>QEPC01000529.1:5681919-5710539 GCA_003113815.1 Sphenodon punctatus | reverse complement strand
TGACGACCCTGGTCCAATGCCAGATGGAGATCATCAACCAAGGCCACCAAGGCCGTTTCCATACCATACCCAGGCCAAAACCCAGACTGGGAGGGATCAAGGAAACTGGTGTGGTCCAGATGTTCCTGGAGCTGCCGTGCCACAGCCCATTCAATAACCTTCCCTAAAAAGGGAAGGTTAGAGACTGGCCGATAACTGGCAGGAGCATCAGCGTCAAGAGATGGTTTCTTGAGCAGGGGTCTAACAACAGCCTCTTTTATACAGTCAGGCACCCTGCCCTCCCGAAGGGAAGCACTAACCACCCCAGCCAGCAATGGCTGTAACGTCTCCTGGCTAGCTTTCACCAGTCAGGACGGGCATGGATCTTGTTCACAAGTAGTGGCATGAACAGATCCCAACAGGGACTCTACATTGGCAGGCGACACCATCTGAAACTGATCCCACAAAACAGGACAGGACGGGGCATCCATAGCCACAAGATGATCCTTTGCAGTAACTGTGGTGCCAAAATCATGGCGGATGCGAGCGATCTTATCTACAAAGTACTCGATAAACCGGTCACAGCGGTCACTGGATTGCTCCAGGTCCAGGTGGAGGCAGGCAGGACTGACCAAGCCTTTCACCTCCCGGAAAAGCTCTGCTGGACGTGACTTTGTAGATGCAATAAGAGCAGCAAAGAACTGCTTCTTTGCTGCCTGCACTGCCACAGCATAGGCCTTTAAACTGCTCTTATGCTGCCATCGATCATACTGGTCACGAGTCCGGCACCACCGTCACTCTAGCCGCCAGCGCTCCTGCTTCAAACGCTGCAGACCCTCAACAAACCAAGGAGACCTGCTGGAGACTTGGGAGGGCAGCGGATGCCTGGGAGCCACTCTGTCACTGGTCTCAGCCAACAAGGTGTTCCAGAAGGCTACGAGATCATCAACAGAGCGAGTATCAAGGTCCAGGGGAAACTCCCCCAGAGCATTCCGGAACTGATCCGGTTCCATATGTCTCCGGGGGTGGACCAATCTAATAGGTCCTGCACCATAATAGGTTAGCTTCAATCTGATCTCCCGCATCCAGTCCACAGTGGTAACCAAGCACTGGGTAAGCACTAAGACTGCAGGTCTTCTGTCAGATGAAAAGGAGAGATAGAGCTGAGTATCATCAGCATATTGATGGCATCTCACTCCAAATCTCCAAATGATCACACTGACAGGCCTCAGGAATACATTGAACAGGAGATAAGATGGAACCCTGTGGAACCCCACACAGGATCACCCAAGGGGACGACGAGCCACCACCCATCACCACCCTTTGTGTTCTCCCAGCCAGGAATGAGTGGAACCATTCAAGAGTGGTTCCGCACAACCCGGCCAGGTCCTGCAACCATGTCAACAGCACCCCAATATCAAAGGATGCCTACAGATATAACAAACTCAGCAGGGTAGAATTTCCCCTGTCAGTTTCCAAGCGTAGATTAACCACCAAGTCTCAGTGCCATGCCCAGAATGAAAACCCAACTGACTTGGGTCCAGGAATCCAGGCAACCACCCATTCAATATCCTTTCCTGAAAAGGGGAGTTTAGAGACAGGGAAATAGCACAGGGGTAGCTAGTGGGTTTTGAGGTTGGAGGGGCAGTAAGGCTGGCAAAGCCACCAGCGGGCCAGTGAACCTAGGGATGGAGCCTAGCCTAGGGGCGAAGCCAGGGCAATGGCAGGTGGAGCCAGGGCAACGGTAGGTCAGTGATGTGGCATAACCCAGCAGCAAGGAGTTCCCAGGGTTAACATAGGATGGACATTACATTACTTAATGCTTGGAACGCTGCTGTGTGAAGCACTGCCACCGGGGAATAGAGAACCCTCTTACTGGGGTCCTGTACACTCTCTTTCCCACTGGGTCCAAATTAACCATAATAGGTTAAAAAAATAGATCATGCTGCCATCACCTACTTTTATCCTGAACCCTGGAATCCTCGATTTTCATGGCATGCTTGGCCACCTGTAGTCTTCTGAAGGTGTGGGCTTTGGGACAAGCCTTCCTTCTGGATTGGAGAACTTGGGAGGACTGAGTTAGCTCCCTGTTCTGTGACAAGCCAAATCAGAAGAGAATGAAAGGGAAGAGAAAGACAGGACAGAGGAGAAGTAGGAGCAAACGGGTTTGGTTTTGGAGCATGAGAAGAGGAAGGTGGAAGAGATGGGTTCAGTGGGGAACAGGGGGAAAGGGTTTCCTTATTGTCTGCAGCCTTCTCTTCTGACATGCTCCTACCTACTTACTCCTATGTTCACAAGGAGAGCGAGGCAAGGTGTGAAATCATGCCAGATCTCAGACAAACTAGATATAAAAAAGAAGCAAATTAATTTAGATGTTTGCATTTTGAATGACATTTTTAATTTTGCTTCTTTGTGGACCTCTCCCAATCCCCATGGACCCTCCCAATCCCCATGCTGTCACTTACTATTATCCTGAACATTCTTCATTTTCATGCTGTCCTTGGCTGCCTGTAGTTTTCTAGGGTAGTCTCCCAGTCCATTCACCGTTCAGGTCCCACAGCTGGTCTTCTTGAGGCCTCCAGACACAGTGTGACTTCAGGCTTCATTGGACCTATAGAAGCCCAGTAACTCCTGAAGTCAAACACTGCATCTGGAGGGACAGTGGTGGGGGGGACAGTTGGTGTAGAGGCCCCTATGGCTGGGGTTCTGGAGCCCACATGATTTGTTGGGGGTGCCCTAAGACTTTAGGGTTTCCCCTGGCCGTGGGCCCGCCCCTGTCCCAAAGGAGAGGTTCCACCCTCCCAATGAATGCCCACTGTACCACTTCTTGGGGGCAGGGGCGGGTCCAAAGCCACCTACTCTTAATAACTAACTACGTCTAAACTAACAATTTTAAAGAACCAACAATGTTAAAGAACTCTAACAAGTGTTTACCTATTTATCCTTTTTTTGGTATGCACTAGCACTTTGTTGCTCGCTCTGTGTCCCCGCCCTGGCCATGGGCCCGCCCCTGCCCCCAAGAAGAGATTCCACCCTCTCCCAATGAATTCTCACTGTACCTCTTCTTGGGGGCAGGGGCGGGCCCATGGCCAGGGCGAGGACACAGAGCGAGCAACAAAGTGTAGTGCATACTTCTAAACTACTTCTACTTCTAAACTACATTAGGACCAACAATTTTAAAGAACTCTAACAAGTGTTAAACTCTAAACTGTTTAACTGTTTAAACTGTTTACACTTTAACTGTAACTTAAGACATAACTTTTTAACTCAACTTTTTTAACTTAAGAAGGAAATATATTTATTTTTACCATGGAGTGTCCTCTGCTGGCTCTCATCCTCACACTCACAGCTGCCAGAAATGCCTCCCTCCACCTTGTGTGCTGTTGCATGGTGCCCTTTGGGTGCTGGTTTATTCATGGTGTTGGTTCTGCAGCGCCATTCCTCTCTGTGCTCTGTCCTCGAAGAAGCCCGGGAAGTATTACTTGGGTGCAGTGTCCACGTTGGTATGGGTCTCCCTAATAAGGACAAAGACCATGCAGGCTGGAGCTGGATGGATGCAACACAGGTCTTCTGATTGTGTGGGTCACTGTCCAGCATAGATCATCTTCAGGTCTGTTCAGCGCCTGTACTGGAAATTTGCTCGCTGTTCCTTGCATTGCATAAACAGATCTATTGTTTTGTTGTTGAAGTCTGGAATGTCCCTGACCATGGCTTGCTCAACAGACCACATTTCTAGAGCATTCAGATGGTCCTCCGTCATGGTACTTCTCAGAAAGGTTTTAATTCTTTTTAGAGCTGAGAAGCTTCATTCTGCTTCATCAGTTGTGAGAGCTGTTGTCATGACAATCTTCAACAGTTTAACCACCTCTGAAAAACATTTGTCTAAGTTGTCCTCAGTCAACACAGCAAGTAGCGCAGAGTCATCTTTGGAGGAATGGAATTCTGACCTGTCATACAAAGTCCCAAGCTCACTCCTCAGTCGGTCTCTCTCCAGCATTGGGTAGGCTTCCGTTGCCACATAAAATGCTTGGATGGGAAAGCGTTCACTGTGTCTTTGAAACAGAGTCCTTTGCATCAAAGTTGTGCTCTCTAGATGTTTCATGAATTGAAATCTGTCACGTGCATGAGAGATTATAATATCACACACTTCCACAGCGATCTGCTCTAGCGTGTCCATGCTAGGTGCACTTCTGTCCATCCGAGAGTTCTCCAGCAGCTCCAAGCGCAGAGTTCCAATGGAGTCCCTCACTTTATCGATGGCTCTTATGAAGTCAATAGTATATCTTTGAATATCTACAGAGTCAAAAAAAAAAATTGAGCTCCTTGTAAAGTATGTCCACGTGTGGCATGATTCTGTGGAACAAGGACAAGAAGTAGAGCAACTCCCCATCAGATTCCAACATGTTCATGTATGACCTGGCCTCAATACCAGTCTTGGCATCACAACTATCTAGTCGTATTTGTTCAAAGCACTCGACCAGGTCCTCTCTGTGCTCATAGATGACCTCGACTGTCTGCACACTGAAGTTCCAGCATTGTTTAGCTACTTTGGGGAGCCTTCTCTTCACCACCACATCCAGAACTTCAGTCCTTTTTGGAGATGAACTGAAGAAAGCAGGGATACCAGACAGACTTTGAAAGAAAATCCTTACTTGTCTTATTTGGGATATGGCTTACTGCACAATAAGTTTCAGCTGATGGGCAAAACAGTGAACGAAGTGTGCGTTTGGGTATACATCCCTTATCTTCCTCTGGACTACACCATGCTCTCCACGCATCACGCTCACTCCATCGTAGCTCTGAGCTATGAATTTCTGTTTGTCAGAGTCCCTTGGGAGAGCAGCACTGAGGTTTTCAAGCAAGGACTCAGTGAATGTTTCTGCACTGGAGTCTGTCAAGTGTGTGAAGCTGAAAAAATGTTCCACGGTTAAACCCCTGCCATCGATGTAATGGAAAATTATGACAGACTGGCAGATGGTTGAGACATCAGTGGTGTCATCAGCTTCGATAGCCACAAAATCTGCATTTTTAATTTCTGTAATTATGTGGTCATGAGCAATTTGCAGCATGCATTCCAGGAGTTTGTCCTGCTTGGTTTTCGAAGTCCCCTTGAAGACAGTTGCAGTCTTCAAATGTTCCTGTAGCGTACTGTCAGCTGTGGCAAGTAAATCTATTGCACCTCGAATAAGCCCTGGATTGACAGATCCCTCGCTTTCATCATGTCCACGCAGCGTCAATTCAAAGGCACCACAGAACTTTATGTAGTCTATTATTCTGAAGAGGATGTATCTATTTTGATCCACATCCTCATTGTGTTTCCTTAAAGACACATGGTAGCCTTCATTATCACTCTCGGCGATGTTTATTTTTCCCAACTGTGATAGGTTTAGGCAGTTGTCAAGGTGGCTTTTACAAGAATCGTGCTTCTTTGCCTTCTCAGACAAGTGCTTAATGTCCTTGACTCCCATCTTTGTACATGCTGCATCACCACCAAACAGCAGGCAAGGAAGACAGAACAATGACTTTTGGGAAACACTGCCACATAGCCACCAAAACTTCTCATACCAGGATGTGTAGAACCTGCGTATAAAGCCTTTCCCTCTGTCCTGTGCAGCTTGTTCAATTTGCAGTTCTGGACGATGAGGTCCCATGTCTTTGATCTGCATTTTCTCTTCATAAATCAGTGTGGTGAATGGCTTCACGAGAAGAGTATCCACGGTATTCATTTTTGAAGTGTAGACTCTGAAAAAAAGAAAAGAAAAATGGGGTTTTGGCACTAGCAGCACTCTCTCAAAGATATTAACATCCCCTCCCCCAACCTTGCCTTTTGTCCCTCACCTTAAAGTGATGTCTTAAAGTGTAAAAAAATAAATTAATTAATTTCACATATGCAAACCGATCCTTTTTATGTAATCCACTGTCCCATGCAAAATCAACTAGACAGTTAAAAAAACCAATTTATTGAATACTTTATTTAGAAACAATTTTTAAAATTTAATATTTATCCTACACTTGGTCTTTCTGGGGACAAGAAGAAACCACCAGAGACAATCAATTAGAGCCTCCATTAACTTACATAGTTTGTATACAGTGTTAAAATCTTCAAATGTGTTGACTAATGCTTTCTCGGAGTGCTTGAAAGAAACGTAACTGTCTCGCTCTTGATAGATTCACTCCATCTACATCATACAGGGATAGCTGATGTCTTGAGAACCTATGCCAGATTGTAGTAGCCCGCCTTTCATGACACAGGAAAGTATCCACTACTCTGTTCACATTTCTCATTGATTTCCTCAACCGATGAAGTGCACCAGAATCAGTCGGGCTTGGCCTTGCATTCCTAGTGACTGCTCTTTCAATTAAATCTGACACCAAGATGTTGTTCCTTGGAAAGGAGTGGATGATGCAGCGCAGGTCACATCTCATGGCAATCGCCAACTCTAGACCAGTGAGGTCGCTCACATCATTTCCACCACAGTGGATCACAATTCCCATTGGAGGTGGAACATCACGTCTCCTCTGAATCCTATCCAGCATTGGAATGATCTCGTGCCATCTCATGCTTCCTCTTCCAAACCACCAGATGTCATCATTCTGGTTGTCCGAGGAAAAGCTAAGCCCCTCTTCACAGACAAGCTGCTCCAAACAGCAAATGTAGGAATCGCCAATGAACCAGATAACTTCTGCCATACTTTGGATCAGAATGCAAATACAATGACAGTGCAATCTGCAAAAGTATCACAGACACGAGAGATAGACACAGGGGTCTGCCCTCTAACTCCAAGGTACTGAAGAGAAATGGTACAGAAATTCAGGTGTTACAGTACTATGTCAGGCCCCTCCAGACCAGAATTCCTAGAACCCACACCACCAAATGCCTGTCCATGCACACAGCAGGTCTGTTTTTAACAGTTTGGACCTTTTGGGGGCTCCATTACAAGTAACCCTGGCCCTCCAGACTAGAATTCCTAGAACCCACATGACCAAATGCCTGTCCATTCACACAGCAGGCCTGTTTTTAAAAGTTTGGACCCTTTCAGGGCTCCATTTCAAGCAACCCATGCCCCTCCAGAGCAGACCAGCATGCCTAATAGCTAGCTACACCCACAAAATGCTGGCTAGGCACACAGGCTCCTCCAGTCCACCCCGAGCTCCATTACCCAGCCAGACTCCCCATGTCTCCCCCCCTCTCCTCCCCCGTGTCTCTCAGTGCACCCACTCCCCCCACTTAGGGTTGCCATAAACACTAATTTTTAGAAGGCACTTATGAGATATACAGGTTGCAGAGCTGCATTGGTTCCAATACAGCCCTGCAACCTACAGATCTCATAAGTGGGCTCTAAAAATTTGCATCTATGGCACTCCACACACCCCCTCCCCCCGTATCTAAGTGAAACCCACTCCCCCACAATTATAAATTATAAAACATACTATTCACAACCCACAATTCAGAACCGACAATTCATAAATTATAAAACATACTATAACTCACAATTTTAAAATGAATTAAAAATATCCCAAGACAAGTCCCGCAGCACCTGGGTCCCCCCCCAAAAAAAGCAAAGGCCAAGCCCCATCCAGGTCCCCAACATACTCATCACCAGGACTGAGGGACAGGCTGAGCTCGGGGAAGCGTCTTCTTCCCCACGCAAGTGAGGATAAGATGATGCTGGGCTTCAACAATGATGGATTGGACCCACTTGGCACTGCCAAGTGGGTGGCACACTACACTACCTACCTAACTTGCTTCCTTGAGATGATTATTATTAAAAAATAATAAAATACTATCTAAATAAATCTAATCTAACACTAACAGTGAGTGAATTGATCATGACCTGGATTGAAAAAGATTCAGTCAGGATGGCCAACTGCAAACTCACTCTCTCTCAAGAAGAACCAACCCACTGAGTCAGACTCAGAAAGAGAGATAAAATGGCACATGGAATCACCTTTAATATGCTCTCTCTCAGTCTCTGCAGCAGGAAGCCCCCACCCTCTCACACCACGTGAGAGGAAAAGCCCACGCAGAGACACTGCTGTGAAGAAATTTAAAAGTCAACAACACAGTCACAAAAGCACTCTCCCCCCCACCCCACCCCCCATTCAACTGGCCAATCACATCACACAGACATGCACATATGCTCCCCCAAGTCCACCATCCCTCCCCCCCAGGCACCAAACGCTATAGCCCCAATTACATACTGCGATGCCGGTTTGCACACGTTGCCAGTTCTGTGAACATGTGCTGGACGGTATCCTTAGCCGCCCAGCATGCGTTCTTTAAAATTTTGCCATTGCAGGGCTCCATCTAGGCTGTGTAGCTGGCTCTCTCTCGTTATTGGTGGTTCAGTGGTGCCCTCAGCTCCCCCATGGCCCCTCTTCCCTTCCCCCGCCTTGTGCGACCTCCACCTCCTCCCAATTGGTGCTGTAATTATGATTGTGCATGCGCAGAGCAAAGCAACATCCTTGCACATGCGGAATCATCAACCCAGAAGTTCGGAGCCCCGGAGCGGCTGACACAGCCACGCTGGGGTTCTGAACTCCACCACAGTGCTGCCGGAAGCCAGGGTTTTTAAAAGTAAGTGTCTGAATAATTTGGTGGTGTGGAGGCCAGGGCGCAGAGGCCAGTAGGGGCAGTGCCCCAGACTTCCTGGGGCTACAGCCACCACTCCAATAGCTAGTAGGAGAATCAACATTGAGAGATGTTTCTTTAGCAAGGATGGATGACCATAGTTTTAATGCCATCACCCTCCCAAAAGGAGGCACTGACAAGCAACCCTGGCCAGCAATGCCCCCAATGTCTCTGAGTCCCAGTTGACTTTCACCAGCCAGGACAGGCAAGAATCACAACTGGTTGCCCCCCCCCTCCCCCAGCACATCCTCCACATCTGTGGATGAGATCAATCAAAACTGAACAAGTAAACTGGACAAGTCTGAGCCTCCTCAACCCCAAACTCTGACCCTGAACCCAAAGTAGCAGCCCCCAAGTCAAGCCAAATACGAGTGTCTTTATATGTAAAATAGGTGACAAACTCATCACAGCAGGCCGCCAATGCCTCTAACTCCAGGTAGAGACAGCTAGGATTTAATAAGCTATTCACCACCCAGAAGAGCTCAGCTGGATGGCACTTTGCACATGCTATGGCTGCTGGCAGCTGCGAAGGAAGCGTTCTTTGCTGCTGCCACAGCCACAACATAGTCCCTTAAAAACAGTCTATGCTGCAGCTGGAGTCGAGCACCACCTGCGCTCCATCAGCCTACCCTCTCACTCTAGAAGCCTATGGTCCTCCGTATACCAGGGAGATCTGTTCTGCCACTGTAGAGGAAGCGGACATGTGGGTGCCACTATGTCAATAGCCCAAGTCAAATTGTCGACGCACCCTTCTTCCCAAATGAGACACGACACAGGGTAGTTGGAATTCAAAATGGCCGCACTCTTTATTTAGCACAGATTATATCCGAATTGTAATGGTGGGGGGCAAATTCGCTCAGGTGAATTGGGTCCAGCACCCATCTTAAACACATGAACACAACACGGGGATTGGCCCGATATCCCATCGGGTACCAATCCCTCTTAAACTGTTCTGAACGTCTCCCCCTCCGGAAACCGGAATCGTGGGGAGGGGGACCATGGCCCGATAGGCCGTAGGAAGGAGGATAGTGCCATTAAGCCGGGAACAGTACGTGTCCCTACAGCCCTCGCGGCACTTCTCCCAAGGGGTTGACTCCGCCGCTAGCCATACCCAGCATTTGCGGCTGGTATCACTCCCTCATCTCTTAAGGAGATGCCCAATTAATCTTCTAACCTACCTAACTCAGGTGCTGGACCCCTGCAGAGTGCGACAAACGTCAATCCAATAGCAGCAATAACAAAATTCCACGGGACAAATTCCAATCAGCCAAATATCCCCAAACACTATGAGGAAGGCGAAAAAAGACGAACCACCAATGGGCCCAATAATGTGGTTCGCCAAAAAAATTCCTTCCTGGCCCTACTAAGCGACCGCGAAGCCACAGTGTTTCATGGGGCGGGTGGGAGGGTGCTGCTCGTCCCCCTGCTGCCTCCTGACTGAAGAGGCGAGCAGGGGAGTTCGTTCTGTGCACCGCCCCTTTCAGGCGGTGCACCAATCAACAGCGCATTCTTTGCGCTCTCCCCAGCGAGGGTCGCCTAGCAACCCTCGCTGGAACAAAATCTTCCCGCCATGCGGGCTTTGCTAAAACTCACCCCCGCGGCGCGCACACTGCCGCGGGGGTTGCAAGAAGAGACCACGGGGAGGAACAAGGCGCTGCTCAGGAGCGCGCCTCCCCGGTAAGGGCAGTGCTATTTGCGTCCCCGTTGGGGCGCGACAACTCGGTCTTCGCCGCCAGCGGGTGGCCGCGAAGAGGGAAATGTCATACCACAAATCAACCAAGGGGATGTGGTCGAGGTCAGTGACAGTGGGTAAGTCCTCCAGTTCTAGAATTCTATTGGATCCATTAGTTTCTGGGAGTGGACCATCTGCACTGGTCCACCACTTTGACAGGGGCAAGGAAGGGTAGGGATCTGGGTCTGACCATGATAATGGTATCATAACAACACCCCCAATAACTGAGGGTAGGAAAGAGATCTCTGTGTCCAGCCCAGTGCAGAACATAAGATCCAGCTTGTGTTCAGCCTCATGTGTCAGGTCAGATATTACCTGGGATAAGCCCATGGTTGTCATGGTGGCCATGAACTTCCACTCCACACCTGAAAGCCTGGTTGCAGCGTTTATGTTCAAATCATCCAAGACAATATGTCTGGGTGATCTCTATACCATCCCTGAGACCAGCTCGGCTAGAGCAATCAGGGAGCCTGCTGTGCAGTGGGGTGGTCGGTACACTAGCAGAATCCCCAATCTATCCTGCTCCCTGAACACTGGACACACTCCATGTTGGGAAGATCAGACACTGGATACCTTCAAAAGACCAGGATGTCTTTGCAGATCACTGCCACTCCACACCCTGACCCATAATCCTAGGCTGATGATGCAGCGAGTGCACAGCTGGCACCATCTGGGCCAACACAGACCCAGAAGCTTCTTCCAGCCAGGTCCCGGTAATACATACAAGGTCAGTGGCCTCATCCTGAATGAGATCTCAGATGGCAGTGGGTTTTTTTAGTCACTGGCCTTGCATGAAGCAGCATCAGTGACAGATCATGGGCTTCACTGACCTCAACCCCAAAATATCCCAAACAGGGGGAGAGGCGAATGGGAACAGATACCAAGCATCTGCCCCTGTACCCATAACGACTCTTCCTCTACCACCTCGATGCCTCCCCATGCCCATCACAACCACAGTTGCCCAATACCCCTCCCCCCATGGAGATCCCCCATCCCCCAGCTCCACAAGAAGCTGGAGGGCATCCCCCAAGAGAAAAATTGGCCAGGGAGGCAGGCAGGTAACCCCCGTGCCTATACCCCCCTCTCTCTGGGAAGCCATGTTACTCATTCCCACTCTCCTCCCATGTGCCTGTACCCCCCTCTCACTGGGAGGCCTTGGCACTCCCACCCTCTCCCCCATGCCTGTATCCCTCCCGTGTTTGCCACATTACTGTTCATAACTTTTGCTGGGTAAATAAATTAAAAAACAGCTTAATTAAAACATATAAAAATATCTTCTCTATCTTTGCTTACATTGCTTTTCACTAGTTTGTCTGCTTTCTTATACTTATCCTTTTTGTTTTTCAATATTTTGTTGGATATTATATCCAATCTGTCTATCAGGCTCATCCCATGTCCTGTGGATGCCTTTGTCCCCTTATTCTTTGTTCCCCTATATCCTCCCTTCCTTCTCCATCTCTCTATTTAGCTATATACACCTCAAAAAGTCACTGGACTACTAGGACATTTGCCAGATTTCACAGTCTTCTTATCCCTTTTCCCTTCCTGTCTGTCTTATTTACTTAAATCAGAGGTGGGAAGCCTTACCCCTTGTAAAAGCCACTTTGAAAATTAGTACAAGCTCCAAGAGTCACATAGAAGTTGGAGATAAGGGTGTACTCAGGGTTGGGGAAAGAAGGTCTAGACCACTCTCTTAGTGCTCACTCTTTCAGTGCTTGAGGGTAGGAAATAGATCCCATGGTCAGAAACTAAAAAAGGGCCAAATAAAACTGACTTCGGGTCACATTTCGCCCCTGACCCTGAGGTTCCCCACCTCTGATTTAGATTTGTAAGCTTTTGGGGGCAGAGACTCTGTGATTCTGCCTGTAATTCTTCCCTCTGAAGATTTTCACTGTTTTCTCCAGTCCAATAATTATTTATACTAATCACAGGTTTTTGCCCCCTTACTGTTCATAACTTTTGCCAGGTAAATAAATTAAACACCAGCTGAACTGAAAAATGCTCATGGCAGCTACTGCTGGATTTTGTCAGATTGGCTTCCCAACATGCTTCCTGTGTGTGTTTTGTGCTGTAGCCAGTCTCACTCCATGATTACTTAGTTTCATTAACACCTCCAGAGGTGGTCTTTACGCAGAAAAGCCAAGAATATTTTTAAAATATAAATAAAGCAGGAATATCGTTTAAATGTACAATCAGAGCTAAAACAATGGAAATGATGACAATAGCTGAACCAAGACTAAAGCATATGAGATTGAAAACCTCTCTGGGTGGAATTGAGGATAGTAAATTAGTGCTGAAATGCATAGTGGGTTTTGCACGGGGAGGCTTTGTATGTATGTTTAGTTGTGTGCTCTGTGTTTTGTGTTTTTAAGGGGATTGGGGGGGGAGATGGGGTATGTATTCTATGGAGATGGGGGGAGTGGGTTAGGGAGGATAGGTGAGAGGACAGGGGGTGAGAGGACAGGGGGTGGCCCTGGGGGGAGGCGGGCAAGGCCTCCCTGTGAGAGGGGGGTATAGCCAAGCACACACACCTGAGACTTCGCATCCGCTTGAATGTTTGTTGGTCTTCTCCCCTGTCAATCCCACTGTCCCCTCTCCCTGTCTCCCCCTCCTTGTCTTTTAGATTGTAAGCCACAGGCAGGGACCGCGTCTATTTCTATGTTCTGTACAGCACCAGGTCACACTACTGGCGCTATATAAATGTTTATAATAATAATAATAATAATTAATAATGGGGATGATGTATCACTGTGTTTTGTATGTACAGGTTGGGGTATTGTAGTAGTTGTTGATTAATGGGGTTATGTTTTTGGTTTACTGATGATTTACATTGTACTGATGCATTGTGCATCATATATAATTCTATATATTTATTGTTGAAGGGTTCCCCCCTCTCCTGGTGAGAGCAGGAGGGGGGGGAGGCCTCCCCCTGATGGCAGCAGGGTGGAGGGTGGGAAGTAGTGAGGGGTGGAGGAGTGCAGGAAATGTTGGGAAATGTTGGGGGGTGATATGATGATGTATTTGGGGGTTATTGATTAATAAGGGGTTTTGTTTGCCTCTATTGATGTTTAAATTGTATTGATGCATTGTTCATCATATATTGTTTCTGTATTATATTGTTTGTTAGCCGCCTCGAGCCACCTTTGGTGGGAGAGTTGTGGGATATAAATTAAAATTGGAATTGGAATTTTGTATCTGTGTATTTGCATTTTTGGATAGCTCTCCAAATTTCTGCGGGATATCCATAATCAAAATTGGTCTCTGAGTATCTGTTTTTTCAGTTTTCTGCTGTTCAGATATTTGATTTTTTAAAAGTTATTTGACTGTCTGGATATTCAGATATTTGTTTGCTCAGTTACTTCTTTTTTGGCTACTGCACATGTGCAAAGAGCTGAAATGAAAAAACTGAACATCAAATATCTGAAAAACAAAATAGCCACAAAATTGACCTCCAAACCCAAAATGGATGTCCAGCAACAGTGGACTTGAATAGTGGTTATTATCCATTTCAGTGGATGAGGAATTAACTGGGTAAACTCTGTGGACATATATGGCCCTTTTCACACAGACACTCTAACACTGATAAAATGGGTGTAACATTTTGTTATACATGTTTCAGGGCACCCATAGAGCACACATGCAATCCTGCAACACGTGTAATAAAATGTAACACCCATTTTATCAGTGTTAAGAGTGTCTGTGTGAAAAGGGCCTATGACATGGTGTTACATTTTATTATACATGTTGCAGGGCTGCAGGTGTGCTCTACGGCGGCCCTGCAACATGTATAACAAAATGTCACACCCATTTTATCAGTGTTAGAGTGTCTGTGTGAAAAGGGCCACAGATATACTTTTCAGCACTGTAGTAAATAACTTTTGAACAAAAGAAAAAAAAACTGTCGAGAACAATCAAAATGCTTAATTTGATGTTCCCACTCCCCAGCCTTGTTGAGATAAGGTTTTTCAAATAATTAATATTCTTCAGTACTCTTGACTCAGTTCATAGGAAGGCTGGGATTAACATCAGCTTTGGAGAAGATGTGATCATCTTGCCTGGCTAACCAGGGGCAAAGGTTTTCAGTGACTGTCAAACAATTAGGAGTAGGAGATATGGAAATAAACAATCCATTGACAAGTGGCAATCCCAGAGTGATCCAGTTGGTATTTTATCAGTGCCCTGCTGTCTGCCCTCTCCTACTGGCAAATACTATTGTATAGCTATGCCATTCATTTTGCAGCTTGTTAAGCATCTCCTGGTGTTTTAAGACTAAAATCTCTCTTTGTGCAGATGTAACAGCTTTGGCTAAATTTTACTCTGGGATTATGCCTCAGCTAGTGTAAGACATTTTATTTCCCTTGGCTTCAATAAAATTACCTTGAATTTCACCAGCTTAGGATTTCATCCAAAGGTATGGATGAACTATTCTTTATCCATATGGAACCCCTTCCCTACCAACACACACATTTTAAAATCACTTTGTTGTGAAAAGGGGTAGCAATTGTTAAAAGTGTGTGTGGGTGTGTGTTTATTTTAGCTAAAAGTATTCAGATCATGTGGGCATAAATGGTTCCACTCCTTGCTGGCCGGAAGAACTCAGCGTGTGTTGATCGGGGACTGTTTCTCAGCCCCTCGAGATCTCATGTGTGGAGTCCTGCAAGGCTCCATTCTGTCCCCTCTCCCATTCAATGTGTATATGCAGCCACTTGGTGAGGTTATGAGACAGTATGGGGTTGGTTGTCATCAATATTCTGATGACATCCAGCTATACCTATTACCTCTCTTTTTCATCCGACTCAGGTCCGGCAGTCTCAGTGCTTACATGGTGTCTGGCAGCTGTGGGGGACTGGATGAGAGTGAGCTGACTGAATTTGAATCCCGACAAGATGGAGGTGATGGTAGTAGATATTAAAGCAGTGGATGCAGCAACTCTTGTCATTGATGTGCACCTGAGGGAATCAGGGGCAATGCCCCTCCTGTGCCCTCTGCCCCGCGCCCCCTGCACACACAGCCTTACCTGAAGTTAGTGCCTTGAACGGAGTCATACTTGCACACCCACTTTGATCCTCTGTGGGTCACAAGAACTCTTGTTGGAGACCCCAGCAGCTGCCGCTGCTCATTTTCAGGAAGGAGGGGGCCCTTCTGCTTACATTTGTCAGCTCAGCTGTCTGTGAAGAGCTGACTGAGCTGGGGCAGTGAGCTGAGCTCAGCTGACTCTGAGCAGCTCACTCTTTCCCAGCCATCCCCCCACCCCCAGCCTGGAGGAGGGACTGGATCAAGCTGCTGAGTCCCATAAGGGACAAACATAACAGGAATATGCTTAGATGGCTACGGGGAGCCGTCCGAGCGTGTGTAATGGGAAACTGCAGTTTCCCATTACAGCCACCAGGGGGAAAGCTTTCATTGAGCCCTATGGGCTCAATTTTTAAACTGCGCCTGGACGCTGATTGCAAACACCCAGACGATTGTGCGCCTGCATGCTGGATACAGGATTAGGCAATTGGCTGGGGCAGGCAGGCAGCGCTGTTTTTTTGTGAGGACACGCATGCTCTGCTGAGTTGTGTGCACTGGTGTCGGCGCCACCTTGTGGAGTGCGAGCGTCCTGGTGTGATTGGAGGGAACTCTAGCATTGAACCAGACCAGTATCCAGATTCCTGCTGCGTGAAGTGGGGTGAGTATTAAATTGTAGGGAGGGATGTGAGACTGGGGGGAAAGGGGGCCAGGCTGGGGGGAGGGGGGAGGTGGACCTGAGACAGACAGTGGGCCTAGAATGCGGCTGAGCTGGGGGGGGTGAGTTAGGAGTGGGGGGATGGAGACTGAATGGGGCTGGGGGGAGGGCAGTCTGACTGTGGAATGGGGCTGAGGTGGAGTGGAGGAGGGATGGACTGGAAGACATGGGAATGGGGGAGGGGGTGTATTGGGAGATAATGGGGGGTGCACTTAGAGAAAATGGGGGAGGGTGAACTCAGGGAGTCTGGCTAGGGAATGGGGTTGGGGGAGGGAGATGCTGTGGGAGACAATGGAGGAGGAGGTGGACTGGGAGATGCATGGGGGAGGGGTGCAACAGATGTGAAGTGAACCATGTTTTGGGGGACAAGTGGAACTCCACGCTGCTGCTTTTGTGGTGTGTTGAGGATAATATAGTTGGCTTAAGATATGGTTTCAGTGGTGGTTTGCTTTTGCTGTCTTGTTGTGTGTTTGACGGTGCACTGCCGATTTCCCCCCTCCTCCCCCAGGCATGTGCAAAGGCCGTGGCAATTTTCTGGGGCTACCCCCTATCCAATGCAGGCCTGCAACAGGTTAAACTTTTTTAAAAGTCCTGTGTCCTTGGACAGGCATTTGGCTGTCAGGGATAAGGGGTAGCTACTAGGAATGCTGGTCTTGAAGGGCCTGTTTTGCTTGCAGTACAAGCCTGCAACAGGGCAAACCGTTTAAAAAGGCCTGTCTGCTTGGACAGGTGTTTGGTGGTCAGGGATAGGGTGTAGCTACTAGGGATGCTGGTCTGGATGGGTCTGGTTTGCTTGCAATGCAGCCCTGACACTGGCCATTTTTTTTTTAAAAGGCTTGTGTGCTTGGGCAGGCGTTTAGCTGTCAGGGATAAGGTGTAGTTAATAGGGATGCTGGTCTGGATGGGCCTGGTTTGCTTTCAATCCAGACCTGCAACTGTTCTCCTTGTGAACAGAGGAGAAAGTAGGTAGGCGCATGGCAGAAGAGAAGGCTGTAGACAACAAGGAGACCCCTTTCCCCTGTCCCCCACGAAACCCATCTCCTCCCCTTCCTCTTCTCGTGCACCAAAACCAAACCTACTTCTCCTCTGTACTGTCTTTCTCTTCCCTTTCATTCTCTTCTGATTCAACTTGTCACAGGACAGGGAGCTAACTCAGTCCTCCCAGTTGTCCAAGCCAGAAGGAAGACTTGTCCCAAAGCCTACAACTTCAGAAGACCACAAGTGGCCAAGGATCCCATGAAAATCGAGGATTCAGGATAAAGGTAGGTGATGGCAACGTGATCTATTTTTTTTTAACCTACTATGGTTAATTTGGACCCGGTCGGAAAGAGAGTGTACGGGACCCCAGTAAGAGGGTTCTCTATCCACCAGTGGCAGTGCTTCACACAGCAGCGTTCCCAGCATTAAGTAATGTAATGTCCATCCAACGTTAACCCTGGGAACTCCTTGCTGCTGGGTTATGCCACACCACTGGCCTACCGGTGCCCTTGCTCCACCTAACGTTGCCCTGGCTCCACCCCTATGCCAGGCTCTGCCCTTATGCCCGCTGGCTCACCGGCAGCAAAGGTTAAACCCACCCACCACCCCACCAGCCTCCAAATCCACCAGCTGCCCCTGGATCTGCCCTCCCCTGACTTTCCAGATTCACAATCTGGGCGTGCACCTCGATCCACAGCTCTGCCTGGACCTCCAGGTGTGGCGAGGAATGCATTCCGTCAATTGCATCTGGTATAACAGCTTCAGTCATATGTTTCAGATAGTGGTCTCGCTACTATCATCCATGCTTTTATTACCTCGAGATTGAACTATTGCAATGCACTGTACGTGGGGCTACCCATGGTGATGGTTTGGAGACTGCAGCCAGTGCAGAATATGACGGCCTGTCTCTTTATGGGGTTGGGTTGCTGTGAGCACATTACACTGGTGCTCTGGGCTCTGCACTGGCTGCCAATATTCTTCCAGGCCCAATTCAAAGTGTTGGTTTTGACCTATAAAGCCCTATATGACCTTGGCCTGACTTACCTGCGGGATCACCTCACTCCCCATGTCCTGAAGTGACCTCTGCAGTCCACCGGGAGTGCCCTTTTCAAGGTCCCCTGGGGGGCCACTATGGAGAGGGCATTCTCGGTGGCCGCACCTAGGCTGTTGAGTTCCCTCTCGGCCAAGGCCCGATTGGCCTCAGATCTCCCTTCCTTCTGCCGTATGTGTAAAACCTGGCTGTTCCTCCTAGCTTTTGGTGAGCGAGATGGGGTGTAGGGTGGGGGTGGGTGCATTGGTTCTGTTTTCCTTCTCTTTTATTGTGTTATGGGGTTTATGTGTTTTTATTATGAGCCACCCCTGGCTGCCTGGAGCAGGAAGGGTGGGATAGAAAACTGTTTAAATAAAATCAAATAAATAAAACAAACAAACAAGGTTTCCGTTAAAACAAGAGCCCTAACTCAGGTAGCATTCCCAAAGTTTTACAAAGAGCCTTCCATGAATAAGATCATATTGCAGTGTAGCATGCAGAACATGGGCTTGTATGTCCTACTCATTCCCATTTCTAGAACCTTCTCTCAGTGTGTGCAGTGCTCAGCTCCCATTTTGTTCTCAGATTATTTCACACAGCCATTCAGACAAGGCAATTCCACCCAAGCGCGATACCACTCATGACTACTTTACTTTTATACTGAAGGCAGAAAAACAAGGGAGAATAAAAGTGAAGTCATTCAGACTGAGAGTACTTGCTTGCTGACTGTGGAAAAACAACATACACGATCTCACCCTTTTGACTGAACTTCCTCTTTCTCTGCCTGCTGATTGTACTCTCTGCCTCTCCACAGTTATTGCTGCACATGGCATACTGCAGTGTTGCAGTCTGTGTGTATGGTAACCAGAGCCACACTCACCAAGAGACACCTGCTGTTTCCTGCCTTCCCTGTTGTGTGCTCATGCTAGCTGGTGAGCTCTCCACTTCAGGTGGAGGTGAAAGGGTGCATAAACTCTGACAACTTCAAACATATTTCCCTCTCCCCTTCCTCCAGGTAGTCCTTATTAGTGAAAATATTTGATCCACCCTTCTGAGGCCGTTTTCAGATGAGCGCGGCGGCGCCCGTGCTTGTTTTCAAAAAAGCCAGCAGCCCGTTCCACACGAGACGCTGCCGCCGAATACGCGCATGTGCGGCCGACACGCATCCATTTCCGGCCGCGTATGACCAGCCTCGATCGCCGACCCGGTCAGTTCGCGCCCGGAAATGGATGCGCGTCGGCCGCGAATGCGCGTATTCGGCGGCAGCGTCTCGTGTAGAACGGGCTGCCGGCTTTTTTAAGAAACAAGCGCGGGCGCCGCCGCGCTCATCTGAAAATGGCCTGAGAGTGAGCAGCACATGCAGGAGGAGGCTCGTTCTTATATACCCTTTGGAATTAAGGGTGAAGTACCTTTAAGACAGATTTTGAGACCCAGCATACCACAGTGGAAAAGATTTTGGCTGTGGACCAGAGAGATCATTCAGGATTCAAATCCCAGCATAGCCATAAACTTATGGCTGCTTTTCGGTGTTACATGGGAGAGGCGGGAACTTTCACAATCCCCACTGCAGATCTCTAATTGCAAGGATTAGCACTCATCAGAATGCACTAATCCCCTTTTAGCATGTGAGGACACCCATGCTTGTAAAGGCTACATTTTGGGGACTCTGTCATGAGGGGTTGTTCTCACATGCCTTTACAAGGACAGGTGTTCTCATGCACTAAAAGAGGATTAGTGAATTCTGATGGCCGTTAATCCTTTCAATTAGAGAGCCATGGTGGTGATTGCGAAAGTTCCTGCCACTCCAGTGTAACACCAGAAAACAACCTCTCTCTCTGCTTCATTTCCCCATCTTTAAAATGGGAATAATAGTAACCTACCTCACAGAGTTGTTGTGAGGGCAAACTAGATAAGGATCGTAAAACACCTTGAATATCAAAATGACTATATAAATGAAAACAACAATAATTTTGGTCACTTCCAAGCCTACTGTCTAGTCCCAAAATACACCATATATATTCCCAGTGTTTTAAATTACACTAGTTTTTAACAACTCTCAAGGGACCATCACAAGAGCTGCAGAGCAATCAGATATAGGGACACTGTGGTTACACCTGTTTTCTTCTGACTACACCCCTTAGTTCAAGGAAGAAAATGGGTGAAATGGAAGTGGTACCCTTGTTCTTTTCTATCAGTTGAGTCAAATCAAATTTTTAACTATGCTTGAATTTGTGCATTCATTTCAATTCATTTGGGTGTTCATATTCCAAAAGGAATATTCTCTTAAAATTTATTGGTCCTGAAAAGTTTGCCAAATTCATTACTTTGGCAATTTGTTGCTTGGAAAAATGGTTCTTTGGGACTTCACTATTATGTGATGTAGGATGTTACGTATGATGTTATTTCTTTCTTTAAATAATTTTTTTTTAAAAATGGCACAAAGCAGCAAACAATTCCACCCAAGAAAAAAAAAAACCAAGAAAAGCATAACAATAAACCTTTGAACATTGAACAACAAACCTTTTGAATCTGGACAATGAATTTGATTCAGATCTGACCATTTGAATAGGACTTAGCCAGAGTTTGTTTTGAATAGTCACTTCAGCCCTATCATCAAGGGAATCTGAAAGTGGACAGTTAAGCTTCCCAGCTGTTGTAGCCTGGCTGTGGATGAACAGTTGTCTGAAACACCCTGAAGTGTTTTCAAGAATTCAAGGGAAGAAAATAAAAAAAATAAAAATTAGTAAGTCATCATTTTGTGTTAAAATAATGCTCAAAATGCAGAGACTTCTTTGATAAAACTTTAATAGGAATGTTGAGCTTGAAGACACAGCACACATAAAAGACAGATAAATAACCCATGGATTTGAAGGTTTGTGTTGACATGCTACACTATAACTGCTCTAGTCTGTTAGGTAAACTAAACATTAGGGATGGGCGAAGACGCTTCGGAAGTTCGGAGTTCAGCCCAAACTCGGCCCGTTCTGACGACCAAACGAACTTCCGAACCAAAAGCTCGAACTTCCAAAAAGTTCAGAAAAGTTCGGATGAGTTTGGATGAGTTCGGGAAAAACGTGACTTTGGGTGGGAAAAACGTGACTGGAAGGGGGAGGCAGCTAAGGAGCAGACTTCCTGGCAGCAGGGGTGGACACCAGGGGTGGTTTCAGGGCCAAAAATACTGATACCGAAAAAGTTTTAGTTTCAGTACCGATAGCACTTTTTTGAATGTTCGACTGAGTTTGGATGAACCGAACTCCACCAAACCGAACAGCTGAACCCAAATTCAGGTTTTGAATCGAACAACTGAACATCCGAACATCTGAACGGCGTTCTGTTCGCCCATCCATACTAAACATCAGCTTTTTAAAGATGATTTGAAATACAGATGTACATGATAGGCCCAGAAAATAATTAATCAGATAAATGGTGTGCATTCACGCTAATACTACACAATTTAAGAGTCTTTAATTCTTTGCATTTAGCTAACAAACTTTTTCCATGGCTCCTATTAATTTGCTGCTCAGAAAATGTCTATTCTCACACTCTTTTAAAAAATAAAAATCTTACAATGATGAATACTGAAGGTGTACTTCTTCACAAAGAACTAAGAGCTGAAATTCAAGCTGTGCCATTACTATATTGCATATGGAATGTGGGATTCCCTGATGTTCCGAGGCTATCTGAAAGGAAGCTATTAATGTATAATCCAAAGGCACATCAGGACAATTTAAAGAGAAAGTTTCATCCTTAAATGTATTCCTTGACATTGCAACCTCTGAATTTTCTGTATTTAAAGATATTCCAACACGAAAAATCTAGTTTGGAAGTCTCCCAGTCAGCCATTCTTATTTTAAAAAATAATTTGCCCAATATTGTTAGGACACAAGTGAATATTGGGGGCCGGTACCTCAATATCCAAACGACCTCTTAAATTTAGGGGGAATTAGCCGAATTGATTCAAAGGGTCCGCACGTGTCCACTGGGATCAGTCTGAGGATGTGATGCACTGCCAGCTGGCTGGAATCTCCCTCCCACACCCCAACACAGAAAGGGGATACTCTGATATAAATAGGGGAGGTTTATTGACAATGTATTGATATTACATACAAATAAGTTCTATACCCTCCCACCGAAACACAATTGACATAGACACACAGTATTTTACAAGCAAAATAAGGGAGGTTTATTGTCAGTTTATTGATATTACATACAAATAAGTTCTATACCCTCCCATCCAAACACAGTTGACATATACACACAGACTATTTTACAAGCAAACCCTCCGGTCTGGTTCTCTGGTGTCAGTGGACGTTGCGAGAGGGAGAGAGGGGTAAAAAGGGGGAAATAAGTAATATTAACTATCCAAACCTGTTGACAAGGTACAGGTAACCCTGTAGATCCAGCGGCGTTCGGAGAGATGGGGGGCGGGGGTGAAGAATCTTGGACAGACCAAAAGGGGGTAATGGTCTGGGAGAGATCCTTGAGGCAAGCACGCACAGAGTAACCTGCTTGTGTTTGCGTTCAAGAATGACCCGATTTGGTCATGGGAGCAAGGGCAGTTATAGGGTTTTGAGAGGCGGGGCAAGGGGTCTCAAAGGTGCACAAAAGGTGTTCCTAAAAGCACTTTAGGAATGCTAGGGCTGAAAAATAAACATTTGCCTGATGTGTTTGGGGGAAACAAAGCTTTGGAGGATTTCAATGGGGTGCATGGCAGGATGAACAAGAGGGCAAAAGGGAGTTTCTAGAACAAAGCTTTGGAGGCTTTCAATGGGGGGGGCTGGAAGATGAACAAGAGGGCAAAAGGGAATTTCTATAGGCAGAGGAAGAGAGCTATTTCTAAACGGGCATGGAGCGATTGACCTAATGATCGATCTATTGCTTGCTCAGAGTTTCAGGTGGCTGTGGAGGGCTCATCTCAAAAGAGGGAGGCCACCTGTTTTTGGCTGCTCCGTTGTTTACCCAGGATCCTCCCTTGTTTCATTCTTATTCCTTCCAACCTGACCAGTTTTGCATGGGGCATTTTCTTTCTTTTCCCTTTTTCCCCTTCTGTTCCCCTGCACCCTTTGACTTGTGTCTCGTGGGGTGCTGCCAAGGGGAGGGGGGGGGCTCTGGTCTTTCGGGGGGGAATGGTGTTGTTCCGAACAATTTATGAAATTTCTGAGATTTTCTCCATGGCTCTGTTGTTGTCTTGTAGTGTAAATGTCACCAACTAACTCTGTTGTTATTTTTCCAGATTATTTCCTCAGTTAACATTTTGACTCCTGCTACTACACATTTCAAAGTTGTTGTATTTCACTGCAATTCTTCCGCTTTCAGGCTTACATAATTTATATTGCAGTCTCTGCAGCCTTCATTCATCTTATTGATAAATATTTAAGTAATATAAGCAATTTTTAGTCATGCTTTATACTTAAAACAATACTGTAATGCAGACAAGGTCCTTCTTCTGTTGTAAGAGGACTACAAATCACAGGACAATATTTTTGTCTGTTTCAGTTTTGTTTGGATTCAGGCTAAACTATGTGCATGTACATTCCTTTGCAAAGTTTACATTTGAACACTAGGCAGAAGTATTATCAAATGACTTTAATCCCATGAAAAAATTTGGCGGAGAAGAATCATATCATTCATTATGTTGGAGGCAAACAAGAGGTTAGTAAAACATGATAAGAAAACCAACATAAAAATGGGCAGTAAATGAATCAGAAAAATTACCCATCATACAGAAGCTGTCACTGAAGTAAGGTTACATAGCAACAACAAAATTGTCTTTAAATGAACCACCCAGGTAACATCATTGATTCCTCAGTTCAAAGAAATTCTGGTCCTTGGGGACTGGATATAAGTGCTGGTGTTCAGAGCATCAAAAAATGTTTGCTTCAAAGAAGACAGCTTAAACAGATGAAACAATTCTGAATCCTTGTCAAAAGACCTTTTGGCCTCTTAAGAAGTCAGATGGAATTTGACATGCAAGGCAGGGATTTGTAAAGTAGCCCTCTTGAGACAGACACTCTGAAGCTTTTGACTCATCCATGCTGAGTGGATGTGGGCCTAGCAGCTGGGGGTGGGACAGAACAAGAAGGGTTTTGGAGCAGAAGAGATGACTTGGCACCAATGATGGGTAGCAAATGAAAGGTATTCACAGAAATAAGAAGAGACTCTTTTTTAGTGCAGACTTAAACAAGATTTTCAAAAGCAATCAGCAATGGCATCCAGCAGCTTTCACACAGGCCACTTTTGAAAATTGTTCACTATATGGATGCTATTAGACATCTTAGGAACCTATCTGTGGGTGCCCACGATAGCACCACAGAGATGCTTCAGGGTTGAGTCATGCAATGATGATCTCCAGAATATCTGAACAGATCTACTACACAATAACTGCAAGGCCATCCTCAGTACAAGCATCATAGAAACTAGCATCAGATTTACTACATGGTAGATCCACTCAGACATGGGAATTGACACCATGTGGTAACACTGAGGCAACCCTGTGGTGATGCCATGATGGACCAAGGGGAAGCAAGGGGTGGAAGAAGGTGGGGAGCTGATCTCTTTTGAAACCTCAGTCCCTGTGGTGAGTTTGGAGCACATGGGGGGAGAGGGGGGCGCTACAAAAGTCTGTGGTTTTTGCTAATGTAAAATGGGGGTAATTTGAATGCCATTTTCAAGTTAAGGGTCCAAGTGTATGCTGCCAAATGCTCCCAGCACTAACTGACTCCTGTAGTATTTGGGGGCCCATTGCACATCATACCCAGAAGACCCTTTAACTTTAAACAAACCAACTGATTTAGTAAAGTTTTTCTGAGTGTAAATTCTTTACACCAGAAGTTAATTTAGATTATGTTTAACAAAGTAAGGCCATAGGGCAAAAGTCACAGATAGTCCTGAAATGAAAAATCTTGGCGAGTGCTGCTTCTCTTTGAAGCAGGGCATTTGCTGAGATCCATGGAAACATAGAAAACCTACCATCTTTTCCATTGTTTTTGCCATTTTTTGAAAAATGTTGCACATCGAATGGGGCTGCCATGGGCCAGTCCCAAGCACCATGTGTGCCCTAGGTGGCGGTGCATCCCCCAGGGGCTGTGGAGATGAAAACTTGATGGCTAAGCACTGGAGAAATGCTGTAAAACTATTATAACATTCCCAGAAAGTGACTAAAAAGTCTCAGAAAATAATGAAAGAGACAAAAAAAATCCCAAAAAGTGACAAAAGTGCTTAAAAACTGGCAGAAGTACAGAATCAGTGGAAACTGACAAAGTACCAATGGACACTTTATGGCATTTCCCTTTGGAATGGGAACACTTGGTCTCATCTGAGCCCTACGCATAGCTCCATTTAATGAAATATATATATGAGTAGGGCTTGTATATATATGAGAGGGAGTTGAGGTTCAATAGTAGTAACTTCAGGGTAAAAATTCTGGGCTTTTGTTTGGGCTTGTGCAAAGCAAGACACAAATTATTAAATAAACTAATGAAATTCAGAGATAAAGTTGGTTGCACATAAAAAACAAATCCCAAATATCTTAAAGGTAAGAACTGAACAATTAAGATACCCAAATAACCATTATTCTGTCCCGCTGGTATGTCATGCAATGTGCTTAGAGCATTGTAAAGTCTTGGGTCCAGCTTAACTAAAATTCATGTTTAAGGACTGTAACAAATCCCCTGGTAAAATTCTGCCCTGGAAGTGGTTGCAGGATGAGGTCTTGCAAGGTGAGGAGATTACTGGAGGATAATCAACTACAACAGGCATATGTGAAGCTTCTCAAGGTCTTGGAGGTAATGATATCTCCCGCAACTCACCTTGCCTGCTAGAAAACCATGTCTACTCTGCTGCTGAACTACTAGCACTTGAAATTCAGAAATGTGTAGATGTTCTCCACCACTTCCTGTGATGATATAACACATTGGCTGGGGTGGGAGGGGTCCTTTCACTAGGGTATTTTCACTTTAACACTCCCTTCAAAGTGTCCCAAACTGTCACTTTAGCACTGTCTCACAAGGTGTCAAACTATGCCCATAGGAGTCGATGCATATCAGCAGCAGCCATTAGGTTTTGATGTGGATCCCCAAGGAGGGAAAGATCATAGTAAGGCATAGTTTAAAAAAAGACTACAGGCAAGAGCTGAAAAAGGATGAGGGAAAGGACTAGAGCACAGGTGGGTGACAAGTTAAAGACAGAAGTAAGCAAGGAAGGCAGAATCAGGAGAAAGGACATAAACTCAACAGAAAGGCCTTAGAAATTTTCTGTCTCACTTTCTGTTTCTGTTGTGCAGGTTTAAGTACTGGAGGGCAGTGAATCAGAGAAGCAGAAAGTGTGGCATAGACTGCTAAGAAATATCCTCCCACATCCATATGTCAAAATCAGGCCAGCAGTTAGGGCAATGCAATGGTGCTGTGGAACTGGTCACTGCCTGGAAGCACTGGAAATACTATGCAATTTCCTGGAGGAAAATGGTGGCAGACAGACTCATGCAGGCAGCAAGGGGGACGTGCCACATTGTTGCAGCAGGCAGTTTCCCACTGCTACCACCTCAGATGCCGCCTACACTGAGTGCATCTATGCCCAGAACACTGTACGCCCACTCCCACTGGACTCCAACCCTGGAAGCCTTTAACTGTCTTCTAGGTCCGGCTCAACCGTGCACCCCGCGCCCCAATAGCTCTGCTAGTGTGTGATTTACCGTGGTGGGATCAGATAATTCCAGAAATGCTGCCATGAATCATTGCCTAGTTAAGATTGTTTTCAGAGATTACATCATGATGACTATACCTTAGATTCCAGGTTTGTTGACTTCCAGTCAGCACACATATAGTTAATGTACATCAGCAGAGGCAGCAATGTGCAGGCAGTGACTAATGCTTCTGGAACTCACTTTCATTGCTTCCATTTGCACAGAAGATGTTAAATGAAAAAAATCTTATTAAACTTTATTGTACTCAATAAACATTAGTTCTAAGCTTAACAAAATGTACATGGTTAAAGGCTAAGGAGATAGGCATCTTGTAGTTTAAATATTTGCATGTATCAGTTGTTTGTAAGAGATAGGAAAGGTTGAATCTCAGTGGAGAGATTTTTACAGCGAGGATCAGCAGAATTTAAAATAGCTTCATTCCCACCCCTCATCAGCAAATGTGTGATCTCTAATCATTGCTTTACGTATACATAGTGATGGAAATAAAGTCAGGTGCTGTAAACATGATGTTCTTTTGGATACGAAGGGCATTTATTTTTATTTGTGCAGTGATGTTTTAAGATTTGTTGAAGAACATTTTTAAGCAACACACAGGACAAACATTATTCACACATAATCCATTAATAGTCAAAGCAATTTCTCCCTGCCCTCCCCCTCCCCTCCCCACGTACCTTACTCTCGGCACTTTGGAAACAAAACAAAACAAAACTAGCTCTTTACTGTTAAAAAGTAAAAAACCTCAATGGGGACAATAATGTTCCCTGACACAAACGAGCACTGAACATTAATTCTCAACTACCATTCAGCCTTCATTAGTGTTTGGCAACATTTGAAGCAATAGGATTCTAGTGCCTTACACATCAAATTAGTCTATTCCTTTAAAAACAAAAGAAAATTACATATTTTCAAATGTGACCACTTTCTTAAAAGCAAAAGAAGTGGCACACACCAAATTCTGCCTTTGGATAGAGTTGCTATGATAAGACTAACTCCCTATAATTATACAGTATCATGCAAACCCCCTCAGGGTACAGATTCTATTATATTTTATTGTTCCAGAGTTCAGGGACACTCTTTTCAAAGTGCATTTTACTAATCAAGCAAAAGGCAATTCTGAAAACCTCGTAGTAATCTGTATTGTTTATTAAGCATATATTTGCTGACTAAACAAGTGAGTTGTTTATATCCACAAGATAATCAATCTGATGCTATGTTTGTCATCACGGCTATTCCTTTATTTGCTACAGGAAGGACATTGGAGTCCTGGGGATTAATAAGATCTAACTGTTTTAAACCAAGCTTAATTTCAAGATGCCCACCTGATCACACCAGTAAAATGGTTATATTCCGCTGTTCTTTATTAACAAGGTGGGAACATTTAAAGTCTATTAAGATGAATTTCATTACTTCTGCCAAATGCAAATGCCTTTCAACCTTTTCAGAGCCACAAGATTTATTGTACAGTTTACAAAATGATTGTGCCTTCCTTCTGAGCAAAGGCTATTCTAATTTTATAATACATGCACAAACAGGATTTGTTTTCAGGAGTACGTTTCCAGCAATTTGGTAGCTATCAGTCAGCAGGCTTGATGTGCGCCTGTAAATATTTGCTCAGAAATTTAAGTAATGGCAATGACACATATGCTGTGATTGCAGGGGCTTAGCAAGGTTGGGGAGGGCCCCGGGCTCATCCCACTGTTATGCACCCACCCCAACGCCAACTCAGAAGTAAAACAAATAAATGATCAAAAACAAACCACAGTGAACAGAATAATTAGAAGTTCCCAACCTGAAGTTAAGTTTCTGAGGGACGGGGGGGGGGGGGGGGGGGGGGGGGGGG
>QEPC01000529.1:5646060-5675895 GCA_003113815.1 Sphenodon punctatus | reverse complement strand
GGGGAAGTCCCTGGGTTCCACCCCCCTTTTTTAACCCCCCTTTATCTACAGCCCCCACCCTACCACCCTAGCCCTGAGTAAAATAAGAGCCCACACAGCAACCAAACAAACTCCCCTGCCCCCCCTGCTGCCCCCGAAGTACTTAACCTGTTCCAGTCTGTGCCTGACCACCTCCAACCTTGATCCTGCTCTTTTCTTGCCTTGACCTCCACCTCATAAACAAAACCTTTATCTTTGCTTCCTATAATCTATGGCTACCCAGCTTTTGATGTCACTCTGCTTACTGGTTTCTAATTTATCTTTCGTTCTACATCTTCTGGCCTCCAGACTTGATTCTGACTATGCTCCTAGCTCACCTTGAATAGTGATGTGCTTCTGACCTCCTGGCTTCCAACCCATCTTGGTGCTGATTAGAACCTCACCCCTGGCATTAGGCAGGAAGCAAGAAACTAAGTAGCAAATCAGAACAAGGTTGGGGCTGGACAGAAACTGGGTTGGAGAGATGTTGGAACAAGGCATGGGTGATCCAGGAAAAAGGCAGGTATAGGAGGCACACACTAAAGTTTTACTGCAATTAATGGGTCAGGTAGAATTCCTGGGGAGTGGGGCAAGGCAGTGGTCATTCCCTTATATAAAAAGGGTCACAAATCCAACCCGGCCAATTATCGCCCCATAAGTCTATTGTCGGTAGTTGGTAAGATATATTCTAAATACTTGCTGGTTAGACTAACAAGGTGGATAATGGAGACCAGGGCATTGGAAGCAGAGCAGGCGGGGTTCCAGGGTGGTCGCTCTACTATGGAGCAATGTTTTGTTCTGTCCCATCTGTAAGTCAAATACAGAGCTCAGAATAAGGTATTTTTTGCAGCATTCCTGGACCTTAAGTCCGCTTTTGACACCGTAGATAGGGAGATCTTATGGGGAAAGCTACGGAAATCCACTATGGACAGAAGGTTGGTGGCTCTTGTCAGCGCCCTCCATGGCAACTCCTCGATGGTGGTGAGAGTCAACGGGCAGGGCCATGTCACGGCCCCAATAGACATCCATAAGGATGTGAGGCAGGGCTGTGTCCTGGCCCCAATGTTGTTCAACTATTACATTAATGAGGTCGTTCCTTTAATGGCAGATACCCGGTTCTTTCCACCAAAACTGGGATCTAGGCCAGTGGGATGCTTGGCTTATGCCGACGATATAGTACTTCTATCGCAAACCAGAGTAGGCCTTAGGAGGCAACTCAAGTCATTCGCCGCCTTTTGCTCGGAAAATCACTTGTCATTGAATTATGACAAATCAAAGGTACTAGTGTTTACCAGTAAAAAACTCAGCCCCTTCATGTGGGATATAGGTGGACACCAGGTACAGGAGGTTATTTCATTCTGTTACCTTGGTCTCAACTTTCATAAGTCAGGTACTTGGCGGATACATTTAAAAAGAGCCCTTGTGGCTGCAAAAGCCCCGCTGCATGCGATTCTGGGCTTATTTTTCCAGCAAGGGAGGAATGCCATGCATCTTGCACTGAGGGTTTTGAACAGCAAGGTGAGGGCCCAGTTGCTCTATGGGGCAGAGCTGTGGGCCCTCCCATTTGCACAGGAACTGAACGCCGTCCAGGCTAAGTTCCTGGTCAAATTGTTGGGTAGTCCCAAATCTGTCCCGCATGCGGCGTTCAGATTGGAACTTGGTCAGGATGCGTGGCATTTGACAGCCATAGAATCAATGGCAAAATTCTGGTGCAAACTTTTTTTAGGGCAGGGATCAGATCTCATGAAGGAGGTAGCCGGAGATAGCTTTGTCAGTCCATGGCAAGCATCATGGGAGATGTATTTGGCAAAGATCGGGATCTCCACAGACTATTTGTCCCATAAGCCACCGGGTACGGTTAGGAGGGAGATCCTCATCAGATTAAGGGACATACATAGGCAGGGGGAGGTAGGGATTATAAATGCCTCCCGACATCTAGGGGACTATGCAGACTGGATACCAGAACAGGGCTGCATGGCTAGCTACCTCCAGACCTCCATCCCTCTTAGGGCCAAGCATCTTTTGTTTCAGGCCCATGTAAATGCTCTCCCTTCGCAAGTCTTGGAGGGACGATTTCGGGGTGTGCCCTTTGCCGAGCGTTTGTGCCCATTTGAACAGACTACGGCTGAGACTGTGGGGCACATGATTTTGAGTTGCCATCTTTATGACAGGGCTAGGACTAAATTTCTGGCCTGGCTTTTGGACAAGTATCCAGGTCACTCAGAGGTATTTATACTGAGTGCCCTTCTAAATAATTCCAAGACCCAGGTAATTGAGGCCATTGCAGAATTTCTGACTCTGATGGTTAAGAACAGGGAGAATTTTTTGGATTTTAAGGCCCTATGCTAGAGAAAGTATACAGGTTATAGAGAGGTGTCTCTCGCTGGTGCGCTCTCGAGAATCGTGGGTTCTGTTTTATCTTCAGATATCCTATGCATATTTGCTGGATTATATGTTTAAATTGTAGACACAGATGTATGTCCTTCTATCTTGTTTGTCTGTATGTTGTTGGATACATGCAATGGTTTAAAACCACGCAATAAATTGTACACTAAAGTTTAAGCACAGCAATGTAGCCAATAGCCATTGCATTTTTCATATATTTTCTGCAGTGCTTTCCACTAAAGCCTTCTGTATTTTGAGGTAGTCAACCAGAAGAGCAGGGTGGCCAGCATTAGAGGTATATGGGTTGTATAACTCTAAGGCTGCAGGCCTGGGCTCAAAGGCTGATTTATATTGCTAAGATGACCGGATATCCTGCATCAAGTATGATGGTCAGACTTTTGGCTGCCTGATCCCACTGCCCCAGGAGGTCAAGTGGGACTATTTAAATGTTCAGCTTCAGGCCAGTCTCTCTGGACAGTGCATGATGGAGCCCCTGATGCCCCAAAGAGGGAGAAGCAAAATCAGATAGGGCTGGGCATGTTTGCCATCCCACAAGGGGAGGTGCAAGATAAGAAGAGGTCAGTAGGGATGTGTGAACAGAATGCAGTTCGGATGTTCGGACATTCAGACGTTCGGTCCGAAAACTTAGTTTGGGTTCGTGAGTTTGGTCACGCGGACTTAAGACACCCCCTCCTGAATGTTCTGAAAGTTCAGCCACCTGGAGAGGCTTGGGGTGCTCCAGGGGTGCCTGTGGCGGCATGGCAGACTGTCGGAGACATGTGAGCAGCAGCAGCAGCAGCAGAGACCAGGAAGGCTTGAGACTTGGCACCCCGGGTTACCCGGGTAGGCAGGCTTGGTGCTTCACCCCTGGGGGTTCCCGTGGTGCCATGACTGGCCATCTGAGACCCAGCAGCAACAGCAGTAGCAGAGGCCGGGAAGGCTTGTGAATTGGTGGCTGGCCTGGCACCCCTACTTGGCTGGGCATTGCAGGCTTCCAGGTATCAGTGGAGCGGTGGCAGACATTGGATTGCCCAGTAGCAGAACCCATGGCACAGCGGAGGTGGCAGCAGCAGCAGACAGGCAGCGTGGCATGAGTAGTGAAAAGCAGGCTCAGGCAGGCGTTGATCGTGGCAACCTGGGCGGGTGGGCAGACAGGCAGCATGGCATGAGAGGCAGTAGGGAAGGCAGGCTGGGACCTTGGCATGGCACTCAGATAGGCTGGCGAAGACTGTGCAGAGTGAGAGAGAGCCAGTTAGTTAGGAGGGCTGAGATCGTCTAGCCAGAGCCCGGCTGGCAGGCTTACAGCTTCCCAATGCCATCCGGTGTCATGAGGTCAGTCAGATAGGCCAGCCGAGGCCATCTAGTGAGAGAGAGAGAGAGAGAGGGGGGAGGCACTGGGAGGAAGGGACAGCACCTCAGCAGCAGCAGCCCAGATTGAGGAGGAGCTCCATCCCAATACTGCCCCTGGCATGGGATGGCATGTGCCACTGCACCATCAATCCATGTCCAGGGGCATCTCAGGGAATCCAAGCAGCAGAAGGTTCACCTTAACGAACAACAACTGCTCCACCAACTTGGCCCCCAGTCTCAGACGGTGTGGCGAGCAAATGTCCACAGCCATGGAGAACACCCGCTCACTGGGGACACTCATTGGTGGGCAGGACAACAGACTCTTGGCCATTTTGGACACATACCGGCCACACGTTGGTCTTACCGGACCAGTAGGCCAAGGGATGGCTGCTGGGTTCAATGCACAGCTCTTCCTCCAGGTAGCTCTCCACTGCTGATGAGGCGCTGTCATACTCCCTCGCATAGCTCTGCTTGGGCACTACCTCCACCACTGCCCTCAGCCATGCTGCCTGCCCTACTGTGCATGGGGCCATGCTCCCCAGAGTGGACTGCACATACGAACTGTTGATGCTCACAATAGGGGTGCTGCTGCTGCTCAGCCTGCTGCTGGTGCTGCTACTGTTAGGGCTGGGGGCAGGGACAGACCCCGCTGGTGGGCTGCTACCACTCCCACCATCCCCAGGGGCTGCTGCTGCTGCGCACACTGAAAAGCCCGCTCTGCCTGCCGGACTCTCTCCACCACTCACCATTCCAGTGCCCATAGAGCTGTGTCTGGCGTGGCACGCTGCCATGAACCTGGGGTCCAGCATGGTTGCCAAAACGTATTCCTCCCATTGCAGGAGCTCATCGAACCGTGTCTTTAGCCCTGCCTTCTGCTGCCGCACCAAAGCAACTGCCTTAGCCGCCAGCTTTCTGCCCTGAGGGCCACAACCCCGACCCTGGAGAATCTCCTCCAGGCTCCTGAGGAGACTCTGGACCAGAAGGGTCACCTGGATGATGGTGGCTGTGGAGGAGCTGATGGTCTCCATCATGGCCAGGAACGGTCTCAGCATGAAGACTGTGTGAACCAGGATCTCTCATTCCACCCCATTGTACCCTGGAGGTGTCCTGCTGTCCGTCACCAGTTGAACTTAATGTAAGGCATCTCTCTGCTTGAGAAGCCGCTTGAGCATCAGGAACATGGAATTCCACCTGGTGGACACATCCTGCACCAGCTGGTGCACTGGGGAGCCTTGCTCTGCCTGCTTCACCCGGAGGAGGTCGCTGCCCTTCACGCTACAGTTAAAGAAACTGGCCAGCTTCCTCCCCCACTCCATCAGGGAGCTACGGGTGCCTTCCCCAATCCCCTTCTCCCCCAAGCCCAGAGCGTCCCTGACCACCAGGTGAAGGGTGTGTGCATCACAAGGGATGCTGGTGAAGCCCCCTTGTAGACTGCCCTCAATATGTTGGCGGCATTGTGCATCACGACACACCCCTTGATGAAGGGCACACCTGGCGTGACCCACTCCCTCACCATGGCAGTCAGGCTGCCTTGATGTTCCGAGCAGTGTGGGGGCCATCCGTTACTTCCGCCTGAAGCAGGGCCCACCTATACCTTGCTTTGGAACCCCTCCTGCCACTGCCAAACGCTGCCTCTGGGTGCTGCCTCCAGTGCGCCGTCACTGCCAGGTACGCGTGATGCACATTCCTACTCGACCACAGGTCAGTGGTGAAGTGGACGGTGGCACCCCCAGCCCTTGCCAGCTGCTCCCTCACCTGCTCCTTTAAAGCCCGGTACAAGGTTGGCACCACCTGCTGACTCAAGGTGGTGTGCAAGGGCAGCTTAAAATGGGGGTCAGGAAGCCAATCAGGCACCTAAACCCCATGTCCCCGACCACCGAGAAGGGCTGCCCATCCAGTGTGATCATTTCCCTCAACATGTGTGTGGCTTTCAGTTGAAAGTCACACCGCCCTCCACGTCCTGGAGCTGCCAATGGACTTGGCAGCTTCCCCCACCCCAGCTCCTCCATAGTGCACTGATGCTGCTGCTGCTGCTGCTGCTCCCCCCTAACAGTGATACCACTCCTGCTGCTAGAGGCAGCTTTTCGAGCAGGACGCTTACCTGCTGATGGAGGCGGACGACTGGCCACTGCAGTCAGGAACCCGCTGGCGTCCACTACCCCTGCTTGCCTGCTTAGCAGCACATCGCTGTGGCATCCCTTGAGATGCCTCACCATGGCAGTTGTGACAAGGTTGGTGAGCACCTGCCAATGCTTCACCACCTTCTGGCACAAAGTGCACTGCACCGCCCTGGGATCATCCACCCGCACCAACTTAAAATGCACCCCGACGGGAGGATTTATTTGCCCCCTCCTGCCTTCTGGTCCACACTGAGTGACACACCACTGACAGCACTGCTGGGAGGGGCAGAACATGGTGGTGACACAGCTCTTGGAGCGACAGCCATCACCTCAGCATCAGACATCTCTTCCACAGGACTAGTGTCTGCCTTGCTGTCCCCTATCAGAGTGATGTCCCACGAAGAGGAGCACTGGGACCCTGAGGCTGATGGACTACCCACCATGCTGCTGCCATTCTCCCTGTGACCCCTATAGCTGTTTCTGCTGCTACTGCTGCTCCTCTCCCTGCTGCCATTGCCCGGGGATTGGGCCCTGCCTCTAACAGCCGGGGTGGGATCCATCAGCCCTGGACTGCTGGGGATCGCCTCAATAATGTGGGACAATGGTGGCCCATGATCAACATCAGACACAGAAGCACCTGCACCTGCTCCTGCAGCCACAGCAGGGACAGCCGGATCCTCCTGGACTGCATGTTTTCCAGTGTCCTGTGTGGCAGCGGAGGACACTGGCAGGAGGCGCTGCTGAACTACACCCCCACTAGTGCCACTGCTGGGAGCCTCTGAAGCCTGTCTGCCAAAATCAGGCCTGTGCAGTTTGGGGCATGGTGATTGGCTCGCGTTGCTGCTGATGCCTGATGCCACGCCACTGGCACGGCCCCTGCCACCTCTGCCACGTGCCCAATTGCCTGCCTTATGGGCAGCAGACCGGCCTCTCCTGCTTCCCGTCTCCATTTTTCCTTTACAAATTATGCAGAGGAAGATTTTATATTCTTTTTATGTATTTATTCAGAATTTGAATATTATATATATCTACTTCACTAACTCTAACTGCTATTAACTATTTAAAACCTATGGAACTAAATGGAATATTTTCTAATATCCACAAAGGTCTAGTCCTACAAACACACTATAAAATATTAAAATTGAATCACTACACACTATCTCTATCTATCTCTATAACTAAGGTAAATCCTACAACTATCTATCTATAGTAACTATCTAATCTCAATCTCTCTCTCTCTCATTATCTATCTATCTATCTATCTATCTATCTAGATAGATAGATAGATAGATAGATAGATAGATAGATAGATAATGAGAGAGAGATATAATCCCTATATATATATATATATATATATAGGGATAGGGGGGACACAGACAGCTCACAACAAACAACACAGGCAGGGGTACAAAACTGAAATGAAACCTAAATTTATTTATTTATTTTTATTTTTTATTTTTTTTTGACATTTATATCCCACCCCTCCTGAGAACAGCTTGGGGCGGTTTCCAACATAATAAAACAATTATAAAATATAAAACAATTTTCAAAACATCAACAATTTAAATACTTTAAAACAGGGCCCCGGGAATACAACTTAAAACATTAATAATGATATTCAGACTAGGGTACGGGTGATGAACAAAACCCTATCCCACCCTCCCCGCCCCCCCAAAGGCCTGGGTGAACAGCCAGGTTTTACAACACCTCCGGAATGACAACAAGCTTGGGGCCAGGCATGCTTCCTCCAGAAGGGAGTTCCAAAGGTGCGGCGCGGCCACCGAGACCTCTAGGAAAGCACCCCCAGCTGACCGCAGGAGCCGCTCTGGGGAGCGGAGGGCGAGGCGATCCCTGAGGTACGAGGGGCCCAGACCGTAAAGGGCTTTATAGATCAACACCAAAACCTTGAACCTGGCTCGGCACGCTATCGGCAACCAGTGCTGAGTCCGGAGCACAGGTGTAATGTGCTCCCGACGACCCGTCCCCATCAGGAGACGAGCCGCCGCATTCTGTACTAGCTGCAGCCTCTGAACCAGGAACAAGGGAAGCCCCATGTAGAGCGCATTGCAGTAGTCGAGCCTCGAGGTGATGAAGGCATGGATGAGGGAGGCCAGGTCCGGGCCGGAGATGAATGGACGCAGCCTCCGCACCAGATATAGCTGGCAAAAGGCAGCCTTAGTGATTACCTCCACCTGCTGCTCCAGGCGGAGGTCTGCGTTCAGTATCACCTAGGGATGGGCGAACAGATCGTGGTTCGGGTTTGGCCATTCGGTTCGGCTGCATTCGTTTCGTCCGTTTGGTTCGCCCGTTTGGTTCGGTTCATTGGTTCAAATGTTCAGCCGTTTGGTGGTTCGGGTTGAATGTTGAGTTCAGATTCGGTATCCGGTTCGGTCTTTAGTTTGGTGCAATTGAAAACTGTAAATGACATTTAGTTTTTGAAATAAAAGGAAAAAACTAAAAAACATATTTCTGGATATAACATTTGTGTTTCTTATTACTTTTTGATGAAATTTAGGGATATTGTACCCCCAATGGAGGGTACCAAGTGTACCAAAATTCAGAACGTTTAGGTAAAGGGAACCGATTTCAGAAGAAATTGAATGTTGTGGTTTTAAGAAAAGCTCCATACACATTCATGACTACAACTTCTTTATCTTGCATCCAATGTTCATGAAACTTGTGCATATTACATCCATCTATATGCTTAATATTTCTGCCAATTTTAGGAAAGAGTGGATAAAGGGTCCCAAGGGTATAAGACATTAACCTGAAAATACATTTCCAGCTGTTACATTTTGATATTCCATTCTGTTTACAGGATATTTGACAAGAATGTATCAAATACCTTTCCTGCCATTTCAGCAAATGTACAGGAGATTTTGATAAAGGGACCCAATTATATAAGCAATTGATGTTGTCCCTGTGAAGATCATTATTCAGATGAATATCAGCATATTCAGTGCCAGTCAGAGGCAGGCACCCTGCATGGCAGGGGGAGAGAGACTGTAGGAGGAAGGATGTGGAGCAACCCCAAAGACTGACAGACACATTCAATGGCCAAACACATTACTGCAAGCTTCTAGCTTTACAGGACCAATTGGTAGTGGTTTCGAGGTGGGCATAGGGGGCGGCCCTGTGGCGGGCATAAGCAACATAACTGGGACTTCTGAGATAGCATCCCAGCAGTCAGGAGACATAGTTTAAACACATCCAGGCTGGCCAATTATCATAACAATCACATCCTGCAGCACTGAGACAGAGGACATAAGAGAATTTCTATTGACTCTTTCCTAAACAGATGCTTCTGACTTCCCAGAAACAAGTGGAGGAGATATGTTGGGATGGTCCCAGCACAGAATGAGGATATTTGGTTGACACTTCTTTTGGCCAATTTGCATCACAAACCGATCTTATACCACAGTGACAAGAGATTCCCAGGCATAGGCCCCTTCTCTACATTTGCTGTACAGGCATATAAAATTTGGACCCTTTATAATATATTTCTGATATTTGGCAGAGATGATCAGAAAAGTGAAATATATAGTCCTACCAAATTTCATGTACACTGGTTGGACTACAAAGATGTTATAGTCAGACATACATTTATTTGTTAATTGCTTATACCACCAAGACCTTTTGTCCAATTCTTCTGAAATTTGGCGAAGTTAGTTATTATAGGAAGGGTTATAAACTGAACTAGATTCACCTACATTAGATGTGAGGCAACGAAGTTACAGCTAATAATGTATATGTAGAATATTGCAAAATACAATAATTCAACTGCTTCTAAAATCGGATTCCTTTATCCAATTGTTTTGAAAGTTGGTGCACATAATGAGTTCTATTGTAGGTAGAGCCATCCCAAATTTCAGACATATAGCTTAAAGAACAAAAAAGTTACAGCCAATAATGTGTTTTCCATTTAAACCAATGGAAATTCAATTCCAAACTCACTGAATGCATACGAACCGAACGTTCGAATTCGAGTTCGGTTCGAACGTTCAGTTCAGTTGACCAAAGTGTTCGAGTTCAGTTCTAACTCCGAACTTCCGAATTCGAGTTCAGTTCGAATGTTCGGTGCGGTCGACCGAACTATTCGAGTTCGGTCCAAACTCCGAACTTCCGAACCGCGTTCGCCCATCCCTAGTATCACCCCCAAACTCCGTACCTGCTGAGCTATAGGAGGGCAAACCCCCCCAACCAGGGGGGCCACCACGTCCCTCGCTCTCCCCACCAACATCACCTCCATCTTATCGGGGTTGAGCTTCAGTCTGCTCTGCCGCATCCATTCCGCCACAGCCTCCAAACACTGGGATAGCAACAATACAGTAGGGTCTGGGTCAGTTGAAAAAGAGAGGTACAGCTGAGTATCATCAGCATATTGGTGACACCGCACCTCGAACCCTCTCACGACGTCCCCCAAGGGCTGCATGTATACATTGAATAGTAATGGAGACAGAATAGAGCCCTGCGGAACGCCGCATGATAACGCACGGGGGGCCGATGTCTCATCCCCCAGCACCACCCACTGGCTTCTCCCTGGGAGGAATGAATGGAATCATTCAAGAACAGTCCCATCCAGACTCTCCAGGTCATGCAGCTGCCTCAACAGCAGCCCATGGTCCACGGTATCAAACGCCGCCAAGAGATTTGAAACTCCCCCCACAAAGCTGGACCAGACGGGGCCTCCATCACCTCATGCTTTCTCCCTACTGCCTCTAGTCCAGCATCAAAGTCGCTCTGAATCCAAGCAATCTTGTCTGCGAAGTAGATGACAAACTCCTCACAGCGGGCCTGGGACAAGTCCCCGTCCAGGCGAAGGAAGGCCGGACTGACCAGCCCCCGCACCACCCAAAACAGCTCCACCGGGCGTGACTTCACAGATGTGAGGGCAGCAAGGAACTTGTTCCTTGCTGTCCTCACAGCCTCAACATAGGACCTCAAATGGGTCCTATGGAGAAGTCGGTTGGAGTCAGATCGAGCCCGACGCCAGCATCGCTCCAGCCTCCTGCCTACTTCTGTCATACACCACAGCCCCTCGGTAAACCAAGGGGCCCTGCGGTGACGAGACCGAGGCAGAGGGCGTCTTGGAGCCACCCTGTCAATGGCTTCCTCCAGCAAGCTGTTCCAACGCTGGACCAGCTCATCAACAGAGTGACCGTCCAGGTCCAAGATTAACTCCCTCAGGACCTCTTGGAACCGCTGGGGTTCCATCAGTCTCCGAGGGCGGACCATCCAAACTGGTCCTTTCCCCATCTGGAGGGGGTGCGCTAGAAAACTGGCCTGAAGGAGATAATGGTCCATCCATGACAAGGGCACTGCTGTAACCTCCCTCACAACCGGACCCCCCGTCTCAAGGCCAGAACTGACGATCAGGTTGAGGGTATGCCCCCCCCATGTGGGTCGGGCAGATAACCTCCTGGGGCAAATCCATGGTTGCCATGGCAGCCATGAATTCTCGCTCCGCCCCGACAAGGCTGGCATCGGCGTGGATGTTGAAGTCCCCGAGAAGCAAAGTCCTTAGGAGCCCAACGCTACCTCTGAGGCCAGCTCTGCTAGAGCGGTAAGGGATGCCGCTGGACAGGAAGGGGCCCAGTATACCAGCAGCACCCCTAGCTTGCCCCCAGAAAAATCAAACACCAAATGAAGGAAATAAATACCAAAAATCTCCTGAACTGGATACCTCCTAACAGGCCACTCCTCTCTAAAAATAATAGCAACACCACCTCCCCAGCCCTCCATGCAGGACTGATGCTGAACGGCATACCCGGCCGGAACGAGATTGGCCAAAGTTGGACCGGCCAGCTCGTCCAGCCAGGTTTCCTTGATACATGCGAGGTCCATGGCCCCATCCGAGATTAAATCCCGGATAATTGGGGCCTTGTTCACAACGGACTTCACATTTAACAGCAGCAGCCTCCCACGTATGGACCTTGGACCCGGATCCTCCCTCTCCCTCAGTGGGGGGATGGTGACCTGCACCTCCCTCAGGTACCTCGGTCCCCTGGGGGCACGCACCATTCGACCCCACGGACCATACCGTCCCCGCCCTAGCACCACCCAAATAGCTTCACCCTCCCCTCTGTCCACCACATTCTGGCCCCCCCAAACCCGGCTGCTCACCCAGTAGCCTTTCCCCACCCCAAAAAAACCCCCCCGGCCATCCTGCTGCCACCAGTGGCCGGTAGGGACCATACCCCCCTCACTCCTTGACTTCCTCTCTCACAGGGCCCCAAGACCACCCCTCCCCCCAATAACCCTCCCAGTGCTCCCCCCGCTGCCACCAGGGGCAGTCACTGGGAAACCCTCCCCCCCTACTTCTACCCACCCCACCTACACCCCCTCTCTACTTCCCTAGTCCTGCACAAAAGAGACCCACACAACAATAGTGTCCCCCCTGCCACCCCCTGCAGCCCCGATGCGCCCCAAAGCACTGCGCCCTTTGGCCACACCCTTCGGTTCATGGCCTGTGGCTCATGGCCTGCGGATTGTGGCCTGAGGGAGGAGCCACTGGGCATGTGGCTTTAAATCCCCCAGCTACTTCCAGGTGGGGGAGGGGACAGGTCAGCACTCTCGGCCAACCTCTGCACTCACCCCCGCCCGACCGGCACTCACAGTCATCTTTTGTTCTGTCCCCCTGCAGGTCCAACAGTGGGGGACAAGGTGAGGTGGCAGCAGCACGGGGACCCTCTCGGCACCAGTGGGTGGCAGATGGAGCAGCAACACAGCCCAGCCAGATGATCCCCGCAACAGGTGAGTCCCCCCTAGCAGGAGCCACTGGGCAAGGGGCTTTAAAGCCCCCAGCTACTTCCGGGTGGGGGAGGGGACAGGTCAGCCCCCTCAACCGGCCTCTGTGCTCCCCCCCGCCCGCCCGGCACTCACAGTCGTCTTTTGTTCTGTCCCCCTGCAGGTCCAACAGCGGGGGACAAGGTGAGGCGGCAGCAGCACGGGGACCCTCTCGGCACCAGCGGCAGCAGCAGATGGAGCAGCAACACAGCCCAGCCAGATGATCCCTAGCAGGAGCCCGCCTGGCACTCACAGTCATCTTTTGTTCTGTCCCCCTGCAGATCCAACAGTGGGGGACAAGGTGAGGCGGCAGCAGCACGGGGACCCTCTCAGCACCAGCGGCAGTGGCGGCGGATGGAGCAGCAACACAGCCCAGTCCAGCCAGATGATCCCCGCAACAGGTGAGTCCCCCAAGCAAGCAAGCAAATCTAATCTAATCAAATCTAATCTAATCCTACTTTAAATATATACAAAAACAGGGGAAGGGACTCAGGGATGGAATATATACAGGGAGGAGGGAAGGATTCAATGGAGGGGAGGGAGAAAGAACACAGGGAGCGGTAAAAAAAAAAATAACACCACCTAAATCTATCTAATCTAATCTAAATAAATGAAACTATGGAGGTAAATGTGTGGAAATGGGTGAAATAGGAGAAGGATGGCAATGGATTGGGAGGAACATAAACTGCTGGAAGAGGGAGAGTTCTGAAAACGGCTTCTGACAAGATCAGTGGTAGCTAAGAACGATATGGAAGGGGGGGAGGGCAATAACTTTTGTTACTAGCTGCACCCACCTTCCACAATGGCCATTGGCTCCGTGCAGCCTAGCCTGTGGCCAATTGCAGACTTCCAAGCCAGTGGTCTGAGGAAAAGAGGGATGGCGATTGGGCAGGCTGGTTGATAGTCCAAGCCTCTCTCCACCCCTGGGGCCAGGAAGTCTGCTCCTCAGCTGCCCCCCCCCCGGGCCTTCCACCTAGGTTTTTCCCACCCAAACTCATCTGAACATGCCTGAACTTTTCGGGTTTTCTGGTGTTTGGTTCGGGCGTTCGGTTCAACTGTCTGAACTGACTGAGTTCGGTCCGAACTCCAAACAGTCGAACTGCGTTCGCACATCCCTAGAGGCCAGATGCCTGCCACCCTCCATCCCTGATGAGTGAGAGCATCTCTGTATATTGTCTTGTAGTGTGTGGCTGTGTCAGAGTGTTGCGTGACTGCCAGAGTGCTCTTATGAGTGTGTGGCTGCCCTAATGTACCTGCGGCTGAGGTGGCAGGAGAGGGTTCTCATCTAGTATGTATATACATATACACATCCTGGGCTTGAGACTTGTGGTGTTTCTATCCTGCATCTTTTACTATTTGTATTAATGTGCACAAGAGGTTCAGCCCTGGGATCTTCTCCCCTCCTCCCACTACAAATGTTTAACCCTTTCCTTGGCAAAAATGGAGCTCTCTCTTTGCTGTTTAATAGCTTCCATTTGCATAAGTTCTGAACATTTCCAGATTGGGCAGGAGGAGTCAACAGATATGAGCACAGCAGTCTTCCGAGGTTTATTTACTGCTTGTCTGTTCAGTGACTTTGCAGCTGTGCTAATCAGAGATCAATTGGTAGAGGAAATGGCAGTTCCCAGAATGAATGAGAGATTAAAGCCAAACCTTACTTTGCTTCAGGGAACTGAGATTGCATGCCGGGGGAAACAGTTTATAAAATAAGTCAACAGCTTGATTTTCATAGTTGCTGAACACCTCAGAATTCTTATCGAAGCCAAAGGGTTTGGGAAGTACTCAGCACCTGTGAAAAGCAGAAAATAAGTGTTTTACTTGTGCTTTCAATGCACAGTGCTAGTGGCATAACAGAGCCATGGAGGGCTCAGACTCAATATGGTCCCCTTACTATTAAAGACAGAGAGGCTTAGATGCCTGTCACTGCCAGAGAGAAGTTCCACAGGGAGGAGTGATCAGACCACCCTCTGTTTCCAGGGCAAAGTGGGGTCTCTTTCTCTTCACGCATACCCCTTTGCATGCAGGGGCAGCTGAGGGGTTCCTGGAATAATCAAATGTCAGAGTTGGAGGGGACTTCAAGGATTGTCAAGTCCAACCCTCTATTTGGATACAGGATGGCTGCAACTACAACATTCCTGACAGATGACTGCCCAGCCTCTTTGTGAAGACCTCCGGTGACCCATGGAGAGCCTACGGCTTTCCTGGACTTGAATTAGAGAACAGGAAAAGCACGGTCTCATCCACATTCTGAGGAAGGAAGAAGTACCACTGCAGATGGTAGCAGCTCCTGTTTGCAAGATGGTCTTGTAGGAGGCTGGAGAAGGCAGCCAGTCAGGGAGGTTTCCTCTCAGATCCCTCCTACCTCCCTTGCAGTGGCGGCTCCCCCCCCCAAGATATTTGGGGCACTGCCCTCCTAGCACCATGGGGGGACCCCCGGGGCCACCGTTTTGTTTTTTTTAATAACGCGCTGCTGTCAGTGTCTATCTCCCTTCCAGGACCCACTCTCAGAGAGGCTCTGAGAGTGGGTCCCGGAAGGGACAAAAAGGCTGAGCTGCTCAGCCACCCAAACTGCATTTTCTATTGATAATGCGGTTTGGGCGACTGAGCCCCTAGTCCACAGCACGCATAGGACATGCTGTGGAGGGAGGGACTAGCCTTCCATTGCGCCTAATGGGCGCAATGGAACCTCTTGCCTGGGCGCTTGTTGCAAGCACCCAGGCGAGAAGCTTAGGGCTGGGCGGCTGAGGCAGGGACCAGTGCACATGCATGCTGCTCCCTGCCTCAGCTGCACATGGAGTCAGTCAGGGACAACAGGCTAAGGCTGGTGGCACACTCTCAACAGCACGCTGCCAGCCTCAGCCACTTTCTGGACCCTGCCTTGTGCTCCCGCCCCCAATCTGCCGCTCAGAGCAGTGGAGGCGGGGGGGAGCGGCAAGGCAGGGAACTTTTTTCCACTTCTGTCTGCAACTCGGGCCACCAGGGACTGGCAGAGCAGCAGCCAGGTAAGTGATCCTTCCCCCCACCCTACTCCCACCCCCGCAATGCTGGAAATGGGATGCTTTTTAAATCCCGAGATGTAACTGTGAGTCTGGTGATTCATGGTCCTTGAAATTCCCCCCCAACACATACACGCAGCAGAGGGAAAGAATACTTCAGAAGGGACTTCTGAAGCAGGGATTGGGGTCCCTCCAGCATACATGCAGCAAGTCCCTTCTTTCTGAAGCAGCGTTCTTAACCTCTGCTGCGTGTGTGTGTGTGTGTGTGTCTTTGCTAAAACTGCTTGTAAGTGAGATTTAAAGTTGTCTGCCTGCTTTTAAACCTGGCAGAGGAGGTGATTATAACCTGCCTAACCTAACTGAAATTGCTTGATTTAAGTAATGTAATGTCCATCCAACATTAACCCTTGGAATTCCTTGCTGCTGGGTTATGCTGCCTACCATTACCCTGGCTCTGCCCACCATTGCCCTGGCTCTGCCCACCATTGCCCTGGCTCCGCTCACCGTTGCCCTCCCGCCGGCCTTACTGCCCCTCCAACCTCAAGACCCACCAGCCGCCCCTGCTCCCTTGTCTCTCCTTGCAGGACAGATGGGTTTGGAATTCTGTACCAAAATCAAAGGAGGTGACATTGTGATGCAAAGAAAACAGTAACTTCATGGCCACCCCTCTTCCTAGGGAGAAACATACCAAGATGAGCCCTCCTGGTCATGTAGGCCTGGGTCAACTGTGCCCCTTATTGTTACATCACTGGACAGTGGTGTATTACCCAGGAAACCCTCCTAACTCACTAACAAAATCCCAGTCATCACTGCACAATACTAAATTTTGTCTTATTCAGAAGGGTTATCTCAATAACTACATTATTCCGTATAGTTCATTATACTTTTTAGACAAAATACCGCAAGCACTGAGGTGGCATTGATTGTTCTCCAAGTCAGTTGGCTAGTTTCTAACTTCAATATCAGTTATTACAAGAGACAGGATTTGGCACACCGATTATTCTCTTCTAAAGTCTCCAGAAACTTTGAAAACTAAACTCAGCATAAAGCACAAATGGACAATCTCAACTTTGGGTGCCATATGTGGCCACTGGCCAATTTTTATTTGGTCCCTTTCCAGCTCCTCGATCTGACCCCTGGATCTAGCTCTTACCCTCATGCCCTGAAACACTGAGCTTAGGGTAAGGAAGGAGAGATAAGAAAATCCACACAGGGGTAGGGGATAGATCCATGGTCTGGACCCTTCTCTTCCTCATCAGATGCCTTAAGCACCCCAGTGTCCAACCTACATGTGGCTCTTGGGGCTTGTACTAATAGTCAAAGTGACCCCATGAAGGAAAAAGGTTTCCTACCCCTGACACAAAGGATGCAGTTCTTTTCTCAATGGAGTAAGTGGATCAGATTCCATTGAATTTAATGGGTAAGTATCACACCCAAAATCACACTATTCAAAGTGCAGAGCACCCAACAACTTCATTAGACTGGGTGTTGGGCACTTCCAAAAATCCATTCATTAGCATTCTCTTCCATTCTGGTGGTGACAGATCTTTCTGTTCACATAGGACTAAATGGTCAATTTTCATTGTAACAATGTTCTGTCCTGCCAGAGCCAGGATGATCAAGTAGATGGACCATAGGTCTGAACCAGTATGATGATTCCTATGTTCCTTGCCTTCACTGAATCTTTTTTTAAAAAAGTAGACATGATGGGTTGTAAACAAGACTGAAACAAGCAGCTAAATTGCTGCTCGTTAGAAATTTTGCCATATAAGGAACCGGAATCTATTTCTCAATCATTTCCTGATGCCAATGCATTTTCTTGATTCTTGCAACACCACAAGATACTGTCCCAGTTTACCAACTTTCCACTTATTGCGTACCATTCATTTACTGCTTACATCATTGCAAAGGGCACTGTTTTACTTCTGCATTTGTTGTTTCCACATTTCTGAGCCAATCGCTGTTCAAACACATCACCACTTAACACCCCCCCCCCCAGTAACCCTTAACCACCACTCCAGTGCCTCCTTTGTTGTTGTTCTATGTTGTTCCCTTTGCTTTCACCAATCAGCAACTGGAATGCAGATTAGTAAAGAATCTGCATTACAGCCAATGAATGACAATGAAGTACAAGGGTAAATGGAGTGCAAGAAATGCAGTATTGCATCAGTATCACCTCTCAGGATTTGAAATGGATGGCAAAGTAGTAACTGGTAGAGTGGTAAATGGGATCCCAGTGAGTGGAAAGTTGGTAAATTGAGAAACAAAATATTGGTTGAGACATTACTGAGTACTGAGAGGTTCTCATTTTGAGCAAAACAGTAACCGGGATTTCAATGAGATTTCCCATTTTGGTGACATCTCGTTTCAGCCTTAGGTGTAAACCATCACACTGTGAAAAGACTGGGAAAGGACTAATTCCCAAGCAGACAGAGGGAGGACCATAACTGGAAGGGAGTTGGTGGGGCTTCAGGCAGGCACAGGTAAAGAAGGCTGGGGAAGCACTGGTGAGACAAGAACAGAGAGAAAGCTGAGCTGATAGTGGATTGACTCACCCAAAGGGGACAACAGCTCTTCACAAGTATTCTTTGGAAAGGAAGACCTACAGCAGGAACTCCAGAAGAGGGAATCAAGCTAAAACGTAACATGTGTGTGTGTGGACTATTGTATTAATAAACTACAATGCAAATGACTGAGTCTGCTAGAAAGAACCAGGATCTGGGTGAGAAGAAATTTGTGGTTTCATATTTTAAAGAAATAAATACAGGTTTGTTTGTTTTACAACCCAGATGGTAAACTAACTAAGGAAGTGTAGAAAAGCTATTCCCAGTCTTCTGGCTTATCCTACGAGTCTCATCTTTTCTGTTTTCACGGGTTGTCACAAGAAGTAGGAGTTTACAAGTATAGGATTTCTGGAAAGATAAACCTTAGAAATCATTTGAAAGCAACTGTACGACAGTACAACAAACCTTTCACATCTTCCTATTTGAGAGTATTCATCCAATATTATTCCACAGTGATAGTTTTTGCTCCCCTACCTGCGGATCATCTTTAAATGTACAAAGTGTTATTTATAAGATAAAATTGTCTATGGCCATTCACAAAATGGAACATAATTTCAACTCAAGAGTTGTACGCACTAGACTTCATGAAAACGAATAAAACTGAATGAAAATTGTAAGTTCGACATCACTTCACTAACTTTCCTAAGCCATGTAATTACACCAAGGTACATTGAACTGGAGATACCGTACCACATATTAATTCTGTCGTGGAAGCACTTAACTCAAGTGGTTCTACCACTCTGCAATCCCTCCTAGGAACATATTATTCATGTTCAGTAACTAATTTTGCTAGAGTGGTATAGAACTTCTCAGAACTCTGCTTAGAAAAGATATTACATTTTCCATAGAGCAATCTTAGTGTTTTTGACATAGAAAGCTTGGGCACAATCAAAAGACTCAATTAGGGAAGAGCTGCAGCACCCCAGAGCTCTTTGATCCAGAGTTAGAAGACTGGTTCAAGACTGAGGTATTTTTCACCTCATGTAAATTTTCCTTAAGTTCATAGTTTTGATAAGGTAAGTTGAAGAACAATGTCACTTTACAATGTCATATGTTGTCTGAAAGTGAGAAAAGTGCATTAGGGAGGATAGCTAGGTACCTACTCTAGAAGTCCTGGCTCAGTTCCTTTCTTTGACACAGACTTCACGAGCAGACTGGGGCAAGTCACTCGAAAGTCTCTCTGCCTCACCTTCCTGTCCCTACAGTTAGGATAGTAGCATTTCTTCACCTCACAAATAGGATGAGATGCTATGAAAATAGAGGCCCTGAGAGTAGGGCTGTAGCGGAATATCGCAGTGGTAGCTATTTCCACTGGAAACAGCATTTCTGCAATTAGTGGTACGGCATGGCAGAGGCTTTCATTCCACTAGTTTCATTCTGCTACTTCCGCAGTTCCACTAATTTCATTCCGCTACTTCCACAGACTTCGCAAAATAGCAGAAACATGACATTTTTGCTACTTCCGCCATTCCTCCAGCACCACAAAACAGCGAACAGTGGTTTTCTGACAGTTTCCGCAATTTTTCCGCAATTCCACAATTTGCGGAATGCTGACGGAATTAGCGGAATGTCCACAGAAAAGCCGCGGTGTGGAGCAGGCAATTCTGAAATGGCGGAATGGAATCGCGGCGCGGAAACAGCTGCTGTCACATCAGCCCTACCTGAGAGTAATTTAGAACAATAGACATTAGAATGAGCTACTTTTTATTTTAACCTTATGTTAAACCTAACAAAATTTTTGATGTCAAATACATTTAAGGATTAGATAGATATCTCATTCAAAGTAGAACATTTATTACCTATGTTGCCTTATGTGACAATTCAGATTAACAATGTTCAGGGAAGTCATAGACCTTGATCAGTGTGTTATGCATTGGGCTATACTACAAACCTCCACAGAATTAGCTAGCCTTGGACTACAGTCAGGGCCTTGTAAAAAGGGCACTCAGCTGTATAAAATCCTACATTAGAAATATTTATTTTATTTTATTATTATTTTTTTATTTCGTAGATTTCTATACCGCCCCATCCTGCAATGCAGCTCGGGGCGGTTAACAACAATAAAAACAGTTTTAAAACCTTTAAAATACAAATATAAAATATGTCAATAAAACAGGGCAGTGTGCAATCATAATCAATAAAGTGGGGGATTAAAAATCACCCCCCCCTCCCTCCCAAAGGCCTGGGCAAACAGCCAGGTCTTACAGTTCCGCCGAAATGTCAAAAGGCTTGGGGCCAGGCGAGCTTCCTCCGGAAGGGAGTTCCACAGCCGCGGCCCTACCACCGAGAATGCCCGCTCCATCGTGGCCCCCCGCTTAACACGGGGGACCTCCAGGAGGGCACCCCCGGCAGACCGCAGGAGTCGTTCCGGGGCGCGAAGGGCGAGGCGGTCCCTAAGGTAAGAGGGGCCAAGGCCGTATAGGGCTTTATAGATCATTACTAGGACCTTGAACTTGGCCCGGCACACTATCGGCAGCCAGTGCAGCGCTCGGAGCACCGGTGTAATGTGCTCCCGGCGACCCGTCCCCGTAAGAAGACGGGCCGCCGCATTCTGCACCAGCTGCAGCCTCCGGGCCAAGAACAAGGGAAGCCCCACGTAGAGCGCGTTACAGTAGTCGAGCCGCGAGGTGACGAAGGCATGGATGAGGGAGGCCAGGTCCGGGCCAGAGACATACGGACGCAGCCTACGTACCAGATAAAGCTGGCGGAAGGCAGCCTTAGCGACTGCCTCCACCTGCCGCTCCAGCCGCAGGTCTGCGTCCAATATGACCCCCAGACTCCGGACCTGCTGAGCTACAGGGGGGCAAACCCCCCCAATCAGGGGGGCCACCACCCCCTTCGCCCTCCCCACCACCATCACCTCCGTCTTATCTGGGTTGAGCTTCAGTCTGCTCCGCCGCATCCAATCCGCCACGGCCTCCAAACATTGGGATAGCACCGAGACAGCAGGGTCTGGGTCGGTAGAAAACGAGAGGTACAGCTGAGTATCATCAGCATACTGGTGACATCGCACCCCGAACCCTCTCACGACCTCCCCCAAGGGCTGCATATAGATGTTAAATAATAATGGAGACAAGATCGATCCCTGCGGAACGCCACACGGTAAGGCGCGGGGGCTCGATGTTTCCTCCCCCAACACCACCCGCTGGCTCCTCCCCGAGAGGAATGAACGGAACCATTCAAGAACAGTCCCGTCCAGACCCCCCCGGTCACGCAGTCGTCTCAACAGCAGCCCATGGTCCACGGTGTCAAAAGCGGCCGAGAGATCGAGCAGGATGAGAAATGTCGAACATCCCGCATCCATCTCCCGGCGGAGGTCGTCCACCAAGGCCACCAACGCCGTCTCGGTGCCATAGCCGGGGCGGAACCCAGATTGAAAAGGGTCAAGGAGCCCGATATTATCTAGATGACCCTGGAGCTGGAGCGCCACTGCCCGCTCAATAACCTTCCCTAAAAAGGGAAGGTTAGAGACAGGTCGGTAGCTGGCGAGCGCGTCTACGTCCAACGATGGTTTTTTCAGCAGGGGGCGCACCACAGCCTCTTTTAAGCAAGGCGACAACCTCCCCTGCCGAAGGGACGCATTCACCACCCTCGCCAGCACCGTCCCCAACGTCTCCCCGGAAGCTTTTATTAACCAGGACGGGCATGGATCTAGTTGACAACACGTGGCCCTCACAGACCCCAGGACATCCACCACATCGGCTGGCGTCACTTCCTGAAACTCACCCCATAAAGATGGACCAGACGGACCCTCCGCCCCCCCGCGCTCTTCCCCTACTGCTATCAACCCAGCGTCGAAATCGGCCTGAATCCGAGCGATCTTGTCTGCGAAGTAGATGACAAACTCCTCACAGCGGGCCCGGGACAAGTCCCCATCCAGGCGGAGGGAGGCCGGACTAACCAGCCCCCGCACCACCCGAAACAGCTCCGCTGGACGCGACTTCGCAGACGCTATGAGGACGGCGAGGAATTCCTTCCTCGCCGTCCTCACAGCCTCCACATAGGACCGCAAATGGGCCCTATGGAGAAGACGATCGGAAACAGATATGTGATGCCAGATGTATGTTCAGAAAACCGATGCATGAGGCAAAAGAGTGCCTTTCCAAATTAATAAATTAGGCACAGGTGGCCATTCCAAAAACTATACATTTCCAACTGAAGTCTTAAAATGGATGAGTAGATGGAACAAGTATTTAACACTGGCTGCTGTGTGTCAGAGAAAAGGAACAAATGAATAACAGTGAATCACACATCTACAGAAAATGTGTGTTGGCCAAAGAGACCTTAGAAACAATATTCCTATTGCTGCTGTGTCCCTCTGAATGTAGGCCATACCATTTGCACTTTGCAATTGGACGTTTAAGTATTTTAGAAAATGGCTTGAAACAGCTATTGCTTCAGCTACTGTAACACAAAACTGTTTTTTAAAAAAACCTCTTAAAAAGAGTCATAAAGGATTACCGAAAGAGTCTTGCAATATAGTCAAATGACCAGTTCATGTCAATCGTGTATGAGGAGTTCATGTGAAGAGACAAATAAAACACCTGTGTTCTTGAATATATGGTTCTATCTCCAAGCTAATGCAATCAGTTACATGTGAGAATCGTAAAAGAAACACTACCTATGATTACATTAAAAGGTACTGGCTGTTCAGGGTCTTCCAACTCCATTTCCTTTCATTGTTTCTTCCTTTCACTGGACAAGCCCCATGTCTTCCAACATGTACAATACTGATTTGTAAAAAAAAAAGAATAATAGGTTCTAAATAGGCAAATTCTGACATGAATATCTGAAGCAAACTTCAAATCCAATCTCTGTAAATTCAGAGGTACAAATTACAAAACAATTTCAGAGGTGTCAGGACCCTGCTGACCTCAAACTGGTGTCCTTGGACTTCCCAGTATCGCAGCCTGACCCACGGAGCCATCATAGCCTCCTGACAGCTGGCTTAGTTCTGGGCTCTATGACCAGTTTCACGCAGCAACTAAACCACTCTCCCTTTATATGGGATTGGCTGATTCTGGTATAAACGACTGCGCAGAGGAAGCAGGGTATGGCAATGCCTCTTCTGGTGCTCTAACCTGTGTCTCTCTTTTAGGGTGAAAATAAACAAGACAACAACCTTCATTAGTGCCCACGAGGTAGCTGTCTGCCTGCCTTTCTATTAGGTATTCTCTAGATGTTTGCCTGCACCCCACAGGCAACCTGCACTCACTCCCAACTTACAGCATCATCCCAAAGATATTGCAGGGCTGTGGGCCAATGCATGCTAGTGTGTTCTAATGCATAGGGATGTGCGAACGCAGTTCGGAAGTTCGGAATTCGGACCGAACTCAAATAGTTCAGTCGACCGAACTGAACTTTCGAACCGAACTCTAATTTGACTGAAAAACCTGGTTTTGAATGTACGAACTCGGTTCCAAAGTTTGGAATTTGACCGAACTCGAATAGTTCAGTTGACCAAATCAAACTTTCGAACCAAACTCAGTTTTCGAACCAAACCGAACCGATTTCCGAACTCGGTTCTGTTCTCACATCCCTACTAATGCATGCCAACGCATCCACCTCCCATCTATTAGGTCCACCCAGAGCCTCACCCACATCTAGGTCCACCAGCACCATAGAGTCACGCCTACCGTGGCTGCTCAAGAGAGATCAGCTGTGAAGCATCTGTAAGATGAGAGAGTGGGGCAAGAGAAGAAGGTCCTTACTCCACCCCTGCTTTCTCCTCTCCCCTCTTGCAGACGCTTCTGAGCTGACTGTTCTCTCGCAGCCCCCTGAACATGCTCTCTCCTCTTGCAGCCACTTCACAGCTGATCACTGCTTGCATACTCCAGCAGATGCGAGAGAACAATCAGCTGTGAAGGAGCAACACGAAGAAAGAGTAGAGAGTAAGGATGTAGGAAGGATCGTATCCTCTTGCAGCTGCCCAAGCACATGAGCACTGCTGCAAGAAGATAGTGTGATGGGAAGGGGGGGTCATGGCCAGGGAAGAAGCCTTCTCTGGCTGTGCCTCCTGTTTCCATCAGAGCTGGGGTTGGGCAGACCTGTGGCAGCTACCACCAGCACATGAAATGCAGGCAGTGGACTTCCCATTTAATCGCTCTACATGCTAAAACAATGTGAATGCGGAGTAAGTGGGGGCTGCACGGACCAAACATGGACTCCATCAAGTTATTTGTCTTGTTTATAAATATCCTTAGAGTTTAAATGGGTCACATATATGTCCATGGGTAACACCCTCATTTTTGGGTAGTCTAGCTGATTACCTCAAAATACTGAGTATGGCCATTACGGATTTACCATTTTACTGCTAGGTACCAATTGATAAAACAGAAAATTGGTAAAGGAATCAGGACAGAGAGTTAAAAAATCAGTAACAGAAGTTGAAAAATTAGTACCAAAAATGGTAAATCCATATATCAGGTAGTCCATCAGACACTAATGGGGTACATGGTCTTAATGGCTCAGGGAGTACTGCAATTTTGACATGTATTCCCGCTTTTGTGAGTAATCATTTCATCTGTACTCTTGCTTATCTCTACACTGACTCTGTTTCTGTCTCCAGTTTCCTCTATTTCCAGATCCTTTGGACCCATTTCTACCTGCCTGAATCTCTGTTGTATACTTGTGGTATACATTTAATCTGGGCATCTAAGAGTAATTTTCAGTAGTCTCCATGCTTCTTGCAGGTCTTTGACCCTGATCTGTTTTCCTTTTAATTTCCTCTTAACAAATTTTCTCATGTTTACATAGCTCCTCTGTGCTGCAAGTCTCTCGCAGGCACTCACTCTGTTGTTCCTGACTGTGTCTTTGGGGAATTGCTCCATTCTGCCCTGGTCTGCAAGGTCGGGTTTCTCTGCTCTCCCACCATGTCCCACCTCTCTATCACTTTAACTAGGGATGTGTGAACAGAATGCGGTTCGGATGTTCAGTCGTTCAGTTCGAAACCCTAGTTCGGGTTCGGTTGTTTGGTTCGGTGGAGTTCGGTTCAGCCGAACTTGGCCGAATATTCGAAAATAGCGCTATCAATATCAATACCAAATTCAAATATTTTTTCGGTATTGGTATCATTTGACCCTGAAACAACCCCTGGTCTCCACCCCTGGTGCCAGGAAGTCTGCTCCTCAGCTGCCTCCCCCTTCCAGTCACATTTTCCCCACCCGAAGTCACAAATCAGCTAGACTACCCAAAAATGAGGGTGTTACCCATGGACATATATGTGACCCATTTAAACTCTAAGGATATTTATAAACAAGACAAATAACTTGATGGAGTCCATGTTTGGTCCGTGCAGCCCCCACTTACTCCACACTCACATTGTTTTAGCATGTAGAGCGAATAAATGGGAAGTCCGCTGCCTGCATTTCATGTGCTGGTGGTAGCTGCCATGGCTCACCCTGCCATGACCGAACTGTTCAGCCGTTTTCGAGTTTGGTTCGGACGTTCGATTCAGACCTCCGAACAGACCGAGTTCGGTCCGAACTCCGAACATTCGAACCACGTTCGCACATCCCTAACTTTCACCTCCACTACCTCCCTGGTCCATGTCATTCCTGTCTCTCTTCTCAGCAGTCATAGGCTTAAGTTTGTCTGTTCCACAGTATTACCCTCCACAGATCTCTTTCTCCCCTATCCTTCTTACTGGAATACACTGTTCTACTACCAATCGAGGCATCCATTTAGGATGCCTCTGTCCAAACTGCATGCCCCACCGCCAACTGTCTGCTTTCCCCCACGCCTTTATTTAAAAACTCCTCTGCCACCTTTTTCATTTTTAGCACCAGAAATCTAGTTCCATTTTCGTTAAGATGAAGCCCATCCTTTCTGTATAGGTTCCCTCTTCCCCAAAAAGCTCCCCAGTTCCTAACAAATCTAAATTCCTCCTCCCTGCACCATCATCTCATCCAGGCATTGAGACTCTGGAATTCAACCTGCCTCTGGGTCCCTGCATGTGGAACAGGAAGCATCTCATAAGAATGATCATGTCCCTTAAAACTGGCAAGGCGACAGGGCCAGATCTCATCTCGGCGGAAATTCTCCAGGCGGCACCGGGTTGGTGGGTCCAATTGCTATCTAAAATATTTTATCAGGTCAGGGTGGGCCAACAGGTCCCACCTTCTTGGCAGACAAGTTGGATCGTGACTATATATAAAAAGGGGGGAAGGTACGACCCAGCATGCTATAGGCCAATAAGCCTTCTGCCCACAATTGAGAAGCTTTACACCAAATGTCTACTTCGGCATCTGGCGCAGTGAGCAGAGGACAATTCTATATTTCCCCGTGAGCAGCACGGGTTTAGAAAAGGCAAGTCAATGCTTGAATGCTGTTTCATCTTGCAGCATCTAATGAGTAAATATTATAAGCTCAGGAAATCCAAATTGTATATGGCCTTTGTTGACTTAACTAAAGCCTTTGATACAGTTCAAGAGTGAGACCATGGGCCAAATTGAAGATGCTGGGAATTTATGATGCGCTCTTGGCCTCCTTGGAACAACTGCATCTTAACAACAAGGCAGGGATAAAAACTAGGGAAAGGCAGGTGCAGAGCTTTGCTATTTCCATACAAAGGGGGGTTCGACAGGGGTGTGTGCTGGCCCCCCTACTTCTTAATTTGTACCTTTCAGACTTGGCTGCATTTTTGATCAAGGAAGAGCTCCATTCATCCAAGATTGGAAGTGTTCCTGTATCCTTTCTGCAGTTTGCAGATGATGTTGTTTTGATTTCTCAGTCAGAGATAGGCCTTAAACGGGCAATTGGGAACTTCCACAGGCATTGTCAAATGAATGGTATGGAGTTAAATCCAAAAAAGTCCAAAATCATGATCTTAGGCAAACGGACTAACTCCCCCAGCTGGAAGACTGTGGCTGGGGAATTAGAAGTGGTTAAATCTGTCCCGTACTTGGGAGTCACCTTTACCACCAGGGGAACATGGTCTTCCCATGTGAAACTAAGGACAAATAAAGCTATCCAAGCTGTTTGTGCTCTTAGTAGAGCAGTCAATCTGTCAAACGGAGTTCCCGCCTCAACTTTTTTACGGGTATACCGGGCCAAAGTACCTCCAATGATTACCTTTGGACTGGAGTTAGTTCTACACCCTGATTCAGTGGCCCTAGAGAGACCTCAAAATCTATTTTTTAGTCATTTTCTTAAAGTAGGGAGGACCATCCCAGGGGCAGTAATGAGGGCTGAGACTGGTATTGGGGCTGTGGATACTTGGGGGAAAGGTCTAGTACTTAAGTTTTGGATTAGACTGTTTGCGTGCCAGGATAACGACCTATCCCTCCAATGTTTCAGGTAGGAGCTACTTTATGAAGGTCCAAGGAAGTATCCGTGGATCTCCTATCTTGGAACCCTTATTACAGGGTTAGGTTTCTCTTTTCAATATTTTGTAGGGAAACCTTTGTCGATGATTGAAGAAGAAATTTTACTAGATTGACGGATATTGCTCCACAAAAAGATCTAGGCACTGTAGCTGGATGGAGGGCTGCACCATGGCTGGGCATCTTGCACCATGGCAAGATGTCCGGTTTTTGTGGAATTGAGGACAACTTGGCTACTACCATTGTTGAGCAAGGTAGACCAGGCAGACGCAACCAGTACCTGTCTATACCTCCTAAAGCTTTCAAACACAGAGGATATTATTGCAATATCCTCATATGTTTTGTTAGCTGCTAAAAGGAGGGCTCTTATTAAGGACAGACAGAAGATCCTGGATGCGAATGATAGGAGCTGAGATCTTTAGCTAATAATGTATCCATTGGCAGAATTTACGTAAGAAGGCATTTTGAGCGCTGCATTAAGAGGTTATATTGTCGGGAGGCTATATCGTTGGGAGAGTCAACTCCATTAGACTTTACTCGTGGCTTAATTCTGTACTAATCAATTTTGTATTAATTTAGTAATCTGTAATTACCAAAACTAGTATTACTAGATTGTTGACATTCCCCTTGCTTCACACCTTGAAATATTTTGAATCACAATCTTTTATTATTATTTTTTTTAAAAATTACATTAAATTTCTCGTGATGTCTTTGTGATTGTACTAGGGTCATGGTGAAAGCTAGTACCCTTAATAAAAACATATACATATACATCTCATAAAATGCTATCCTGGAGGTTCTGGATTTCAGTCTCCTTCCTAGAAGCCTAAACTTAGTGTTCAGAATCTCCTTCCTACACCTTCCTATGTCATTGGTAGCAACATGGACCATGACAACCAGTTCCACTTGAGCACTTGCTAAAGTCTAGGGGTGTGCAGAAGCAACCCCTTTTGTTTTTGTTTCCCCTTTCCTTTTCATTTTTAAAAGTGTATTCATTTTCATTTTCCCTTTTAATTTCCATTTCAAAAAGTCATTCATTTTCGTTTCTTTCATTTAAAACTCATTCATTTTCATTTTACATTTGTTTCCACTTGAAATCAATAGGAATCACTTGGCAGGACTTCCATGTCTTTTCCTGTCCTTCTATGACACTTTTCCTTCCCCCAAACTTGCACAGACTGCCCCAGGGGGGCAAAAATATCAGAGATAGATGAGCATGCAGCAGGCAGGAAGAGGACAGAGCAGACACTGGCAGAAAGCGGGCAGCAGGCACTCAAGGCACTAGCATAGGAGGACAGGAGACAATGGAGCCCCAAGTCTGACAAGGCTTCAAGTGGCTCAGAATGCCCCCAGGAGGCAGAATATCAGACAGAGACTGGCAGGCAGCAGGTGGGCACTAAGAAGCACCAGGGACTGGCAAAGGAGACATGCTGTCCTAGGTATGTTAGGCTTCAACTTGCAAAGAATGCCCTGGGGAGGAGAGAGGCACACAATGTGTGAAAGGGACACACCCAGTCATCACACAAAGACTGGCAGAGACAGAAGGTCAGAGGACGGAGCAGCAGGGACTGGCTTCGGCATAGGCTGGCATGCAAAATTGTGGGAGAGCATAAACCTGCAGATATAATCTCAGGGGGCGCAAGAGATCTGTGAGAGAGAGACAAATTCAGGCAGCAGCAGCAGCAGGCGGGCAGAGGAGAAGCAGGCAGTAGGGGTGTGCAGAAGGGACCTCGTTCATTTTCATTTCCCCTTTCGATTTTCATTTTTAAAAGTTCATTAATTTTCATTTTCATTCATTTTCTAATTCATTTGTTTTCGTTGTCTAGTTACTAAAATGAATGGGGCTTCATTTATTTTAGTAACTAAACAAAGCCAAAGCAAATTGTCTCCCCCAACTCCTCTAAAATCCTGCTGAGACATTGCGTGAAGTCCGCTACCTTCGCACCCAGCAGGCAATTGACCATGCAGTCTGTCACGGGTTGGAGGTCCGCACCCCCACTTTACCGGGTTTGAGTGACTCAGTTTTCCTTGCGTAAAGCCCATTTGGATTAGTTTTCTTTCTCTGGTTGATTCAAGCCTGCCGCAGGGACAACTCCTTTGTCACTCAAGGGCCCGATCCTTCCCGTTTACAGACTGTTTGCTCTCTGGGTTCGCAAGAGCTTGGGAACTCTTGTTGCTCACTTGTGTTCCAATGTTAGACACAGACACTTCTTCATAAAGATAAGAAGTAAGTTTATTGATTACATAAGCAAGATAGTTGATATAGAGTGGTTACTAGAAATCAAAGGTAAAT
>QEPC01000529.1:5623538-5645722 GCA_003113815.1 Sphenodon punctatus | reverse complement strand
AAACTGTCTTTCCATTTCCTGGAACTTGGTCACGTGTCACAGCTCTGATTTGGGTTTTACAGTTCTCAATTGTAACATTACATACATGTGGAACCTTTTGCTTTACATATTTACCAGACTTGTAGTCTACATGTAGGCCCGTGTTACACGTGTGTGACTCTATGTTCCTCCGTGACACAGTCCTCACAGCTTTCACAAATCCAACTATCTATATTCCTAGTGATCAAATTGCCCACTTCTACAGTCTTCCTATCCCTGTCAATTGGTGTCCCCTCCCCTGGAGAAGTATCTTCACTGCGAGAGGATAATACGGCATCGGGTGTTTTCAGACATGAAAGGGCCGATTGGTCCTGTCACGAAAACAATAAATTCATCCCCCACTGGGATGACCCCGTCATGCCCTAACAGACGTGCCGGAGGATCCCGGCGAGGAATAGGGGAGGGGGCATGGCCGCGCGGTGCAACGTGCGGCCACACAGCCCCACCCCTCCACGCTCCCCGCCCTCTGGGGAGACAGGTGACCGCCGCGGCAAATGTGGCTGCAGCGCTCGCCCGCTTTGGCCACGGGCTGGAATCCCTGCAGGGATTCCGGGCCATGGCCGCCGTCCAGAAGTGACGGCGGGGTTCATCACGGCGGGGAATCGCTTTCAACACGCGACAGCCGCCGGCCCCGCCGCTTCAGCTGCTCGCGTGGCGAAAGTGATTCCCCACCGTGGTAACATCTGGGGGGGAACATCCGTTCCCCCCAAGAGACATTACGTGATCGCAGCCACCACAGGGAATTGACTGTGGTTGACTGTGATCTCGTAACGTCTGAAAATATCCATCATCAGAAAAGCAGATCCCAGCTACGGGATCATTCCCCACCATAGAATGGTGCCCTCCTTTCCCAAGACCTTCATCCTCCAAAACAGCACAAGGGCTGCAGGAGCGGAGGTGGGACTGCTGTACTACATCCCTGAAGGTCTCCTCTACAAATGTCTCAGTCTTAGCTCCTCCAGCTCGGCCACTCTAGCCTCCAGAGACTGCACTCTTTCTCCGAGAGCCAGGAGCTCTTTGCACTAACTGCACATGTAACCTCTCCCAAAGTGGAAGATAGATATACAAGTTTCTGATGTTGTTAGCCACCTCGGGTTGCATCTGGCAAGAGGGGTGGGGTATTCATTTTTAAATAAAATAAATAAATAAATTACACTTGATGCAAAACACTGGATATCCCCCACCCTGTTGCGGGACTTCTAACTGCATCTCCCTATTCAGCCTTCCCCTTAATTAGGCTTAAATATACAGTTATGTAGATCAGGGGCACTGTATTACTCTAGCTTCACAATAATAAAATAAAAATAAAATAATAAACTAAAATAATTAATATATGTTTTCACCATTTGCCTATCCCATGCCTGACTTCTTGACTGCCTAGTCAGTAACGTGGTTTAACTCACAGCCCCAACAAGTCTCTTCTGTGCCTGCTGAGAAACCCCCGGGCTCTAGCTCCCTTAAAAACTTAGCTGACTCAGGAGTAGGACTAATTGGGCACAGTCCCACCAGAAATCCCTGCCCCATGAGTCCCTAATCACAGCTGCACAGTGTGTGGTATGGCGCTGACCTAGAGTAGCCGCACACCCCACTTAGCAAGCTTAAAAGAGCTGGCCCTTTGCCTGTGCATTGCCTCCCTATGCCTAGTTGAACATGGCATCAAGCCACCGCTTCCAGTCCCAGACCTCTCCCACTGCAGCTTGCTGGCTCAGAGCCTGCTCCCAGGTTATATTGATGCAGGGAGTGGTGTGAACTGTAAGGCCCTTTTTATATGGGTCACAGCTGGGTAGGCATTTTCCTCCATTTCCCCCGGTTGCTCCATGAGTGGGGATACATGGCGTGGTGAGTGGGGATGTGTGTTTCATGGGAGCGTGCATGCACCCCCACTCCCCGGCCACAGGATTTACATGAGACGATATCACTCATGCCCACACAGCAGATCTATGTGGGGCACAAGTGGTGCCGTCTCTTGTAAAAGAGGCAATAATCTCTGCCTGTGATACTTGGCAAGTCAGAACATGGTGTGGAGCTACTCTACCAAATCGAGATTCGAAATCCACCTCAACGTTTGACCATGAACCCCTGCTGTCTCATATTAAAATCTGCATCAGAGGAGAGAGAAGGAATCTTTAGGGATCTCAGACCCAGCCATTTGCTGCTTGTTCTTTTTCTTCCTAGTGACTGGTTCTCCTCATCTCATGCAGGAAAAGGGCAACATGCTTGTTTTTTGTTGTTGTTGTTGGTTTTGTATGTTGAAATAGTGCCCAAGGAAAGCACTGCTAGTGCAAAGAAGGGGTTTTTGCAAACTCCTTCCCTCTCATCAGTGTCTGGGAAAAGAATCTGCGCCATTAAAATCCATTAACTGGTGGAATGAAGCTTGCTTTTCCTATAGAAAACTAATTAAATTCTGGAAACTAAAGTGACCGATCCATTTAGTCACTGGAGACATAATTAAATATTACACAAGAGAGAGAGACAATGTATGGTAATTTCTAGCCCCAAGAATTTTCCTACTCTGCTGTCAGAGGATTTATATTTTATTTTTTAATAAAATACAAACCATATGCAGAGCTCTCTGTCTAATTTCTGACTGAACTGCTCACACTTGCCTAATACTGTACAGTTTGTGACCCAGATATTAGCTGACTACTTTGCAAAGCACATTCTTCTGCATTGACAGATAAATCAGTTTCCTTGTAGATGCTTAAAAATAGCAGCTAGATGTTTGGGGAAGTTCACTGCAAGCGCAGAGCAGTTGAAAGAAAAAAAAATGCCAGTGAAATCGACAGCATTCTTGACATGCCAAAGGAAAGCTTGAGTCACACACTATCAGACATTTCCATGAGTTGCCCTATGCAACCCTACTGGCATAGCAACAAAGTTGAGAAATCCTCAGAGTTACAGTGAAGGCTGTCAACAGTTTAATAAGATTAGTGAAGGGGATCTGCTTGTTTTCCTGCCATAGACCTGAAGAGCTAATATAGTTAGCTTGGGCATCTCTGCTAACTAGGTCATATCTGCTGTAGGCCTAAAAGAGACGTAAAACCTTTCGGATAACTCTAATCCTGTCAAAGCTAGTCGAACAATCATGTCAATTTTTCTCAAGTGTCAGAATAATTGAGTATGACTAAGAGGTAACTGGGTTACTTGGGCATTCAATATACCTGTAATTTTTGTTTTTTTAAAAATATATTTATTTTGCCTAAGGGGCCTGTTCCAGTTCACTATTGTGTCATTTTCTATTTAATATGGTTCCCTGGAGTAAACTTGAACAGGTCAAAAGATTTGTGCAGATCACATTTTTCACCTAGAAGTGAAAGGTAAAATGGAACGTTGGCTGAATGAGAAGGAAGGAAAGAAGGAAATACTCTTTATTTAATCAGGTCTTGAGCTCAGCACAGAGTTGCTTTCAAGGTGTTTTCTGACTCTTCCTATAATATTGAGCATCATGTTGTAAACTAGAATGAAATTGACTATTGTATTAATATATCCAACAAAAGTGGAGTCATTGCCTAATGGTTAAATTAGAGGAAGGGGCTTGCTGACCTCAGATAAACCATTTTATTCTATTTTATGGTCTCTATTAGTAATAGTCTATTGTCAGTATCTGCAAACACCTTAGTGACTTTTTAACATACTACTATCTTCATTGCACAGAAAAAGATGTAATGATGCTAGGGCTGCAGGTCTCGAAACACTTACTACAGAGTGGTTCCATTCAAGTCAATAGGACTACTCTTGAGTAAGTGGCTTGAGAATTTGCTCACAGTCACACAGGATGTCTGTGGCAATAGGGTAACTGGTTATCAAAGGGTGAAAACAGACATGACGCTAACTACCCTTTAACCACCCTTGGTGGTCATTTATGCATGTTTCAGGACTGCATAGGGCACCAATACAGCCCTGAAACATGCATAAATAACCACCAAGGGTGGTTAGCGTCATGTCTGTTTTCACCCAAAGAAAGCTTTTTCACAGGGAATTCAATATCTATTGATTTTCAGTGAGACATGGTCACATAACTCCTTCAGGTTCATTTAAATGCACCCATTCCCTCCTTCATTGAGGTTTTGTAAAATTAATTTATTCTTCTTGAGTATTTTGATTGATATTTCCACTGTGAAAAAGCATCCAGAAGGCACTTAAAACTCATTTACAACTCACCATCACCAATTTTTTCAAATGTAGGAGTTTCTTAAAGGGTAAAATCTAAGACTGAAACAAGAATGCAACCACATTCTCACAACAATGGGCAAGATTCTTGCACCCATCTGGTGAGTTCTCGTGCATTCTTGACAGGGTTTTCAAAAATCTCTTGAGATTCTCAAAAAAACTCAAAAAAATGTTCTGCGCATGCTCAGAATGACCGCCATGGCCATGGTGGCCATTCTATGCATGTGTGTACACCCCTCCCCGGCTACCATTTTGCTCATGCACATTCCGTTTGGGGGGATGTTTGAGAATCTTGGCGAGAATGGCAGATAGAATGCCACAGAATCTTGGAGAGAACTCCATTCTCACCGAGATACTCAAGGGGCTTCGGAACTAATTTCCGCCCTAGTAAAATCATTATTTATTTATTTATTTATTTATTATACAATTTTGTACACTGCCCCTCCTGCCAAAGGCAGCTCAGGGTGGCTAACAATTTTTAAAATAACATTATAAATACATTAAAGCAATATATTATAAAAGGAGAAAAATATAAATGAAGGGAAATCCCCCCTCCAACCCTCTCCCCCCTCCCATCATCCATCTCTCTCACCAAAGGCCTGACATAACAGCCAGGTCTTGCATGATCGTCAAAAGGAAGAGAGGCCAATCAGTCCTCTGCCGGAAGGGAGTTCCACAGCCTAGGTGCAGCCACCAAGAACGTCCCCACCATAGAAGCTCCCTGGGAGACCGGGGGGACTTCAAGAAAGGTGCCCCCAGTCAACCGCAGTGGTCAGTCCAGGGTCTGGGGACTGAGGCGGTCCCACAGGTAGGTAGGGCCCAGGCTGTTTAGGGCTTTATAGGTAAGCACAAACACCTTGAATCAGGCCCAGAAGACTACAGGCAGACAGATGTAATGTGCGCATGACGGCCCATCCCTACAAGAAGGTGGGCCACTGCATTCTGCACCAACTGCAGCTTCTGGACCATCACCATGGGTAACCATGGGTTTCATAGGAAACAAAATGAAATTGAAAGGTTTTCAACTTTTTGTTCTTGTTGTTGTTGTGGTTGTATTGTTTCTAATATTTTAGTCATCATGGCTGGGGCCAATGAGTTAAAAAGGTGACTACATTGTGGTCTATAGACTGAAAAACAGATGGCCTATAAGAAATGCAGTAGTGCCAGCTAGAGAATGGAAGGTGCACAGTATAGAAGAGGACCATGCCACAAGTTGCTGCAAAAAGGTGCATGGAAAAAGGGTAGCAAAGGACAGCACCTAACATCAATCAGGCATAGAAGCCCAAAGGGGCTTATTGGGTTTAAGAGACAAGCCCACAGTCGAGAGGGGAGACTATAGAATGAGGAGCTCTGGAGAAGGGCTCTCCATGAAATAGAGGCTCCACAGGCTTTCGCCCAGGCATGCAGACTTGAGTTCTAGACCCATGAGGATGACAGGACTACTCCATGAAGAGCCAGTCACCTCAGAGGACTTGCGGGTAGGACTATCTTTGATATACCATAAGGGGGCTACTGTTAAATTAAACAGACAAGGACTTTGTACCCACAAAAGTGGGCAGTCCCTGGAGGGTCTTTGGTGGAGCAGGCTGGCTAGAAGGGGTGGCCAGACCTGGATTAATGGTGATCCAGGCCTATGCTCGAGAATACTGTGAAACATATCCCCACTCAGGACTTGGACTTGTATAAGGACTTTGATTAAAAAAGCTATGGACACTGAGTGTGCCGGGGCTTACAAGATAATTCCCCATGGTCATGCCAGTGCCCCCTACAGAGCCTGATGCACAAACCTGTCAACATGGCCCATGAAATAATCATTTTAATATATTTTTTTTTTAAATCATAACTTTTAACATGACTTTGGAAACCAGAATCCAATTTTTGAGCATGAAGACCTGAAATTGTCACTGTCATCCATACATTTGTCACCTCAAGGCTGGATTACTGTAATGTCCTCTACGTGGGGCTGCCCATGGTGATGATCCGAAGACTGCAGTTGGTGCAGAATGCAGTGCCTTTCTGCTTATCGGGACGGGCCACCAGAAACATATTACACCTGTACTCCAGGCTCTGCACTGGCTGCCTATAAACTTCCAGGCCCAATTCAAGGTACTGGTTTTAACCTATAAAGCCTGTAACAGCCTGGGCCCCAGCTATCTGAAGGACCACCTCACTTCCTGGACTCTGGGGCAGCTCTTGCAGTCATCAGAGTGTGCCCTGCTGAGGGTTCCCTGATATCATTGAGTGGGGACCGACAGGTGGGCGTTCTAGGTGGATGCACCAGCGCTCTGGAACTCTCTCCCTTTCAGGACCCAGCAGCGCAACTTCAGAGTGCGGTGGCTCTGGCAGGTTGCTAGGCAACCCGAGACACAGCCACACCACAGGGCGGGACAACAGAGCCAGCCTGACAACCGGAAGTGAAGGAGCACAGCGCAGTTCTGGAGCCACAGGTGCAGCTGCTTGACTGCCTAGCATTTAAACCCCAGCAGGGCTGCACGTCCCTACCGGTGATCTGTGGAGAGACTGGCCCCTTTCTTGGATAAAATAAACTGTGGTGCTGCTGAACCAAGATAAGATTGTTACTATATGCGAGTGGATGGAGCGTGAATGTGGGTGTGGGTGGAGCGAATGTGAAATCACAGGTTTGGAGAGAAGGTGAATGTAAATGTGTATGGGCATGGCTGGCGTGAGTGTGAATGTCTCTCTCCCAGCCCTGTGATGATCTGGGTTACCTTCAGCAGCCGAAGGAGCAGCCTACTAAGATTCTGAAGGACCATTTTTAGCAAGACAGAGCCTCTGGTATTCAGGGGAGCAGCCCTCCTTACAGAGGAGCTACCATCCCGCTCCCTCCCTCACACGCCCAGTGCGTGTTCACCTCAGCTCAACTCTCCTTGTCTTTAGCTGCCAATGTAAGACGTGGCTCTTCCGCCAGGCATTTGGTGGAGGGGATAATTGTGGGGAGGTTTAGGGGTGGGTGGGTTTTATGTATTTTCACATGCTGCCTGTTTTACTGTATAGATTTTTATTGTTGTTTTAATATATATTTTTACTGTGTTTTATTGTATTTATTGACTGATTGTTATGAGCCACCTGAGCTGCCAGAGGCAGGAGAGGGCAGTCCAATAATTAACTAATTAATTAATTAGGCCTTTAATAAGTGATGCATAAGCCTCAGCATGGATCTCTGTACTTGAATAACTCCTACTCATTATTGTCATTGAACTAAAAGGTCTATATTTTGAGGTAAATTATGGTAGATGGGCAATGGAACAACTTGTCTAAGGAAAATTATAGCATCTCCTTAAGTGGAAGTCTTTTTGGAAGGCTAAACAAAGATCTGTCAAACACGGTTAAGGTATAATGAATACTATTTTGGTGCCAAGATGAGATGAGGACTAGAAGAGGTCTAGTCCAGCTGTTAATTCTATATGGCTATGCTTTTGTATATACAACTCTGCTCAGCATGAATGGAATATATTTGTACATGGTAGAGAGAGGAATAGAAATAAGTCAGTAACATGCAGTTCAATCAGATAAATTACTATTATTATTATTATTAGCAAGCATTTATGTAGCACCAGCAATGTACTTGGTGCTTTACAAAGTAATTGAATAGACAGGGTCCCTGCCCTAGGGCTTACAGTCTGAGAGACGTGGGGGAGACGAAGGAAGGGGAACAGAGGGAGAGACAAGGAGTGTAACATTCACGAGGATGCGCCAGGTGCATGCGCTTGGCTTGGTTAAATCAGAAATGATGGCTGGTTGGTCCATGTGGTGAGGATATGAGTACACAGACCTCAGGTAAAAGATTGTACTGGATGGAGGGTATCAGCAGGAGTTAGGTGAGGGGAGAAAGAAGTCGGGGAGGGCAGAGTGGAAGAGGTGGGTCTTGAGGAGGGATTTGAAGGTACGAAGGGAGGGGGCGCGGCGGACTACTAGTCAACAGTTACTTTGTGTTGTGAGTTTGGTTTTGTTTTAATTCTGAATTCTATCAAAAATTTGTGGCAGTATTCATAGCAAGCCAGTAAAAGCATCTTAGGTCTGGGAAAGAATGGTGATCAGGAAGAACATTAAAGGCACACACTGGTTATCTCTGTTTTCTGCCTGTATTTTCTCTAAGTTGAGCAGACCTTTAGCACTATGGGCAAGGAGTAAGGCTGATGCGGCAGCAGCTGTTACCGTGCCACAATTCCATTCCGCCATTTCGGAATTGCCCGCGCCACACCGCAGCTTTTCTGCGGACATTCCGCTAATTCCGCCAGCATTCTGCAAATTGCGAAATTTCTGAGAAATTGCAGAAACTGTCTGAAAACCGCTGTTCCTCTATTTTGTGGCGCTGGTGGAATGGCGGAAGTAGCGAAAATGACATGTTTCCGCTATTTTGTGATGCCTGTGGAAGTAGCGGAATGTAATTAGCGGAACTGCGGAAGTAGCAGAATGAAAGCCTCTGCCATGCCGTACCACTAATTGCGGAAACGCTGTTTCCAGCGGAAATAGCTACCGCTGTGACATTCTGCTACAGCCCTAGCAAGGAGCTTATTAGCACAGACCTTAATCATATCAGAACACTGCATCCTTGTTGTTCTTTTCATAAAGGGGTCCAATTCTGAGCATGCTCATTTCTGGATCGAATCAAAATTAAATATAGGTTGTTAGTTCAACTTATCTTTGTTTAACTACTTTATACCAATCCAAAACAAATACATTCTTCTTACAGTCATTCCTTGATTAGATATAAGCTATTCTATAGTCATACTCTAAAGCATATTGTGATAAACCAAGATTGTTTAATCAGGTTTATTTTTCCTCTCAAAGTATAGATTCCGGCCAACAGCAAAATTTTATTGTGGAAGGTTTTGGAAGGTAATACCAGTTCAATGCAACAACCCCATTGAATCTATGCTATCTAGGAACCTGTTACAGGCCATTCATTTTGTCATTTTTTTTTTCTTAAGCAAGTATAATTAGATTAGGGATAGTGCTATACCAGGCACTCACCTGTACAGCAGCTTCCCTATCCACACTGACTGAGCTGGTGTCAGGGGTGGTCTTGGGGTCCCCCAGGGTGATAGTCCTGGGGGACTTCAATATTCATGCCTACGCCAGTCTTGGAGGGTCAGAGCGTGAGTTCATAGCCACCATGGTAACCATGGGCATTGGGCCTGTCTCAGAGGATGGTGGGCCCACACACACATTGGAGGACATACCCTAAACATGATTTTTTGCACAGGCCTTGATGTGGGAGATCCGTTAGTGGGGGAGGTGTCAGCTGACAATCATCTTGTCATGGACAGATTATTATTTATTTTATTTATTTATTTCTACAATATATACCCCACCCCCTCCTGAAAACAGCTCGGGGAGGCTTACAACAATATAAAATACATAAACCAAGTATAAAACAATTTAAAATAATCAACAAGTTAAATGTTTAAAACAGGGCCCCGGGAATTAAAACAGTAAACAGAATAGGGAAGAAAAAAGAACATAACCCTAACCCACCCTCCCCCCCACCCCAAAGGCCTGGGCGAACAGCCAGGTTTTACAACAGGCTTGGGGCCAGGCGAGCTTCCTCCGGACTGGTATCCTGGTGCATGTCAGCCCCCGGGAGGGTGCAGAACCAGTTAGGATGGTTCGCCCCCCATGGCTTATGGAACCCAGAAGGTTGCAGACTGCTTTAGGGGATATACCCTCTAATTTCGATGGCTGCTCACTCGTGACCATGTAGAACTCCATATTGGCAGAGGCCATCAACAGGGTGGCTCCCAGGCGCCCGCTCCTGAACTGCCGACAATGCAGGTCCTTGTGGTATAAGGAGAAACTGTGGCAGATGAAGCAGGAAGGACGACGGTTAGAGCGACAGTGACATCCCTCACATGCTGAAGTTGACTGATTGCGGCATAGAGTCTGGTTACGTACCTATGCCGTGGCGGTACGGGCAGCAAAGAAAGTCTTCTTTGCTGCCATCATTGTGTCTGCTAAGTTCCGCCCAGCTGAACTTTTCCGGGTGGTGAAGGGGCTGGTCAGTCCAGCCTCCCTCCACCTGGATTTAGAGTCATCGAATGCCTGCTATAATTTGTTTGTGGACTTTTTTGCAGATAAAATTACTCAGATCCACCACAGTTTTGACGCAACACTTTTAGCAGTAGGTGAGCTAGAGGCAGTAGAAGCCCCGTCTTGTCCTGTTTTGTGGGATGAAATTCGGAATGTGTCACCCTCAGATGCGGGTGATGTGCTGAGCACGCTCTGAGCCACACATTGTGAATTAGATTCATGCCCGTCCTGGCTGGTTGAGGCCAGCCGGGAGACATTAGGGGCGTTGCTGGTGGGGATTGTCGTCAACACCTCCCTGGCGGAGGGGAGGGTGCCGGACTGCCATAAGGAAGCGTTGGTGCAGCCCCTGCTTAAGAAGCCATCATTGGACATTGGTGTCCTGGCCAACTATCAGCCAGTCTCTAACCTTTCCTTTTTAGGTGGTGGCTGGGCAGTTGCAGGGGCATCTGGACCAGATTCATTTTCTTAATCCTTCACAGTCTGGTTTTCATCCTGGATATGGCACGGAGACTGCACTTGTGGCCTTGGTTGACAAGCTCTCCCGTGAGCTGGACGGGGTCATTCAACCCTGTTGATCCTATTAGATCTCTCGGCTGCATTTGATACCATTGAACATGAGTTGTTGGTGACTCAACTGCAGGACCAGGTGGGGATTGGTGGGACCGTTCTTGAGTAGTTCCACTCCTTCCTGGCTGGGAGAGTCCAGCATGTGGTCCTGGATGATTTTTCATCTTTTCCCCAGGGTCTCACATGTGGAGTCCCACAGGGTTCCATCTTGTCCTCTCTCTTGTTCAATGTGTACATGCAGCCTTTGGGGGACTCAGGGGAGGTTGTTAGGGAGTTTGGCGTACGCTGTCATCAGTATGCTGATGACGCTCAACGTTATCTCTTATTTTCATCCGACTCAGCCGAGCAGTCTCGGTGCTTACGCGATGCTTGGCAGCTGTGGGGGATTGGATGAGGACGAGCCGTCTGAAGTTAAATCCCGACAAGATGGAGGTGATGGTCATGGGGAAGGCTGGGGGACTGGTGGCTCCCATCATTGATGGGATCTCTCCTGCCCTGGTATCTCAGGTTCGGAGTCTGGGGATGTTCCTGGACCCGCAGCTCCACCTGGATGCCCAGGTGCCGGCTGTGGTGAAAGGGGCATTTCGCCAATTACATCTGGTGCGTCCGCTTCGGACGTATGTCTCGAACTCCGACCTAGCCATGATCATCCATGCTTTTATTACCTCGACATTGGACTACTATAACGCACGCTACGTGGGGCTACCCTTGGTGCTGGTTCGGAGACTGCAGCTGGTGCAGAATGCCGTGACTCATCTCCTAATGGGGACGGGCTGACGCGAGCATATTACACCAGTGCTTTGCTCTCTGCACTGGCTGCCTATAGTCTTCTGGACCCAATTCAAGGTGTTGGTGCTGACCTTTAAAGCCCTGAATGGCCTGGGCCCTGCCTACCTGCGGGACCACCTCACCCTCCGATTCCTGGATCGGCCCCTGCAGTCGGCCGGGAGTGCCCTCCTTGAGGGTGCCCTCGAGGCCCATAGAAATATAAGACCTGGCTGTTCCGCTGTGCTTTTCCTGAGGGAGAGGGGGTGGGTGGTTTGGGTTAGGGTGGGGGGTATGTTGTTTTTATATTGTGTTTTAATAATGTTTAAAATCATATTATTGCTGTTTTAAATTGTTTTATATGTTGTTAGCTGCCCTGAGATGCTTTTAGCAGGAGGGGCATACAAATTTTATTATAAATAAATAAATTAATTTAATTTAATTAAATTACTAGCCTCCCCTCTTTCCGCAGGCAATGTAAGACCTGGCTGTTCCACTGTGTTTTTCTTGAGAGAGAGGGTGTGTGTGAGTTGGGTTAGAGTGTGGGGGTATTTGGTATTATTTGGTATTTTTAATGATGTTTTAATTGGAATATTGTTTTTAATTATTTTAATATGTTGTTAGCCACACCAAGATGCTTTTAGGGGACGGCATACAAATTTTAATAATAAATTTTTTAAAAAATCAGAGCTGAAAGACAGGCTCAAAAGATAGGTTTCAAATGCCCAGCTATCAAAAGTGCTAAACAATGTCCATTGCCCATGAGGATAGTCAGCGTGATTCTGATTGTTAAGGGACTGCCTTTCTCACAGCTATGCTATATTTTGGCACTTTGGTTTCCATTTAATGTCTCCAGAATCACACATTTTCTAACATACACACCTTTCCTTATTAGCAAAGAAAGCACATGAGCAAGAAAATCTTGTTTACTGAAGGAACTCATCTGAAATTCAGTGATGGTATCCGGTGCTCAAACCAATACGGGCTACATTTTCAAAGGGGGACTGGATATGAATGACTAAAATCAAGAGGAGAGCACTGCATATACTCATATCCACCAGCCCTGCTTTTCACAAACTGACCTCAATTTTTGTGCCTGCAAAGAACTGCAGATGTGATTTTGCACCCAACAACTCCTCAAGATGCATACATATAAAGTTCCTAGTTTTTATGCACAGTCAGACACTAAGATGTTTAAGGGACCAATTTTACTAGGCAGAAGGCATATTTAATTTTAGTTTACAAAAAACCCTTCGTTTGGGGGAGGGTTCGTAAACAATGCTACCATTTTTGTTAGTTTTATTTTAACAAACAACAACAATGATAATTAATAAATAATCATTCACTGAGCATGCGCAAAATGGTTACTGGGACCGTTCGCGCATGCATAGTCCTTTTCCAAAATGGCGCCGACGCTGCTGGTGCCATTTTGGGAAAGGGCTGTGGTAGCACAGAATGGACGCAGCATCCATTTCACACATGTGCAGTGATTTTAAAATTTTAATACTTTTATTAAATTAAATGAAAAAATAAAAATAATAGAATTAAATCAAACAAATGTCATTTCATTATTTATTTGCTTTCATTATCTTTATTACAAAAACAAATGGAGACCCACTCTTTTTCATAACTAATTAAAATAATACAAATTGCACACCCCTACAATTTATTATTACAAACTTTTAACACTAAGAACCAACTTTAAATTATTTGTGCTTGGGAAAGTGGAGCTCATCCACTAAGGGTTTTGTTTGTTTGTTTGTTTTTGTTTGCTTTTTATTTTGTTTTTTTATTTATTTTATTTTATGGCTCTTTGTAGTGAAACATGCAAAAACTCTGTGTAATCTTATGACAGAATCATAGAATCACAGAAGGTCCATCAGAGGTCATCTAGTCCATCCCCCTGCTCAATGCAGGAAATCCGCAGCTACAGCATCCTCAACAGATGGCCGTCCAGCCTCTGTTTGAAAACCTCCAGAGAAGAAGAGTCCACCACCTCCCTAGGCAATTTGTTCCACTGTCAAACAGTTCTTATTGTTAGGAATTTCTTCCTAATGTTTAACTGAAATCTGCTTTCTTGTAATTTGAGCCCATTACTTCTAGTCCTGTCCTCAGGGGCAGCAGAGAATAAGTCTTTGCCAACTTCTGTGTGACACACCTTCAGATAGTTACAGAGCTCTATCGGGTCTCCTCCTAGTCTCCTCTTCTCTAGGCTAAACATACCCAGCTCCTTCAACCTTGCCAAATAGGACTTGGTTTCCAGACTCCTGACCATTTCTGTCACCCTTCTCTAACCCCATTCCAATTTGTCAATCTCCGTCTTAAAATGCAGTGCTCAGAACTGGACACAGTACTCCAGATGAAGTCTGACCAGTGCCAAATAGAGTGTAACTGTTACTTCTTGTGACTTGAACAGATTGCTTTGTTAATGCAGCCTAAAATTGTGTTAACTTTTTTAGCAACTGCATCACACTGCTCACTCATGTTCACGTTGTGATCAACTACAATCCCCAGAACCTTTTCACACGTTTTGCTGTCAAGTCAGGTATCCTATACTTGTGCACTTGATTTTTCTTACTTAGGGTGATTTCAGAAGTGACGTGGTGAATGTCCACCACAGTCAACCTCAGTCAAACGTGGGGGGGGGGTTTGAAAGCGCCGTGCATGTCTGTTTGCTTGCATCCAGATGTTCACCACAGTCAAATGCAGCCCGGGGTGAAGCTAACCACGCTTCATGAGGTCGGGGCGGGAGGAGGTCCAGAAGTGTGGTGAATGGTCACCCACAGCCAGGTGGAAGGAATTGACCCCAGCTGCGGTGCATTCTGGGGCTCGAACCGCAGTCCACGTCTCCACTACATGTCTGTTGTGTTCCCCCAGCCCATGTTCTCTCTGATTGCCCCCGGGCGGTGGTCACGATCCTGTCACTTCTGTTGGGGCCGCACGTGTCACCGCAGCCCATGGTGAATCCGTTCACACCAGGGTGGGTTCACTGTGGTGAATTGGAACGCGTCACTTCTGAAATCACCCTTAGATGCATAACTTTACATTTATCTCTGTTGAATTTCATTTTGTTAGTTTTGGCCTAGTTTTCCATCCTGTCAAGATCATTCTGAATTTTATTTCCTCCTTCTAAGGTGTTAGCTATCCCTCCCAGCTTTATGTCATCTGCAGATTTGCTAAGCATCTCCTCTACCCTTTCATCCAAGTCATTAATAAAGATGTTGAACAGTACCAGGCCCACAACAGAGCCTTGTGGCACCAGACTTGATACCTCCCTCCTTACTGACAAGCCACTGATGAGCACTCTTTGCATATGCCGACGGATCTTCAACCAGCTGTAAATCCACCTAACGGTAGTATCGTCTAGCCCACATTTGACCACCTTGTCAACAAGGATATCAGAGGGGGACTTAGTCAAATACTTTGCGGAAATCAAGATATATTGCATCCATGGAGTTCCCATGATCCACTAAACTAGTAACTCTTTCAAAAAAGGAAATAGATTTAGTCTGGTATGACTTATTCTTGACAAATCCATACTAGCTTTTAGTAATTATCACAGCAATATTTTCTAAATGCTTACAGACTTGACTGCTTTATAATCTGTTCTAGAATCTTTCCAGGTCAGCTGTAGTTCCCCAGTTCTTCCTTTTCTCCCTCTTTGAAGACAGGGACAACATTTGCCCATCTCCAGTCTTCTGGCACCTCACCCGTTCTCCACGAGTTCTCAGACTCAAAGATGATAGACAGAGGCTTGGCTCCAAGGGTGCATCTGAAAGTTTCTTCAGTACCCTAGGATGTAATTCATCTGGTCCCAAAGAGTTGAACTCTAACGTAGCGGCATTCTCTTATCATCTCAGAACTTTATCTATCCTGGGTTACAGTCCTTTCTCCTCATCATTCATGCTACTTTTACCAGGTTGGAAACATTTTCCCCTAAGGGAGAAGATGGAGGCAAAATAGGAATTGAGCAATTCCACCTTCTTTCTGTCACCTGTTAGTATTTCACTAACTTCACCAGTCTTCACCAAGCAGCGGACCTATCATTTCCTTATTCTTCCTCTTGCTTCTGACATACCTTAAAACCCCGTTTTTATTGATTTTAGTATCTCTACTAAAGCAAGAGATAAAAGCAAGATGCTTTTAGTATCTCAACTAAAGCAAGAGTATCTCTGCTAAAAGCAAGTAGATCTTGCTCATTCTGAGCTTTAACCTACTTGACATTGTCCCTACAAGTTTGGGCGACTCATCTGTACATGTCCTTGGTGACTTTTCTCTCGTTCCATTTCTTATACATGTCCTTTTTAATTCTCAGCTTAGCAAAAAGCATTTGATGTACGCATATGCACTTTTGTCCCCCAGTAAAACACTATGGGCTTAATTCTCAAGTGGAATAAAGCTCCTTTTCACAAGAAAAAACAGATTCATTCTACAAAGAGCCAGAAGGGAATTCCCCTAGGGCAGAAATCCCTGCTATCATAAATCTGCCAGATGTCCACCTCCATCAAGGGGCATGGCAGAGGAAAGGCTAGAACATGGCAGAACACCATGTCAGCTATTTTAACCAAATCTTTCAAGGATCTTAGGCAAATGGTATGAATTAGAGAAACACTTCAGCTGCCCTGACATGCTGGTCATCAGCATCAGGAAGTTATGACTGGCTCACACTGAGGCCTGCAACAACTGGGGTTCTGCTACTGAACAGAATCTTGCTGGAAATGTAGCAACACACAGTGCCAACCCATAAAAGTTTATATGTATCACTGCAATGGGATAAATTTGGATTGTTTATACGTGGAAATGCAAAATAGGCATTTAGAATACTGTTACAATGGAAATAAAACTTACCATTGTTCCATGGTAGTCCCAACGATCATCTTCTCAGATAACAGTCCAAGTGGACAATGACAGCACAAGTGCCAAAATAAGGAGCTGTTAGGATGACAGTAGGATAACAGGCTAAAGACTGTTTAAAAATTTTTAATGACTCTGAAATCATGATTAACTTGGACACTGGATTGGAGTACAAATAAATGGCCCAAGTCCACAATCATATCCAGACTTTGGGCTTTGATGTAATTCGTATACCTGTCAGTCCTGCACACTCTTGCCCAAACCCCTTATGCCTCCCTGATACATCTACCTTCTGTTATAGCTTCTTTGGGACATTTGATAGTCACGGTTCCGCATGTTCCAACTTTGTGACTGTTTCCTAAGGGACAATAGCTGCACAATGTCCTTGATTTGGGAGGAGGGGGTTGTACCATGTGGACCTCAGCAAGGCTGTCGTCTTCAAGGAATGGGAAGTGTCTCCGTTTGGTCCATGAGGGACTCTCAGATACACTCGATGCAAGGGATCCAATTATTGTAGTTGCACTAATAATTTCTGATATTGACAACATTACAGCAGCTGAATTGGTGATGTGACCATGGGACGGAGTAGATGGTGGCTAGGCCTCTCTAAATTCAGGTATGTGCCACTAATTATGTTGTTTCCCTTCATGACCTTCTGTGATAGGAAGTTGTGGCACAATTGTTCTCCCTTCCAGTCATCCATGCTGACAATGTTTGGCATTAGATGAGCTCTCAGAAAGGATATGACCTGGCTGTGGACACCTTGAAGAGGGGCACCTGACCAGCAGTCAACTGAAAAGTAAAATTCTTCAAAATAGTTTATCTTATTGGGGGGGGGAGACTTTTTGAGCATTGAAATCATAAAGGAACAAAGAAGGGTATGATTCTGCCTCTCTCATTTTTCCATGTCTCACTGACCACTGGAATGACCAAAGCCAGAAGCATGCATGTGTTCATAAGCAGGGCCTCATGTATTCTTCACTTCCCCTGTTGCCTCCAGTGGGGAAAATGCAGAATTCACAGGACCCTGCTCAGACATTACACTCAGCTATGTATGAGGGAAAGCATGGGAGAGTTAATCCATCATTTGGAGGTGTGGTTGGCTCAGGGGGTTGGGTGGCCTCTGTTAGGGAAAAATTCCCCCCAGATTGAAGAGTGGAGGCTGCGTTGGATCCAAGAATTAGTTTATTTCAAATTGATCAAAAACAAATAAAAATACACAGCGCTGTGGATCTCAGTAACACAAGGGATTCTGAGATGCTCTGTTGGAAATGGGGTACAGCATATATACCCTTAAGCAGGGACATTCGCTTCTGCACATTACGAAGGATTACATACTTCTACAATCTTACAGCTGCGCAGTAAAAAAGATTACACATACTTTAACTTCATTGTAATTGGTCCAGTGCTAGTTGCGAAGGAAAAAGCCTGCTTAAAGCAAAGTCTCCTGACTATTTTATCTAACTTGTCATGTCCTTATATGGAGAACAGGATGTTCCGCTCTGCCGGTCAAAGTCAAAATAAACTGGTTGAAGAAAGCATTGAAGGCTATTAGTGTGACTTATAGTAACCCAGAAAGGGAACATGGATTCCTAGATAGTGAAGTAGAGAGAAAAACTCTTTATAACTAGTTTTGCCACCACACCTCACATATAAAAACATGCATGTTTAGACATGCAGATGCTTGGATAATGTAACATGTAGAAACCCCCGGACACTATGATCATGTTAACAGAGACACTTTACAACACACAGCACTAACTATCTGAGTCACAGATGAGAGCTAGAGCATAGAGGTAACCATGCACATTTAGGGTGGCCATACCACCCCTTTAAAAGAGGATGCTTATGAAAAATACATGGTGCGGGGCTGCATTGGTTCCAGTGTAGCCCTGCACATGTAATTTTCATAAGCGTCCTCTTTTAAAGGGGAGGTATGGCCACCTTATGCATATCCTTTTACTGACTTGGGTTTTAGTTAACCTGGGAACATGTCAAGCAGAGCCAAACATGAGCAGATAGATATAGGTTGGCAGGCTTGACTTCTCTGGCTTCCCAAAGGGATGTAGCCTTGGTTTTCTTCAGGTTTCCCTTAATGTAGGGCCCAGTTAGCTGTTCTTATACTTGTTCAGGTACAGGGCTCTAGCCTTTCCTCAGGCTATCATCCCTGTTCTTGGTCAACAAGTCTTGTAACAGTCCCAGCCACAAGCTAAGATGTTGCAGCTGTCACTAGGGATGTGTGAATGCCGTTTGGAGTTCGGACTGAACTCGAATAGTTTGGTCGACTGAACCGAGCTTTTGAACCAAACTCAATTTTCGAACTGAACCGAACCGAATTTCCGAACTCGGTTCTGTTCGCACATCCCTAGCTGTCATTATTGACTCAGTGTGAGCCAGACCAGGGCGGAAGCTCTCCTGCTACAAGAAGTCTATGCCAATGCCCACTCTCGAGGGAAATATTTCAGCAGAGCAATTTAACTTCTAAACTTTCAGTGACATGAATACAGGTTTATTTCCCTTGTGCCATCCTGGTAAGACACCCCTTAAGCATTGCCATAGCTTTTCTCCACCAATGACAGATTCTGTAGATACGAATAGCTTCATGCAATTCCTTGAAAGCCTTGGGATGAATTCACTTATCTCTTACACCAGAGTAACCACACTGACCGCTGTGGAATTACTCCTGATTTATATTAGCGTAAGGAAAGAGAGAATCATGTCCCTAGCTTTTTCCCACCACTAAAAACAAGCCTAATATAAAGCTGCAGAAACGTCAGCTGCTCAAAGGCTGGATCTCTTATAGTATTGCTCTCCTTTATATGCTTTCCATCTCTCCGAGCCTCTTATTCTTCTATGTCATTTCTTGTGTAATTTAGAGACATCATCCATTCACTCAGCCCTTTGTACAAGTGTGGCTCTAACATGATTCATTTTCTATATTAGCTGGAAGAAATAGAACTTGTATTGTTACAAATCTCATCATTCCACTCCTGTTTCTTTCTACCTCCATGTATCCTTCTGGAGCAGAAAAAGTTATACCTAACAGTGTTACTAATGCTACTGAACTGGAAGGTTGAAAAGCAACATAGCTTTTTACATTTGTCAGCTTCCTAATGTTTTCTCCCTCTTTCCCTTATACGTATTTTTTAATGCTACCCATTTTCTACATGAACAGTTTTCGCAGCCATACAGTGATGCGAATAATCATCGCTGTTACTCTCTGGTCATGGGTGTGAATTTGGAGAAGGAAATGCTGCTTTAAGAATAATGTGTCCCCAAAGTGAGAGGCTGAGGGAAATACTCTTCCCCGCCCCATCTTTCTTTTCTTTCTTGAGGGAGAGAGCTACTTTACATTTTGTTTTAAATGGATTTGTAAAGATGTTGGCTAAAGTTTGTCTGGTTTCATGCATTATCTGTTCAGTCAATATAAATAAAAGAGCTTTTCATACAGTCTAGAAAGTAGCAATAGAGTAAATGTAGGGTTGCTCTTGCCCCCTTAGACTTGCATTTCTTCCCCGACAAAGAGAATTCTAATTGTTCTGTGACATTTAAATGTAAGCACATGAGCTGTATTAATAAATATGAACAGTCATTTCCCTTCTTTTTCCTTAGGGTGAAAACAGACATGACACTAACCACCCTTTAACCACCCTTGGTGGTTATTTATGCATGTTGCAGGGCTGTATTGGTGCCTTATGCAGCCCTGAAACATGCATAAATAACCACCAAGGGTGGTTAAAAGGTGGTTAGCATCATGTCTGTTTTCACCCTTAATTAAACAAACAAATAAAAAGAAGGTATATTCAAACACTTCTAGTATTTGACTATATAGGAGTGCTCTTAGGCACGTGTGACAAGTTGGGCCTGATGCTAGGAAGAACTCCACCTTTGTCTCTTGAGTGCACCAGTTTGCAAATGCCTGTATTATGATGGACCCTCCCAACATTTATGAATGCATCAATCTGTCCTGCACCCTGTCATTCATAAAAGATGCCTCTGCTTCATTTGATGGTACTGGTCAACATCACTATTCCTCTCCCATTCCTGTCAGGGATGGATGAGGCTGTTGGGATTAGAAGTGAAATGAGTATCCACTGCTATCCAGTATCTGCCCAGATATCATGGTATTTTTGGTATCTATCCGGTACTACTACTACTACTACTATTATTTATCATTTCTATAGCACTACTAGTCATAAGCAGCACTGTACAGATACACATAACATAAAGACAGTCCCTGCTCCATAAAGCTTCCAATCTAATCAAGATACAAAGACATGGACAACTACATGGACTACAAGATGCAGGTATTCAGTAAGTTTATTTCAGTTAAAATGGTTGAAATCGACAAGAGTATGATAAGGATAGGGCCTGGGTTCATGTATTAAAGCAATTGCAAAGAATGGGCCTTTAGGTGTGACTTGAAATATGGACAGGGAGCCTGGGACACCACCTCAGGAAGTTTGTTTCAAGTCTATGGTGCAGCAAGGTGGAAAGCACGGAGTCAGAAGTTGGCGATGGAGTAGACTTGCACAGATAAGAGCATCTTGCCTGATGACTGGAGGTCATGAGTAGGGGTGTAGGGAGAGATAAAAGAGGAGAGGTACTGAGGAGCTGCAGAGTGAAGAGAATTGTAGGTGAGTAGGAGAATCTTGAACTGTATGTGGAAGTGGATGGAGAGCCAGTGTAGTGACTTGAGGAGAGGGGTCACATGTTCATAATGGCATGCAAGGCAGGTGAGTCTCGCAGATGAATTTTGAATAGACTGTAGTGGAGATAAGTGGCTCAGTGAGAAGCAGATTGCAATACTCTACGCAGGATATGATGAGAGAATGGATTAGAGTTTTAGCAGTGTGTTCAGATAGGAAGGGACAATTTTGGCAATATTATAGAGAAAGAAACGACAGGCTGTACGTTGCCCTGGGATGTCTTAGGCATATGGGGTGACTCATAAATGTGTATAATAAATAAATAAATATAAATAAGTTTTGGCAGTGTTTTGGATGTGAGCAGAGCAGGAGAGAGAGAAGTCAAAGATGACCCCAAGGTTGCAGGCTGAGGGGACTGGGAGGATGACAATGTTCTCTACAGAGATGAAGAGAGGTGGGAGAGGATAAGTGGGTTTGAGAGGAAAGATAAGAACTTCTGTCTTGGCCATGTTAAGTTTAAGGTGATAGGGAGACATCCAGGTAGCGATGTTAGACAGGCAGGCTGTGTTTTGGGTCTGAATTCTAGGTGATAGTCCCGGTACAGAAAGGTAGATTTAAGAATCATCAGCATAAAGATGGTACTGAAATCCATAGGAAAAGATCAGACCAAAAAGGGAACAAGTGGGAGAAGAGAAGAGGGCCCAGGACTAAGCCCTAGGGTACACCAACTGATCGTAGGAGAGCAGTAGAGGAGGATCCACCAAAAGATTAGGGATGGGTGAACAGATCGCGGTTCGGGTTTGGTCGTTCAGTTCAGTTCAGTTCGGTTCGGTTTGCCCGTTCGGTTCGGCCATGTTTGGTTCGGTTCGGGTGTTCAGAAAAAGTATCACGAGAGCCCGTGATCACGCCGGAAACCGGAAATTCGAGTGCGTGTGGAGCTTGTGTGGGTGAGAACGTGTGTGTTGTGGCTGGCTGGGTGTTCGGTTTTGATTCGTGTGTTTTGACTGTGTGGTGTGTGTTGGTTTTGGTTTGGCTGGTTGGTGAGCGTTGGTGGGTGCTGTGTGTTGACAGTGTGTGTCTATTTTTTTT
>QEPC01000529.1:5598488-5614982 GCA_003113815.1 Sphenodon punctatus | reverse complement strand
CAGGGTGCCATTCTGTCCCCCCTCTTGTTTAACATCTATATGCAGCCATTAGGGGAGATCGTGAGGGGGTTTCAGGGCATGCAGTGTCATCAGTATGCTGATGACACTCAGCTCTACCTCTCCTTTTCCAGCAACCCAGACCATGCAGTCTCCTTATTCTCCCAGTGCCTGTCAGCTGTGGGGGCTTGGATGAGGTCGAGCCATCTGCAATTGAATCCTGACAAGACGGAGATGATGTTGATGGGCAAGGGCTTGGGGGACCTGGGGGTGGTTGGATCTCCTCTTGTTGTGGGGGTTCACCCTCCCATGGTGTCTCAAGTACGGAGTCTGGGTGTGCTCCTCGATTCGCAGCTCAGCCTGGAATCTCAGGTTGTGGCCGTGGCAGGGAGTGCGTTTCGGCAGTTACATCTTGTTCAGCGGCTTCAGCCGTATCTCTCAGACTCCGACTTCGCCACTGTCATCCATGCCTTCATCACCTCAAGGCTGGATTACTGCAACGCACTCTACGTGGGGCTGCCCAAGAAGCTGGTCTGGAGGCTGCAGCTGGTGCAGAATGCTACGGCCCATCTCCTTATGGGGGCGGGTCGCAGGGAGCACATGACACCAGTACTCTGAGCTCTGCACTGGCTGCCTATAAAGTACCAGGCCCGGTTCAATGTGCTGCTTTTAACTTTTAAAGCTCTTTCACGGCCTGGGCCCTGCTTATCTGTGCGACCGCCTCACTCCCCATGTGCCTGTGCAACCCTTGAGATCATCCGTGGGAGCCTTTTTGGAGGTTCCCTGGACGAGGCGGCTGGCCACGATGTTAGATCTTTTTCGGTGGCCACCCCTGTGCTGTGGAATTCGCTCGCGGAAGAGATTTGGTTGGCTCCCACTCTCCTGCTGTTCGGTGTGTATGTAAGACCTGGCTGTTCTGTCAGGCTTTTGGCGAGGGGTAGGGGTGGGGTGGGGGATGGGATTTCCCCCCACATATTGTAATTTTAAATTGTTTTAATTTTTTAAATATTTTTTTTATTATTATTATTATTATTATTATTATTATTAACAAATAATAATGGAGTTTGGTTCGACTGAACATTTGGAAAATCAGTATCAATATCGGTATCAGTACTGCTATCGATACCGATTTTGAAGATTTTATATTCGGTATTGGTATCGTTTGGCCCTGAGACAGTTAAGTTTGTTATTTTTATGTCTTGTTATATTGTTAATGTTTGTTTTTTTAAAAGTTATTATAAAAGTTATATCTGTTACCAGCTGAGTTTTACCTGTCCAATCTTTTACCCCTCTGTGATGCTTCTGGCATGTGGCAGAATCTCATTGTATGTTTGTATATACAGCTTGTCAGATCCCTACCTGACAGCAGCAGCACATGTAGCATATTAGCCCCAAGGGCCTCAACTTGCAGACAGCCCCCCAGGAGGACTGCTGGGGATCACATCAATAATGGGGGACGTTGGTGGCCCTGGAGGAACAGCATGTCTCCAAAAATCAGGCCTGTGGAGTTTGGGGTGTGGTGATGGGATCTGGCTGCTGCTGCATGCTGCCACTCCACTGGCACGGCCCCTGACACCTCTGCCACGTGCCCCATTGCCCGCCTTATGGGCAGCAGACCGGTCTCTCCTACTTTCCTTCTTGATGTCTTCCAAGGCAAATATATATATATATATATATATATTCACATTTTTAATCTAATATTATATATATATTTATCTAAACTAAATCTAACTGCTATTAACTATTCTAAAACCTATGGAACTAAATGGAATATCTAATAACTGCAAAGGCCTAGTCCTACAAACACACTATAAAACTGAATCATTACACATTATCTCTATCTATCTCTATAACTAAGCTAATTCCTACATCATCTAATCTATCTATCTGTCTATCTATCTATCTATCCATACACACACACACACACACACACACACACACAGAGGGATGGGTGGCAGGGGAATACAGACAGCTCACCTAAATCAATTTAATGCTACTCTAAATAAATCCAAAAACAGGGAAAGGGAATCAGGGATGGAATATATAGTGGGAGGAGGGGGAGGATTCAATGGAGGGTAGGGAGAAAGAACACAGGGATGGGTAAAAAATTAAAATAACACCTAAATCTATCTAATCTAATCTAAATAAATGATACTAGGGATGTAAATGTGTGGGATGGGTGAAATAGGAGGAGGATGACAATGGAATGGGAGGTACACAAACTGCTAGGAGAGGGAGACTTCTGAAAACACCTGCTGACAGGATCAGTGGCTAGCTCAGAAGGCGTTGGAAGGGAGGAGAGCAATGGCTTTTGTTGCTTGCTGTGCCCAAGCCCCATTGACTCTCTGCAGCCTAGCTCCCGTTTCCCCCATGTCCAATTGCAGACTGCCAAGTCAGTGGTTTGAGGAGTAAAGGGATGGTGATTGGGCAGGCTGGCTGCTACTCCAAGTCTCTCCACCCTGGGTGCCAGGAAATCTGCTCCTCAGCTGCCTCCCCCTCCCTGGGCCTTCCAGTCACATTTTCCCCTCGTGAATGAACCTCCCAGTCATGTTTTTCCCACCCAAACTCATCCAAACTCACCCAAACACAACCGAACTGTTTGGTCGTTTTCGAGTTCGGTTTGAACATTCGGTTCGGTCGCCTGAACGGACCGAGTTCGGTCTGAACTCCAAACATCCGAACCGCGTTTGCACATCCCTAGCGATCTTGCACCAGACCCAGGTGGGGCTGCAAGCAGGCAGACATTGGGGTGCATGTAAAAACACTCCATTTGCTAAGCTAAGACAGACACATCCTGGGTGTTTGCTGCCCTACTTGCTGTCTAGGAGGAAAATGACTAGGTGACTATATGGCTGTATATACTAATCAAAAGGTGGGACAGTCTAAGATACCCAATGCAATTCCAGGCATTGAAAACATTTTAGACTTTTCTATGCACTGTTCATATATTCTTATAAAAGGCAAGGGAATTCAGGCATGTGTGAGACAAAGAAATAGTGAGGGGAAAAATAGTTCCCATTACCATCTTCTGCAGTAAATAACTAAGCTCTCTCCAATCAGAGAGAAGCTCATGCTCTGCTTTTAGCATGGAAGGTGGGGGTGCTTCATCACACTCTTTTCTTTTAGCTCATTTGGCAGGCACCAATAACTGGGATATCACAGGTTTTGCAAGCATTTAACAGAGCGGTGGGGAAAAGCTGCCAGTGTTCCTGACTTCTGGAAAGTTTATCAGTCCCTCATACTCATGAGAACCAAATTCAACCGAACATGTTTAAAATAAAAACACACATGAGGAGTGCTACATTAATCTCCCAACAGTTGGGAAAATAATGTGATGGAACACCACTGGCCTGTCACCCACATGTAGAGGCAGAGGAAAACAATCAGTGCTCCCCATAGTTATGCTGATCGGGCAGCAGGAAGGACAGCTGGCCAGGGCTCTTGTTAGCTAGGAGCCTGGTAGAAAGGTCTACCTCAGACTTTTAGCATACTTCCTACTGGAGGAAAAAGAGGACATCATTCTTTAAGGGGGTAAGAGGGGAAGATTAGTGGCTGGCCACCTGATTGGCTTGGCTAAATAGCTGGTGGCAGAGGGAATCATGAAGGAGAGATGTGGGACACGCAAGTAGAGAGAGCCCAACGTAATCTGCAAGCCTGGATCTAAACAGCTTTGATGTAGATGTAGAACATTGCCCTGAACAGGTGAGATAGAAAGCATGTGCTGCTGCCCAGAGCTGGAGCTTGTAAACTGTGGTCACAACCTGAATGGGCAACAAGAATTTAACATTTTACCTCTGAAGTAAAACTGAGTTACCCATTTCCTCACAGACAGTCTGGAACTGGTCAATATCTTTCTTAGGGCTGACACTTCTGTAGTGCACAATACATAGAAATCTGAACCATAAATGTGTGTTTATTATTTGAACCATATAGCCATATGTTAATGTATGAAATAGCCTAGTGCCTCCTATTGGAAAGAAGAGCCACTTTTTAAAAAAACTTGAAAAACAGATGGTCTTAATCAGATATGCATATCCCAATGTCACTTTGCAGTGAGCGTGTGCACTGTTGAGTTCTTCCTTCTTCAGATTGTTGAGTTGGTCCCATATAACAGGGGTGGTCTGCTGTCCACCCACTGACCTGGGTGGACAATTTCTCCGTGTTGGTGACCTTATATTGGCAACACTAAGGGACCTGGACTCTTGACACCATCCAGTGTGTCCAAGGGACTTTGCCTCATGACCCCAGAAGGCCTGACCTGACCCCTTCTTTGACCTTGGTAGGGATCTCTCATATACCTTCCGGGCATAATGAGAATGCTGGTATAAACCTATATAGCCCTAAACAGCTTGGGCCCAACATATGTCAAAGGCTGTCTCTTCACCTATGCTCCATTACAATACTTTAGGTCAGTGAGAACAACCTCTTCCTAGTTCCATTACTGCACCAAGTTCATAGAGCAAGGGCATACAGAAAGACTTGCTTGGGGGCTTCCCAACAGTCCCTGGAACTCCCTTCTCCTATGTGGGGCTCACAATGCAGGTGGGTGCAAGAGGAAACACTCTGCCTCCCTACCAAGTTCAGGAAGGGATCAGGTCTGATCTGGCCTTCTGGGGATGGTGTCAAGACATCAAGACAGTGGCCTACCCCTGTTAAATTGGACCAATTTAACAATATGAAGAAGGAAGAACTCAACAGTGCACATTTCTTTGTATCACTTTCCAACTTTAAAATGGGATTAAAAAACATACAAAATCATACCTTTGTTCTATTTATTTGGTCTCTGGGAAAATGTATTTTCTGCTGTGATGTTTCTGCATAGCATCCAGAACTATGGGGTTCATCTCAGTTGGGGCCTACAGGTGCTACACTAAAACAAAATAATAGCCATGTAGCAGGTCTCATGGGCAGAGCTTTGGGGAATTTGCACAGATAATACACCATCCCAGGAGAACCATAGCACTCTTAAGTTTACTTCTCTTCAGTTTAACTTCTATGCTTCTGTTCTCTTTCTCCATTTCCTCTTGAACTTCTGTGTTTGGGTCTGTTTCTTTTTTTATCTTTGTTTTATTGCAGCACACCAAGTTACTTATCCAGAAGATCCCATAATTTTGTATAGCAGATTTAGAAACTTGCTGCAAGGTGCTTATTAAACCACCTAAGCAATGTAAGACATTTCTGACCCAAGATCCATTCATCAATCCTACTGTATGTGTTGCGGCAAGAGCAACTCGCAGTATCCAAAATACAGAATGATATGCTGGAAAAAATAGGACACACAATCCCAAAGTAAATATAATGACATTAGTCCTGTTACAGAACAATATTTCAGTGGTCCCCTGATGTTCTGCTATCCCCATCAGCCTGGGAAATGTTGAAGGGTTGTATCATACTGGTTTATGATACAGAAGGATGGAGTTTATATAAATATATGTTTTGTAGACTCAAGACGGATCCCAAATGTTAAGCTTCAGCATCCAATTTTGGTTAAGAATATTTCAACTTTACTATGTGTGGCCTGAATCTAAATCAGGTCCCAGTCAGACAGCTGTATAAAGAACATGCTGAAAATAGAAAAGAAGGGAGGATAAATTGTTGATCCAAGGAATAAAGTGAATGCCAAGAGAAATGGTTCACATGATAGCTAAAACTAAAAGGAAATTTGCCAACTGATAAAATTATGATATTGGAAAGTCAAACTCTTTTATCATAAGATAAGATATGATAAAGGTAAAATGAATTCAGTGAAAGCCTTTGCTTAAATATGTTATTAATTATTATTATTATTTATGCCTGACAGTACAGATATTTCAGGTTAAAAATCTAGAGGAAAGAAATGTTGCATGGTGTCAATATTCTTATTTATGGGCATGGGGGTGAATACTGAATATGTCACCTACTGAATCTCTGCCTAATTCACACCGTACTTTGTAGCCTACTTCTCGTCTCGTACAATTAGGCAAAGGCCACAGTTCTGTTTATGATACCACAGATACATTCCCCACTGAAGCTGGTTACACTGTTCATTGCAGGCTATAAATGATTGATAGGTTCTAGAAGCTCACTATCAGCATGTTACCAATAGTTAATGCTGTGCAATAGAATTTGGTATAAAATGGTATAGGTGACTCATAAGTGTTGCTAGTGGGGAGGCACAGGAGTGGGGGCTGGGCAGGCATACTATGGGTTCTATAGGGCTTCCAAAAATCTGGAGAGGGGGATGTGCCCCCCCCCCCCGTGCACCCTTCACAAATTGCCTATGACAAGCTTTTTTCACTTCTTTAATTCAAACAGAGGATGATCAAGCTAGTGTGGTGCTTGTGGCAGTCAAGTTCAACTCCCTGCCCCACCATGGGCTTCCTTTCTGATGTTAGGCATAAGGGTTCTAAGCCTGAAAGCACTGGGGTGCTGTGGGAAGTCCCATTGAAATGAATGGGGCTTATGCAGCATACCGCTATGAGCTTCAGAGCCTCAGTCTGTGAATTGGGAAGCAATCGCCTTTCCTCACCTCAGAGGGATGCATGGGGATAAGAACATTAAACATCGTGTGGTACTCAAGTACTACAAAAGAGTGCAGCTATGTAAGCACCAAAAAAAACTAGACAGACAAACTCGGTTGAACTGATCATTTAAACTGAATTATTGAATCGATGACTAGATTAACCCTCTATAATCTATTTATTAATGGAACTTGAATATGAAGTGTGACCTTGGAAGAAGCGGGACTGCAACTCAAACCAGAATTGGGACCAAAACTTATATTTCTTATAGTGAGAGGATATATAGTGAGGTGTTAACAGAAAATAGTGGACTTAACAGAATCATGGCCAAAATTATTTTACATTGTTGCTTTAGCAAAAGGAAGCAGATGCTGAGTAGAAAACAGTACATTTACATACTTACTCACCTAGAAAGACTGAAAGAGAAGCTGCAATAGTGCAAGAATAATAGAATCATAGAATCTTAGACCGCTTTTAGATGAGTGGCCGGTGCGCTCGCGCTTGTTTTCAAAAATCCCGTGAGATGGGATTAGATGAGATGCTGCTGCAAGTCACGCGCACGGGAGGGGAACGCACATTCTTTTCTGGCCATGATTTGATTGGGTCAGAGATCGAGGTGGTCAAATCGCGGCCGGAAAAGAATGCGCATCCCCCTCCAGTGTGCGTGACTCGCGGCAGCGTCTCGTCTAATCCAGTCTCACGGGATTTTTGAAAACAAGCGGTCTTAGTGTTGGAAGGCACATCAGAGGTCATCTAGTCCAACCCCCTGCTCAGTGCAGGAAATCCACAGCTACAGCATCCCTGACAGATAGCCATCCAGCCTCTGTTTGCGAGCCCGCCACCGCCCTAGGCAGTCTGTTCCACTGTCAAACAGCTTTTGTCATTAGGAAGTTGGTCCTAATGTTTAGCCAAAATCTGATTTCTTGTAAATTGTAATAAGAGTCAGGGGTGTGGGCCATCCAGGACGTGTATGGATGTGGGATTGGGGCTGCAGGAGTCAGGATCAGGACCAAGTTAGAAGAAAGAACAGGAAAAGAGGTTCAGGAGCACAGGCTGAGAACAAGGGCTGAGGCAAGAGTATGGAATAGGGAAGAGGCAGGACTAGAGGCAAGGTAGAACCATGAGCAAGGGACTGGGAACAACGCAAAGCAGGCAAAAACACAAGCAGTAGGTAATAAGTTGTTCAACTCATCTTACTCTTCAAGCTGGGTGACCTTATTTATTTATTTATTTATTTATTTGATAGATTTTTATACCGCCCCATCCTGCACAGCAGCTCGGGGCGGTTTACAAAATAAAATCCATTTAAAACATTTAAAATACAATTATAAAACATATCAGTAAAACAGGGTGGTATAAAAATAAATATACAGGTGGGGGATAAAAATCACCCCCCCCCTCCCTCCCAAAGGCCTGGGCAAACAGCCAGGTCTTACAGTTCCGCCGAAATGTCAAAAGGCTTGGGGCCAGGCGAGGAGACTGATCAGGAGCTGATGGAGGCACAACCCTACAAACAGGTGAGGGCCAAGGGGGAGGGGAAGGAAGAATCAAGACACAGTGGTGTTGCAGGGCTAGCTGATGGCTCTCTGTTATCAGGGCTGCTGACAAATAGGCACAGGCAGTGCTTAATGCAGTCCCTCTTCGAGAAGCTATGAACCACTCCGCACCGGGCCACTATTTTGCATACAAGCTGTAACACATCAAGGTAAACTGAAATTCACAAGTTCTCGTTGCGATCTCATAGTCATACTATGGGCAAGATCTTTCATTTCTAACTCTTTATTCGGGTAATATTCACATTTACTTAAAACAATGCTGTCTTACACTGATGTATAAATAGCAGGAAATGACAAGTGACATTTTCTTCTGACTCACTCATGAAACTCTCCAACTTGGCTGCCCACAGAAACAACATCTGATTAGCTGGGATGTGCTTATTTTGGGGGGAAACTAGCTGTACCTTTGAGGATTCTACACTGGGTGTTTTAGACAAGCATCTTCCCACCCACCTCCCACCCAATATACATGTTGCAGGGCACCCATAGGGTAGTCCTGCAACACGTATAGTGGTAGACGGTGGGTGGGTAGTGCATGGCAGGTGCTTGTCTAAAAGCACCCATTGTCTCTGTTGCGTAATAAACAAATACACAGTATGACTTGGAATGTGTCTGTAAGTTGGCTGTAAGTTGCAAGAAGGTAGATTTTGATTAAACAATAGGACAGTCTTTCTAACTATGGCCCTTTTCAAACGGGCCATGGTGCAGGGGGGATGGGTGTGTACATCAGTGTGGGGGCAGTGGGGGGGTGGCAACATTACGCGACACACACCCATCTCCACCCACGGAGCAACTGCTAGCTTTGCCAGTTGCTCCATGCATGAACAATGGGTGGAGATGGGTGTAGTGCGGGAGTGCACACGCACGCACCCCCACCCACCCACCCGCCGTGGTGGTCACACACTCTGTGCCCACACATGCCCATGGAGTGAATCTGCTTGGGCATGCATGGGCCCGTCTTGTGTGAAAAGGGCCAAGAAAGGCTGTGGAATTTCCTTTGTTTGAAGTTTGTAAAAACAGGTTAGATATAAGTATCCATCAGGGTTGAATCCTGTCTCAGTGCCGAGAGATGGAAGAGGTGACCTCTTGAAAAGTCTCTTCTAGCTCTAAAGTTCCATGATTCTGAGTCTTTCCTGTATAGCAGGATGGCCATAGGAATAAAGCATGATCCTTGTGAATTCTAGCTAGTGCATACAAGACAGAGAAAGTAGAAATTAATTTAGCTAAACTGAATTCTATATGTTGTGAAAACACTGGCTTTGAGAGAGGGCTAGAAAGCCACAAGAATTTATCTCTAAGTCCTTAAACAGATGTTGAGCTAAACAGATATGAAAGTATAGCTGCATGAAGCTTGCCTGCTGATACTGTACTTATCCCAAATCATAATGACAATAGCCCCACCCTTATCTGCAGGATTTATGAAATCTAACACTGATCTGTGTTTTGAGTCAAGGGCCTGCCATTCATCTTTGTGTAAGCCTAAAAAAAACGCTTGTCTCTACAAAGGCAAGAGATGTCCCTCTTTCTGCTAATCTGCAAAAAGTGCCTATGAATTCATTCAAGCCTGATGAAGGACGTAACTCTGTTTCTTAAGAGCTAAGTGGTTGTACGGTATCTAGCATCTTTTGTATGAGTCACAGCAACCGGCATTGAGGTAAAACGGGAAGTAAAAGCAGTACATTTCATTCCAGGGACAGAACTGCACGAGGGGAATATCAAATATGACCACTGCTATGCTAAGTACAGCTGCAGACATTTAAACAAAAAGCCTATTTTGAGGATTGAGCATCACACCGGGTTTCTTTTGTAGCACTTGGTCCCTTCCAATATAGTGAGAATTGGAAGCCTCAGAACTTTCAGAAAGCAGTAGTGCTTCATGGGATGCCTGTCAGAGCAGTTCACAGCTGGAAGCCACAAAGGAGCCAAAGCACAGTCAGGTGTACTTTAAAAGTTTGAGAAGGAGAGTTCCTACTTCTTTTAAACTAAAGTGTGCTTTTAACTCTTAAATTGCCAGCACTTTTCATCCCAGTTTGCCAGTTAAATAATCATAGCAACAAGAGAATGATAATAGAGGCAACTAAAAAGATAAGAAATCCTGATGCTTGTAGAATCCTGATGTTCTCAGCTAGTACTAGAACTAGCTGAACAGCTAGTACTAGAACTAGCTGAACAGCTAGTACTAGAACTAGCTGAACAGCTAGTACTAGAACATGAAACTCATGGGTGGCAAGCTTAAAACAAATAAAAGAAAATATTTTTTCACTCAGCGTATAATTGGGTTGTGGAATCTACTGCCAGAGGCTGTTGTAAGGGCCAGTACTATAGCTGAGTTTAAAAGAGGTTTGGACACGTTTCTGGAAGATAGGTTCATTAGCAGCTATTAGCCAGACAGGATCGGGGAACATGATGGGAGCTGGGGGAAACAACAGGGAACGGATCCTCCATTGTGACCTGTTGGGTGCTTCTCCCAAGCCACCGTGATTGGCCACTGTCGTTGACAGGATGCTGGGATAGATGGACCATTGGTCTGACCCAGTATGGCACTTCTTATGTTCTTAGGTAGAATAACAATGCCATAATGGTTAAAAAATTTCTTTTTTAAAAAAAATAATCAAAGCTAGGTCAGTGTAAAGTGCTTTTATTTGTTAATACAGTATTAATGTTAACCTTTGCTAGCATCCTAAAGAAAATACAGCTAAACTTGGATGACTAAATTTAGGATCCTAAATCTACATTAAGAGCTTGAGTCAGCAAAGCATTAGTCATCTGGCCAGCTGGATTGGGGCCTATGTAGCCTAAATAAAAGTAGATTTATTTTAATTGAATCCAAGTTTCCCTACAGAATTTATCCTTGCTGAAAAATTACATTTCACCTTGAGGAAACTGAGGTCATTAACATGCGGTCAGCAGATTTGTCATTGGGTGTTCTCACACAGACAGGGAGGCCAGAACTGCTCTGTGGGGCTCAACACAGAAGACACCTGTGGGGACAGGGCAGGGAGCCCTTGAAATAGGCAGACCCATGTGTGGGATCTGCAGCTGGGGGAGTAGCCACCAACATTTTCCCTTCTCCGGTTCTGCCCAGGAAGCCCACCACATGGGCAGAACTCCAGAATTCTACTCCTGCAGCAGCAGGATTGGGAGCCTTGAGGAAGGCCATATCCAGTCTGCTGTTGGACCAAGGATTAGCTCTGGGGAGGAGGAGAATTAGCCCCCATGTCCCCAGCTGGAGTGGCTACTCATATTATTTATTATTTATTATTATTATTATTATTATTTTATTATAAGCATTTATCTAGCACCAGCAATGTACCTGGCACTTTACAAAGAATAAGATAGACACAGTCCCTGCCTGAAAGCTTACAATCTAAAGACAGGGGGAAGGGAGACAGGGAAGGGGGAACAGAGGGAGATACAAGGGATGCAACATTCATGAGAATGCAGGAACTCAGGTACACGTTCTTGGCTTGGTTGCAGTAAGTTGGGAGTTTACAGATAACAGATGGGGGATAATCTTGGGGGGGATAGTTAGCAGGAGTTAGGAAAGGTGGAGTGGAAGAGGTGAGTTTTGAGGAGGGACTTGAAGGTGGGAGGGTGGGGGCAAGGTGGACGAGGGCAGTGAGGGAGTTTCAGGCATGCAGGGCAGTGAGGGAGAAGGGACGAAGGCAGTTGGGGGATCAGAGGAGGCGTGGGTGGGTGAGGGAAGGGATGGAAGAGGAGCAGAGTGCTCGAGCAGAGGTTCAGAGGGAGATCAGGGAAGAGAGGTAGGGGGAACAAGGTTGTGAAGGGCTTTGTAGGTGAACATGAGGAGCTTGTGCAGAATATGCTCAGGAAGAGGGAGCCAGTGGAGAGAGGAGAGGACAGGCTGCACATGGTCAAAGTGACGGGCTACGTGAATGATCCTGGAAGCAGAGTTTGGAACAGAGATAGGGGAAGAAAGGTGAGAGTGGGGAAGGCCAGAGAGAAGGTTACAATAGTCGAGGCATGAGATGACTAGGGCATGGATGAGAGTTTTGGAAGAGGAGACAGACAGAAAAGGGCGGATCTTGACAATGTGGACGGAGAAGCAGCTGGATTTGGCAATGAAGTCAATGTAGGGTTTGAAGGTGAGGTGCGAGTCGAAGATGAAGCCCAAACTGCAGGCTTGGGGGACAGGGAGGATGGAGACCCCATCAATGGTAATCGACAGGGAAGAGGGAGAGGAAGGATTGGGAGGGAAGATCAGGAGTTCAGTTTTCACCATGTTCAGTTTGAGTTGGTGTTGAGACATCCAGGCAGAGATATCGGAGAGACAGTTAGTGAGATGAGCTTGAACAGAGGGGAAGAGGGAAGGAGTGGAGAGATAGAGTTGAGTGTCATCAGCATATAGGTGGTATTGGAAACCGTGAGAGGCAATGAGTTTGCCTAGGGATTGGGTGTAAATAGAGAAGAGGAGAGGGCCAAGGACAGAGCCTTGGGGAACCCCGACCGAGAGGGGTAAGGTGGAGGAGGAGGAGGAGTTAGGAAGAGATACATTGAAGGAGCAGTCAGAAAGGTAGGAGGAGAACCAGTCGAGGACAGAGTCCCGGAATCCAAGGTTGTGGAGCAATTCAAGCAGTGTTGAAGGCAGCAGAGAGATCAAGGAGGACATGAATAGAGTAAAGGCAGTTGGATTTAGCCACAAGAAGATTGTTGGTGATCTTAGCAAGAGTGGTTTCAGTGGAGTGAAGGGAGCAGAAGCCAGATTGGAGGGGGTCAAGGGAGGAGTTGGCAGAGAGGAGGTCAAGGCAACAGGAGTAGACAACCTGTTCAAGGAGTTTGGAAGCAAAAGCGAGACAGGATGGTAATTAGAGGGTTCAGAGGGATCCAGAGTGGACTTTTTGAGGATGGGGGAAACAGTGGCATATTTAAAGGCAGAGGGGAAGGAGCCAGTAGAGANTTCAGAGGGATCCAGAGTGGACTTTTTGAGGATGGGGGAAACAGTGGCATATTTAAAGACAGAGGGGAAGGAGCCAGTAGAGAGGGAGAGGTTGATGATGTGCAGGAGGGGAGGGGCAACGGTGGAGGGAATGGAGGTCAGGAGGCGGGAAGGAATGGGGTCCAGGGGGCAAGTAGAAGGGTTGGAGGAGGAGATCAGGGAGGAGATTTCCTCAAGGGAGGCAGGAGGGAATGAGGACAGGAGGGGATGAGGGAAAGGGAGGCAGTAGTAGAGGGAGAGGACTTGGAAGCAATTTCCAGGTGGATCTTGTTAATCTTAGAGGTGAAAAGAGAGAAAGATTCTGAACGGAGAGGAAAGAGGGGCACAGGGGGGTTGAGAAGGGAGTCAAAGGTGGAAAAGAGATGGCAAGGGTCCCAGGAGCAGGACTCAATGTGTGAGGCATACTACTGCTGTCTAGTGAGGGAGATAGCAGAGTTGAGCGATGAGAGGCAGAATTTGAAGTGGAGGAAGTCAGCGTGGTAGTAGGATTTACACCAGAGGCATTCAGCAGCGCAGGTGCAGGAGTGGAGATGTTGAATGGTGGGGGTGAGCCAAGAGTGAGGGTTATGGGAGCAATCTGGGTGGGAGGAGAGGAAGGCAAGGGAGTCGAGGGTGGAGGCGAGAGAGAAGTTGAAGGTGGAGATGGCAGAATCGGGGGAGGAGGAGAAGACCGAGGGGAGAAGAGGAGAGAGGGAGGAGGCAAGGTCCTGGGGCACAATGGCCTGCAGATCGCGGAAGGGATGGGGAAATGGGGAAGAGGATGGGGAGCAGTGGGAGAGGTTGAAGGAGGCAAGGAAATGGTCAGGGATGGGATGGGGCTCAAAGGAGAGATCGGAGAAAGAGCAGTTCCTAGAGAACACGAGATCAAAAGAGTGACCATCAGTGTGGGTGAGGGAGCGAGTCCAGAGGTGGAGATTAAAGAAGGAGGCTAAGGAGAGGAAGCAAGGTTGGGAGGGTGCATCAACATGAATATTGAAGTCACCAAGGATGAGTCTGGGGATGTCATCAGAGAGGACTAGGGTGAGCCAGGACTTGAAGTCAGAGAGAAAGAAGGAGAGGGAGTCGGGGGTGGTGGTGGTAGATAACAGCAAAACAAAGGTGAAGGAGGGAGTAGAGGTGGATGGAGTGAGCCTCAAAGGAGGGGAAGAAGAGAGAGGGGGAGGGGTTGAAACTGGAAGGAAGAGGTGAGGAGGAGTCCTACGCCACCACCCTGGCCTTCAGAGCAGGGCTGGTGGGAGAAGGAGAGACCTCTGTAGGAGAGGGTGGCAGGGGTGACAGAGTCAGTGGGGGAGATCCGGGTTTCAGTAAGGGCGAGAAGGTGAAGGGAGTGAGAGAAGAAAATATCATGGATATAGGGGGCTTTATTAGCAGAGGAGCGACAGTTCTATAGGGAGCAGGAGAACGAGAGTTGATCAGGGTGGAGACAGTGAACGGGGATAAGATTTGGAGAAGGGGGGGTGATGGGATTGGTAGGAGACGGGCACTGGGGCAGAGGGAAAGAGGTGTGGGGAGGAGGAGGTGTGGGGATGGTAGAGATGATAGGCTTAGTGGGAGGCAGGAAGAGGGGGGAAAGAAGTAGGGGGAGAAGCAGGTGAGAGGGAATGGGGAGAGAGGGGAAGAGGGAAGAGAGGGGATGAGAGAAGGACAGGCATCTTGGACGGTCAGTTGCAGAGGGGGGGGAGGCATTAGAGCTGATCCTCCCTCCCCCCCTCCCCACCATTCCTTGATGGGCAGGTGGCCGGGCACACACCCATACACCACCACTTCAACAGCTGACAGGCTGCTGGCTGCAGCTTCCTCCAGCTGCCCGATCCTTGCTGGCATCTGGCCTTGTCCACAGTGCTGGCAGAGCAGTATATGGCTGGGGCTGCCAGGGGCCTTTCACACAGGAGGTACCCCATGGAAGCCCATTCCTCAGGTTGGGCCAGGTTAACCCACACAGCGTGTTCTGTAGTTCTGGCGATGATGCTGTGCAGACCTGCCCCAGCCGAACCTGGGACAAACACCTGGCAGCCACTGTTCGGACAGGCGCAAAAGGTGGGGTAATGGTTGTTTTCAAATCGGATGCCTGCTCTGTCCCACCCCTGGGCAGCCCATTCATGTAAAAGCAGGCCACTCACAGTTGAGGCGGAGCATGAGCGAAGCAGCCAGCTCTGCTCATGGTGCCCGAGAGCACCACAAGCAAAGCAGGCCCACCTGAACCCGGATCACTGGCCAGGGTTGAAGCAGTGGTTTGTCTAAACATTCTTTTAGACAGTCTTTTAGATTGGCCTCTACAGCTCTGCTTCCAGCTATGCGTTGCCCTGACAACCACCATCAGAGCTACAGGCAGCAGCCAATCCGCCCACAGCTCTATGGTGTGAGGGAGGGAGGGCGTGTTCGGACAGACTGTGGTGTGTGGCGGCAGCGGGCTCTGTTTAAACCCCCAGTTGCTGGAGCAGACCTGGGGGTGGGCATCCCAGAGCAGACGCTGGAGTGACCACCCCCAGATCCTTCTGAAAACACCCAATGTGGGGCCCCGTCTTGAGTGATTACACCCATTGTGTTACATGGGTGTGTCTACCTCTGCGGTTTCAATTCCCTAAGTTTAAAACACAAGGAACTGATGCTACGGATTTATTCAGACAAGCAGGTGATAAGGGGTTATTCATTGGGAAGAAAAGCCTCAGGAATGTAATTTTCCAACACTGTTTCTGTTCAGAGAGAAGCACAGCTGAGAGATAAGGGGTGTCTTTAGACATAACAACGATCAGGTGTCAAAACCCCTAAGCACGTGTTTGGCTGTTGGTGTGTAAGTACCTTAACGATCCCAACACCAATTTGGCCACCCATTGTACACATTATGTGAACAACACCATTGCATCACAAGGATAATATGTGTGTTTCGGCTGAACACATGGCCAACGTTGTGTCTAATGATATTGTGTGGCATTTGAGCAGATACAACACAGGGAACGAGGCGGCAGTGCTTGCGTGCTGAGATCAGGTGCCGAGCAAAACACAGATTTTCCCCAAGATGGGCTGTGTGTCTAAGCAGCACCACAGGGCAAACACAGGGCCAAACCGGTGTTCAGATCAAGGTCAAAACACACATTCAGTCACCCATTGACGTTATGTCAAAAGACACCCAACATCTCTCATCCCTGGATGCTCAAGCTTGACTAAAGACAAGGAGATAGGGCTTCTGCACAACATGTAGAATGGAGATTTGAGCCACTACTTACACTAAAAGAGTCACGTGTGAATGAGTCTGTAATAACAAACCCTTTCTTGCTTCACTTCAACCCATCTGCTTCTGTGAACAAAACCTGTTCAATTTAGTAGTGGTGGGACCCCGGGCCCATTACCGGCTACCGGATTTACCGGTTACCGGTTCTGCGAAAACCGGATTCCCGGATTAAATCCGGTATACCGGTACCGGATTTATTTCATTGGTTTCAATGGGGCGCTGTGTCCCCATTGAAACCAATGAAATAAATTAATT
>QEPC01000529.1:5586522-5597811 GCA_003113815.1 Sphenodon punctatus | reverse complement strand
TTTTTTTACATTGCAGCCATTTTTAAATGGCTGCAATGTAAAAAAAATCCGGTACCCCGGAATCCGGTACCCGGTCCGGATTACCGGGTCGAATCCGATAATGCCGGTACGCCCGGTACCGGCATTATCGGATACCGGATTTTACCGGTTTCCCGCCCCTACAATTTAGCATCACGTTGTTATCACGAAGTCTCAAAATCACAATCTAACACAATTATTTTTACACACACATTTCTCCTGGATGTTTGCTGTAACATCCAGAACTTTCTATGTGTCTAAACCACTCATCCAGATCTTAAACAGCCAGATCTTTGAACTTCTGCATGAAACTTCTCCCAGAACTTTTGTGTGTAAATAGTTCTCCTGGTAAACTGCTTTGCTCCAGACAGCTGTGGTCACTTGGTTTCCATGGCAGCCTGTCATGTCTACAGCTGCGGCTACTTTAGGCTGCCTAAGGCCACTGTCTGTGTGAAAAATGCATCCAGCACTTACTTGTAGACTTGTAAACCCAGCAGATTGAAAAATCCAGAAGTTTACGGTGTGTGTAAAAATGCCCAATGTATAACTTGCCCTAGTACTGAAGATGCAGCTCTGCCGTTGCCCTTGGTGGTTTTTATTTTATTTTTTTAAAAAACCAAACAAACTGGGGAATGTAGAGATTAGTTGTACAATATTCTCATTCTTTTTGTCCTTTTTTTCATTTCTCTAGTATCAGCCTTGGGACTGTATTTGACCATACCAAATATGACTGCACACAGCAATTTATATGTAGATTCCACAGTACTGAAAAGCAGGACAACAAGCTAAGAATCAGACATACAAAGGAAGCCAGAACAATGCAATTATAAACTGAATTGGAAAGCATCCACTACTCCTGCCAGTCTATCTAGAGATGATATTATCGGGAAAATATTAAGGCAGATCACAAGTGTCCTGAGAGTCACTCTGGGGGATTTTTTTTTCAAATCTCCCCCCACCCCCAGCCCCTCCTCTGTCTAAAGGAGAGAATGTCTTTTTCCTCTTCTTTTAAAAAAAAATAACAGTAGTTGGGCCCGGTTTATGGGGGATGAAAATGTCAAAGCGTGTTCTGTGAAGAATGAAATACTAACTAAAATGTGGGGGTGGAAAAGAAGGATCTTGCAGTCTCTCTCTCCCTCTACCTCATTGATACTCACTGCACACACTATCCAGAATGATCTCAAATAGACAGCCTGTATTTTCAAACACCACACTTACAGTAAATTTCCAGCAGGGCTATGAGAAATTGGGAAAAATCACCTTGCAAGTCAGCTTGCTTTATTTTTAAAAGCTCACCAAGGTCACAAGCCTACGGAAAGCTTAATTAAAGTCGATGGGAGATGCAGAAGCAAAGCAAAAAGAATAAGATGGTGAGGGAAAGAATCATTTTTAAAAAAAACATATTAGATTAGGTGGAGGCCACAGAGGCCCGACACCATTGATTTCAGAAACGGTTTAAAGATAAGAAACTGAGTAGTCTTGGAATGACAATGAGGCAATAGGGTCTAGGAACATCCACCCCAAACACCCACCTTCTAATATCAGGAGATACTAATTGAGGTACTTTTTGTTTTGTTTTTTAAAGAGCCTTGGAGAGTTGGGAGTCCAATCTAACGTCATTTGGATCCTTTGAAATGTCTAGTTTTGAGGGATAGAGACTGCAATCCACAAACCACTTACTTGAAAGTGTCTCTTGCTACTAGATATGGTTGGTAAGATTAAGAAATGAAAATCTGCTCCGTGAGTTTACCTCACTGTATATTTCTCTGCTCCTGGAAAATCTATAATTATTCAACTACACCAGAAGATAAGTGTCAGGCACCAGGGGCACCCTTACCAAGGGTTGAAGGGCCAACATTGGGGGCTCCAGCCCCAGAGAACACGGCTAGCCGGGAACCCCACAGCACAGAGAGAGGCAGGAGGTGGGGAGCAGAAGACATGGGCCCTTTTGGACACCGGGACACTCAATCAGTCCAGCCCAGTAGTGGAGACAAAGGAGGGGGCAAGGAGCAGCATGGAACCGGACGGGCGCATGCGCAGTAGCACAGAAGCACTGAGATGCTCGGAGCGCGTGCAACAGCAGGCGCTACGGCAGCGGTGGGGTTAGCAGCATAAAGGCTGCAAGCTGACTCCCCTCAGTGCCGGTAATCAAGATTGCTAGTGAGACTGGCCCCTTTCCCCCGTTCGTTAGAGCTTTGTGGCAGACGGTGGAGCATAGCAGCTGCGCATGGAGAGTAGTAGTGTGAGTGGGGATGATTATGGAACGAGTGGCAGGTGAGTGGGTGCAAATAGGGGGTGCAAGTGATTTATTTTATTTTTATTTATTTTGTTATATTTATATGCTGCCCCCTCATGCCAACGGCATCTCGGGGCGGCTTCCAATATACACTAAAACACATTAAAATCACCTTTTAAAATTACAATATTCAACAAGTTTAAAAACCCCATTTACCCTAATTTAACCCACCCCTCCCTCCCCACCGCCAAAGGCCTGGGAGAACAGCCACGTCTTACAGGCCCACCAAAAGGCCAGCAGACTTGGGGCCAGGCGGGCTTCTTCTAGGAGGGAGTTCCACAACCGTGGCTCTGCCACTGAGAACGCCCTCTCTATTGTGGCCCCCCCGCCTTAAGTGGGGGGCCTCCAAGAAAGCGCTCCCAGTGGACCGAAGGGGTCACCCTGAATCGTGAAAGGCAAGGTGGTCCCTGAGATATCCGAGGCCAAGACCATAGAGGGCTTTATAGATCAACATCACCACCTTGAATCTGTCTCAGTACGTTATAGGCAGCCAGTGCAGTACACGGAGCACGGGTGTCATGTGCTCCCATTGACCCATCCCTGTTAAGAGACGGGCCGCCGCATTCTGCACTAGCTGCAACCTCCAGGCCAGCATCAAGGGAAGCCCCATGTAAAGCGTGTTACAGTAGTCCACCCTCGAGGTGATGAAGGCATGGATTAAAGTGGCCAGGTCAGATCTGGAGATGTATGGGTGCAGCCACCGCACCAGATGCAGCTGGTGTAAAGCCGCCTTTGCCACCACCTCCACCTGCTGATCCAGGCAGAGACCCGAATCCAATAACATCCCCAGACTCCTCACCTGTTGGACCACAGCGGGGCACAAGGGGGGGGGCAACACCTCCCCCGCTCTATTATTATTATTATTATTATTATTAACAAACATTTATATAGCACCAGCAGTGTACCTGGCACTTTACAAAGTAATAAAACAGACACGGTCCCTGCCCCTAGGGCTGCTCTACCCACCACCATCACCTCCGTTTTATCAGGATTGAGCCTGCACTGCCATAACCACTTCACAATGGCCTCCAAACACTGGGACAGCACAGAGACGGCAGGACCTGGGTCATTTGAAAAGGAGCGGTAAAGCTGGCTGTCATCAGCATATTGGTGGCAGCGCACACCAAACCCTCTCACGATCTCCCCCAGGGGCTGCATATACACATTAAATAATAATGGAGACAAGATCGAACCTTGCGGAACGCCACAGTCCAACACCCGGGGGCTAGAAGTCTCAGCCCCCAGGACAACCCACTGGGTCCTTCCCGAGAGGAATGACTGGAACCATCCAAGGACAGTTCCATCCAGACCCCCCAGGTCACACAACCGTCTCACCAGCAGCCCATGGTCCACTGTGTTAAATGCGGCCAAGAGATCTAGCAGGACCAGAAGTGTAGAACGTCCTGCATCCATCTCCTGGTGGAGATCGTCCACCAAGACCACCAACGCTGTCTCTGTACCATAGCTGGAGCGAAAGTCTGATTGAAATGGGTTAAGAAAACTGATGCTATCAAGATGAACCTGGAGCTGCCTAGCCACTGCCCATTCAATAACCTTCCCTAAAAAGGGAAGGTTAGAGACAGGCCAGTAGCTGGCAAGTGCGTCCACATCCAAAGAGGACTTCTTCAGCAGGGGATGCACCACGGCCTCCTTGAGACCTGGGGGGGCAATCTCCCCTGCCAAAGGGATGCCTTGATTACCCCCGCCAGTACCATCCCCAATGTCTCCCTGGAGGCTTTCACCAACCAGGATGGGCAAGGATCTAATTCACAACTAGTGGCTCTGACAGACACCAGGACATCTACCGCATCGGCATTGATTAGGGAGGTGGGTGAGCGAGCGTGTGTGTCAATATCTGGTTCTCCCTTTGTGTTTCCCCCAAAGATTCTGTTACTCCACCCCACCCTAAGATCCTTGTCTGAGGTGTCCTCCCTGTACCTTTCCCCACCTAGGCAGGAGGTTGTGGTGTGACAGCACTGGATGTAGCACAATGATTGCTGGGCCCTATGATGATATAGGCTCAATCCTGTTCCAGGTCAAGGCCAATCACGAACCTGAGGGCAATTTAAGGACATCACGTGTGCGTGGGTGGTAGTCTTCTCCCTGTGTCCTGGTTCCCCTTTCCCAGTACCTAACAATAGGTCTAGTTGTTGTTTTACAGGTTGATGTTACTGCTTGAAGGAGGACTGGACAAGTAGGATGCAAAAGCTTATGTAATAACCCCTACATTTGAAAGGAGATGGCCCTGAGTAGTGCCTTTTGCCAGGCTTTTTCAGATTGTTTGTGATGCTACAAGCAGCACAACCCATGAGGTGAGGAGAGGAAGAACAACTGTGAATTTAGGCTCTTTTTACATGAGGTGGACCCATGCAGAGCTGCTGCATGGGCATGGGTGGGTGCCGCCTGCGTAATCACCATGGCAGATGGGTGGGTGTGAATGAGTGTGTGCCCCCACGACCACCCCATTTCCAGCCATTACCCATGCACAGAGCAATTGGTCAAAACAGCAATTGCTCCATGCGTGGAGGTGGTTGGAGATGGGTGTGCACCCAAAGTACATGTGCAGCCATTTGCCGCCCCTGCACCAGCATGCACCCCCCCGCATCCCTGCAACCGTGGTCAATTTTAAAATGGCCAGAGTTCCAAGCTCAGAAATTCCAAAGGACAGAGACTGATTTTTGCTATGTGGCAGGCCCCAGAATTTATTAGTGCAACACTAACTATGGGATTCACATTTGAATGATTCCTTTTCATCAATACATCTTGGACTGACATGATCAAAAAGCACTCATTCCCAATATCCATGTCAGTAAGTATATTCTTCTCATCTATTCCAGCAGTAGCATCTTCTGAGTGAAGCTTTCATGTTAGCCTCTAAGAATTTCATTCATTTCCTTTGGTCATTCTTTAACACAGTACGTTGCTAATGGTTAATGATAGCCTTTATAACAGAAACACCAAAAATGGGTTTGAAATACATGACAGCAAACACACTTAGGCTCACTGGCAGCTATAGCTAAGATGACCCAAGTTAGAGCATGAACCTATAACACAGTGGTCCCTAACCACAAAACACTTTCTATGGAGGGCATACTGGTGAGCCAAAGCGGGTTATCCGATGCATCCTCCAAATTTAGGTAATTATAGATACTCGGTGAACCATGGCCCGTCAAACCTATGCCACAGCTGATAAGGGATATTAAATCAAATAATATAAATATAATTGGTGTAATGGATAATTTAATGGCCCAATAAATATCTGATTCATTTTGTTTTTGGTAATGCACAAGAAGGGTTTTCAATATTATATTCAGTTTAGGAACATGGCTCTGTGGCGCTTGTTGATAGCTGAGAATGGCTGTACTGTGAAAGCATTGCCGGAGCATAGGTGTGCCTGAAAAGGAAAAAAAAAAAATTGGAAATCTCTATTATTACTAACACATGGAGCCACCAATGATTTCAATAGAATTTTCTTCTGTGGAGAATCTGCAGGATTGATCCTTTGTGCTTTAAGAAGGGCAAAAGTATAGATATCGGCATGAATTAAAGTATTTGCAGCAAAGTCTGTGCGGTTGCAAATTTTTCAGCTCAGAGTTACAGTATGGAGCTGTGGCTGCTAAACATTTTCAAGAAAGAAAGAAGATTGTCTTGATTCTCTGTAATTTTTAGATGGCGCTTGCCAAAGTATTAAGCTAATCATTTATTTCATTGTACATTTGCTGTATTTTCCCTGAAATGTGTTTCAAAAATTGTTGATAGTTATAGTTACATTAGCAAAGTGCATGATCAGGGAGTTAACATGCTTTCCATATACTGAAAACACTTTGCTCAGTACTGCAATGCAGTCACCTCTGGGAAGATGTCATGTCTGTTTATAAAAGCATACATGCTACCACACGGTAAAGGAAGATGGGAGCTAAAATTACTCCTGTAGCCTCAACTGGATATAAACTGTAACAGGGAGCAGTCCTGCAGGGCTACTGTCCCTTTAAGAGGGGACTGAGTGGGCCAGCCACATGGGCCTGGGAGAGCCAGCCCATAGCTACGATCAGCCTGTGGGGAGAACAGGCTGATAACTCCAGGGACAGAGTGGGCAGGACACCTGCCATTTAAGGTTGAGGAGTAGAAATCTGGCCACACCTACTCTGCCTGGGATATAAGGAGAGGCAAGGCAGAGAGGAGAGCAGTCTCCACCTGGGAGCTGAAGGGACCACATCTCCCTGACAAGACCATCCCACTCTATGCTCTCCAGGGTGCTGAAGAGAAGGAAAACCAGGTACTGAGGAGAGGCTGTGCCCAGGAGGGAGCCTCGTGCTTGGGGAAGGCTTGGTCAGAGCCTGGGGCTTTGAGGCATGGCCAGATGGACAAGGGGGGCTGATGCTGTGTTGCTCCTGAGCTTATGAGAGACTGACCCGGGCCTAGGGGTGTGCATATCATTTTCATTATTACAATAACGATAATGAAAATTGACGTGTTCATTATCGTTATTGCAACAATGAAAACGACAAATAATAATAATGAAAATAGAAACAAAAACAATCTTTTGTTTATGAAATAAAGGGAAACACCAAAAAATATATTTCCAACAATAACGTTTTTGTTTCTTATTCCATTCTGATGAAACTTGGGGAGGTTCTGCCCTCAATGGAGGGGCACTATGTGTGCCAAATTTCAAAAGGATTAGATAAAGGGAACCGATTTAAGAAGCGATTGAATGTTGTGATTTTAAGAAAACCTCTATACACATTTATGACAACTTTTTTTATCTTCCATACAATTTGCATGAAACCTGTGAAAATTATGTCCCTCCACAAGCTTAACATGCCTGCCAATTTTTAAAGGGTCCTGATGGCATAAGACATCTTTAAAATAGATTTCCAGCTATAACATGTTTATATTCCATCCTGTTTACAGGATATTTGGCAGGAATGTATCCTATACCTTCGCTGTCATCTCTGCCAAACTAAAGGACAATTTGATAAAGGGACCCAATTTTATAAACAATTGATGTGTCCCCTTGAAGACCATTATTCACATAAATGGCAGCACATGCAGATCCAGTCAGAGGCAGGCATCGGGCATGGCAGGGGGAGGGAGGCTGTAGGAGGGAGGATGTGGAGCAACCCAAAAGACTGACAGACACATTCACTGGCCAACTCCTGGATACTTCCAGCTTTACAGGACCAATCAGTAGTGATTTTAAGGCAGGCATAGCCAAAAATCAGGAGACATAGTTTACACATCCAGGCTGGCTAATTATCATCACAATCACATCCTGCAGCACTGTGACAGAGGACATAAGTGAATCTCTATTGGCTCTTTCCTAAACAGATGCTTCTGAGTTCCCAGTAAAAGAAGTTGGGATGGTCCCAACACAGAATGAGGATATTTGGTTGACATTTCTGCTGGCCAATTGGCATCACAAACCAATCTTATACCACAGAGATACATAAGAGAATCCCTGGCATAGGCTCCTTCTCTGCATATGCTGTGCAGGCATATAAAATTGGAACCCTTTATCATATATTTCTGATATTTGGCAGAGATGATTGTGAAAGTGTGATATACAGCCCTGCCAAGTGTCATGTACACTGATTGGACTACAAAGATGTTACAGTCAGACATACATTTATAAGTTCATTGCTTATACCACCAGGACCCTTTATCCAATCCTTCTGAAAGTTGGCAGAGATAGTAAATATATGCTTTTTTTACACAGACAGCACCCACCCATGAACACCCATAAACACCCATTGGATGGGCGTGCATTCACGATCCACCCACCAACACCCACGGAGCAACCGAGAAGGAGCCAGCATGCTCCGTGAGTGGAGATGGGTGGAGGTGGGTGTTCAACATCTGCCCGTCCATGTAAAAACCAAAACACCCACACCCACGAGAATGGGTCCGCCAAGACCACAGAAAGATGGCTAGAGGGGCTATGCAGGTGCCCCCAAGCAGACACGCCCACCCAGGGAGACACCGGACGCCCACCTGGGAGCCCTCAAAAGGAATCCAAAACTGGACATGGTTGCGCCTCCTCCTGAGATGTCTGGAAGGAAATCCTCCGACAAGACAAAAGGAGACAACACTGCAACACGTGCGGGATGGGCCAGGGTAAGCAGAGGGACCCTGGCCGGGACTCCCAGGGGAGGGGGGCTGTCCCCATGGGCTGGGGGGGGAGTGGGAAGGACCGCTAAACACAGCACACCCATGCCGCCACAGGGGCGAGGACAGTCAGCGGCGCCCGCACTGACCATATCCCTCCACTCCAGCACAGACACAGGGAACGAGGAAGGGAGTGCAACCGACAGCAAGGTATGTGTGAGGGGACCCCAAGAACCTAGGAAGTGCGGGGACCACATGCCAACAGCAGACAACAACCCGAGGGAGCAAAGGGCAGCCAGCTGACAGCTAACGGTTTACACTCCCACCTGGAGTGGATGGAGACCTGGGACGCCTCCCAGGAAGTGGAGGAAGATGATCCAGGTAGGAATGCACCCAGGGACCAGGGGGGACCGGCACCGGGGAGGGAAAGGTTCCAGCCACAGTGACAGGAGCCTAAGTTCGGCAGCAGGGACTGACAGATGGATCCACATTCCCATTACAGCTCAAGGCACCCTGGAGGTTCACGAGGAGGAGGTCGCAAAGGAGGAGATGGTTGAGGAGGAACCGGAGGCACCCCCGAAAGCTGGGCGCCAGGACAATGATGGTAGGCCACAACGCACAAGGGATGGGTCCCAACCAGTACCAGGGTAACGGCCGAACAGGCCAGCCACAGGGGCAACCCCTAAAACCAACCACACCCCCATGCATGAAAGGGAAGGGCTGGGCACCATCACTGTTGGGTTACCGAGCCACACGGGTTAACAGCCCCTGAGGGGTATGCAGAGGGGGGGTGTCATAGGGGGGTGGGACCACGTGACAGGCCCCTAGGAGGAGTTGTAACAGCATGGTCCTGGTAGACTGCACCCCCACATGGGGCCACTGCTGTGGTCCGACAGAGGGGACACGTTCCCCGGGACCCCGCCTGGCCAGTAACATACACCATAGTGACAGAAAGGGAGGGGGGGTGGGCACCCCCCGGGGCGACAGGAATGCACAGCTATGGGCACAGAGTATGGACTCGAAAAGCCTCGAACCCCAACCTGTTACCATCCCCCCCACAGATGAGCACCCCAGTCCAGCGAGGGGAGCTGCCGCTGGCAGAGCTGAGAGGAATTGGGAGATGCAGGTCCAGAATAGGTGGAGGAGAGAGGACCTCAGCAGGGAACTGATGGAGGAAACCAGAAGGTTAGCCGAGGTGCACGCAGAGGAGCTCACCCTCACAAGGGAGGTGCAAAGAGGGGAGGGGGAGAGGGACTGGGAGATATTGGCAGCCATGCTAATCTGGTCCCGCACTGAGCACCTGTGGGACAAGCGCCAGACCATCACCCTCTACCGTGAGATGCAGCTTGATAGAGCCAAGTGGGTGAGGGGACGTGTCATGCTGGAGGGGACCTCTGCACGGGCCCTTGACCTCATTGGGGAGACAGTGGGGCTCCTGCAGAGAGAACCCTGGTGGGACACGCCCCCTCCAGGCCCAGGTGGAGGGATGGCAACCAAGTACCACCAGGGTGCACCCCCACAGGTGCAGGTGGCTCCCTCCCCTGCACTTCGGCCAACCCTGGTTTCCCCATCAGCACCCTTTTGCCACTCTAGTTGACAGGGTCCCTCTCCCCCACATAGCCCCACAACAGTAGCCCGTGGGGCTGCCCTTCCAGACTGTACCACTCCCGGTTCCTCCACAGCTGCCTCCGTGACCCACCCTCTGGGAACCATGGTCTCCCCCGCTCAATCCGGAGCCTCCAGACGACCAACCACCCATGCTGGCTGCCCCACCAGCTCAGGTAAGCCGGGCCACAGAGCTGTCAGGAAAGGGGTGAGGAGGAGAGGGGAGGCATCACTAACAGCAGAGGACTGGGCAGAGGGGATGCTCTGTGGGGAGCAATGGGAACACCAGAGGGCCACGGAACGGGTTGTGGTGCTGGGGTAACAGTCCAAACCAGGGTGTAACACTGACCTTTTGTGCCATCACTGCAAGGTCCAGCACCCCAGTCCTGCATGGAGCAGCCTGTGGACAACGGAGAGCCCAGGCTGTCCGGCCGCTGCTCCCAAAGGACGGCAGCTGCAAGGGCCCGCAGGGGAGCAAGCCCTGGTGGTGCACCTAAGTGTGCATGGGGAAGGCCCCGCAAACCATGAACCTCCCCCCCTTGTACAGAACCCCAAATAAACTGTGTTGTACATTACCACTCTGTAATTCGGTTTGTCATTGGGGGCACCATGGTATGTAGGGATCGCTCCACATGCAAACAGGGGCAGCACATGCACAATACAGGTGCCGGAGCCATACGTCTCTGGCCTGCAGGCAGCCGGATGGGCAACAGCAGAGCTCCCATGGCAGGGTACAGGTCTGCACAGTTACAACAGTGGAGCCCCGGCCATGCCACCAGACAGCCGCTGATGGGCTGAGGCCTGGTGCAGTACGCTTGCCATGGCTGGAAGGCAGTGGGTGACCCAGTGGTGCAGGGCAAAGGACTCACAGGATCAGGGAACCCCAATAACCCAAACAACAGCCCAGAAGTGGATTACGGAGCAGACATATCTGACTTTATTTTTACCCATTACATGGTTCTGTGAAGGGTTGGGGGCTCTCAACAGGACTACTCAGTTGCCTGCCATCTGGGCAACAATGCACCTGTTGGAAATACATTCCTTTGGCTGCATCCCCCCTAAGCACCTCATCCTGTTTGTTTGCTAGAAACACCAGGAGTAGACAGATCAGGGAACCCTTCCCCCATCCTATCTGTCCTACTCCTGTCAGGACCTGATTGGTCAATCTCCTCCCCCAGGAGATTTCTCATCTCTTTGTGTCTCAGAGAGCTTCCTTCCTCCCTCTTGAACACACCTAGTCTTAGGACTTAGCATAGATGTAG
>QEPC01000529.1:5543204-5569577 GCA_003113815.1 Sphenodon punctatus | reverse complement strand
CCCCCCCCCCCCCAATCCCTGTGGATGGATGGATATAGTTGTAGGCGTTAGCTTAGTTATAGAGCTAGATAGAGATAGTGTGTAGTGTTTCGGTTTTAATATTTTATAGTGTGTTTGCAGGACTAGGCCTTTGTAGATATTAGATAATATTCCATTTAGTACCATAGGTTTTAGGATTGTTAATAGCAGTTAGAGTTAGTGTAGCTATATATAATATTAGATTACCAATTTGAATATATATATATATATATATAGGGGTGAGAGCCCTGACCAGGCCTCTGCCACTGCTCTGCCAATTCCAGCCAGTCTGTGATGTCCGGCTGAGCAGGGGTGCCACTGCTCCACAGATGCCAGCCAGTCCGCGCTGCCCAACCAAGTAGGGGTGTCAGCCACTCCAGCCCCAGGACCTACCATCAGGTTCTGGGGCCTACGTTCCAGGCAGGGAGGGCTGTCATTCCACTTCATTGTCTGCAAGTGTCCCACACAGAGGCCAGCCAGTCTGCAATGCCCAACCTAGCAGGGTTGCCAGCCACCAAGCTCTGGCCAGGCCTCTGCCACAGCTCCACTGATGCCAGCCAGCCTGCAACACCCAGCTGAGCAGGGGTGCCAGACGCTGAGCCCTGGCTGGGCCTCTGACACTGCTCCACCAATGCCTGCCAGCCTGCAATGTCTAGCCGAGCAGGGTTGCCAGCCGCAGCTATTTTGTCTGGGCAATCCAATGTCTGCTGCTGCTGGCACTGCACGTCAGCCATTTGCTCCTCAATCTTGTAGATGGGCATAGCTTGGATTAGTGCACTGGTGGGTGGGGGCTTGATTTCCACAAGATTCACCACCGGGCAAGTCTTGCCTAATTTTCAATAGAGCTTCTTGAGCTCAGTCGAGTAGGATACCAGCCTGTAATGCCCGGCCAAGTAGGGGTGCCAGCCACTCAGCCCTGGCTGGGCCTCTTCCGCTGTTCCACTGTTGCCAGACAGCCTGCAATGCCCGGCTGAGCAGGGGTGCCAGCCACTGAGCCCTGGCAGGGCCTCTGCTGCTGCTCCGCCGATGCCTGTCTGGCAGTCTGCAATACCCGGACACGTAGGTGTGCCAGCCACTCCAGTCCCAGGACCCACCATCAGGGTTCTGGGGCCATCATTTTGCTCATGGGTGTCAGGAATCGCCACCGCCGCGGGTGGCTCAGGTACCGCGGCGGCAGGCAGCTGGGAGAGAGAAGGCGGCGGGCGGAGGCCACGCCCCCTGGAAGCACGGGACGATGGCCAGACGCAGCCTCACACTCTGAGAGGCAGCGCTCTGGAGACACGCCCCCAGGAGACATAGAACAGCACAGGGATGCAAGCAGGCACCCCCGCGCAGTGAAAACCATTCAAGCAGAGCCACAGCAAGTAGCACAGGTGGAGGTAGGGGTGGGGCAGCTGGAAACAAGATGCCACTCGACACGACTGCAGGCACATGGGGGTGGGGCCTCCCCTACTTAAGGACAACTCAGAGTCTCACACACTGCCGGTGATCAGCAGTGCTGTGAGACTGGCCCCGAGCGTTGTGGTGGAGACATTGAAGCTAAGTAAATTGATTTGACTTGTTCTTGTAAAGGCTTAAAAACAAGATAGTGAGAGTGAACCAGAGTGCGAGAGTGAGTGAAAGAGTGGGTGAGTGGGATTGCGTGGTAGAGAGTGTTGCACTTCCCTGACCCTCCCGAGACCTTCCTGGATTCCCTGAACTCCCCCCGGGCCCTTTCCTATTCCTCCCCCCTGTCCGTGGGGTCCTTGTATCCTGACCCTTCACAAAACCAGCACTCCCCCTCCCCCATACAGCGTGTAAGTAGGGGTGGTGGGTACGGGGTGTCTGGGGTGTGTGTGGGTGTGGGTGAAGGGGCTTCACACAGGGCCTGTTGGTTTCGGAACCCCAATGATGAAAAGGCCCTTATCCCACTAGGGACTTTCGGCCACCTTTTATCCTGAGGGGAAGTTTCTCCTTCATTGTGAAGCCCCGTGCAAGTGAAGGACACGTGTAAGAGGGCGTGGGTTGCTGGGTCTGTGGGGTATCCCCTCGTAGTTCCCCCCTGTCCCTAACAACGGGGAGCCATCATTCCACTTCATCCAGAAGCAGCCACTCCAACCCCAGAACCCACCTTCAAGGTTCTGGGGCCTACATTACAGACATGGGGGGCTGTCCATCCACTTCATCTAGAAGCTGCCACTCCAGTCCCAGGACCCACCAGCAGGGTACTGGGGCTGTCATTCCACTCATGGGGAGCCATCATTCCACTTCATCCAGAAGCAGTCACTCCAGCCCCACGACCCACCTTCAGGGTTCTGGGGCCTACATTACAGACATAGCTTGGGTTTTGTCTTTGATACTCACCTCTCCTTTAAACCTTACATCAACTCTGTTGCCAAGTTCTGTCTCTTTGCCCTCTATAACATTGCTCGGATTCACCACTTTCTCTCTGTCTCCTCAGCCAAAACCCTTGTTCATGCTATGGTCATCTCCCACCTCGACTACTGCAACCTCCTCCTTGCTGGCCTCCCCCACTCTCATCTGTCCCCCATTATCTCCATTCAAAACTCTGCTGCTAGGGTCATCCACTCGGTCCATCATTTCGACAATGTGCAGCCCAGCCTCTCCTCTCCTTGATTCACTGGATCCCCCTCCCACAACGCATCCTTCACAAACTCCTGGTATTTACTTACAAAGCCCTTCACAGCCTGGCTCCCCCCTACCTCTCATCCCTTATCTCCTTACACACTCCTGCACGCACTCTTTGCTCCTCCTCTGCCCCCTCTCTCGCTCTCCCTTGTCTCCCCTAACCGCCTTCGTCCCTTGTCCCTCGCTGCCCCCCCATGCCTGGAACTCTCTCCCTGCCCACATCCACCTTGCCCCCTCCCTCCACTCCTTCAAATTCCTCCTCCAAACCCACCTCTTCCTCACCGCCTTTCCCGAAGCTTGCTAGAACTTTCCTTTCAACATTTACTGTCTGCCCTCCCCTTGACTCCTCCCTAACTGCAACCAAGCCTAGCACATGCACCTGAGACTTCACATCCACTTGAATGATTTATCCCTTGTCTTTACCTATGTCCCCACTCCTGTCTCCCCCCTACAAGACTTTTAGATTGTAAGCCATAGGCAGGGAACATGTCCATTGCATTGTTCTGTAAGTGCCAGGTACACAGCTCAGCTGGCGCTATGCAAGTGCTAATAAATAATAATAACAATACATTATAGGCATGGGGGGATGTCCATCCATGTCATCTAGAAGCAATCTACCACTCTAGTCCCAGGACCCACTGTCAGGGTTCTGGGGCCATCATTCCGCTCATGGGTAACCGTCATTCCACCTCATCTAGAAGCTGCCACTCCAGTCTAAGAACCCACCCTCAGAGTTCTGGGTCTGTTACAGGCATGGGGAGCTGTCCATCCATGTCATCTAGAAGCTGTCATCTAGAAGCTGCCACTCAAGTCCCAGGGCCCACCCTCAGGGTTCTGGGGCCATCATTCCACCGCATCAAGAAACAGGCAGTTACTCCATTCCCAGGACCCACCCTCAGGGTTCTGGGGCGGTCATTCCACTCACAGGGAGCCTTCATTCCACCACATCAAGAAACAGTCAGCCACTCCATCCCCAGGACCCACCACCTGGATTCTGCGCCTACGGTACAGGCATGGGGGGCTGTCCAATCATGTCATCTAGACGCTGCTATTCTAGTCCCAGCACCCACCATCAGGGTTCTGGGGCTGTCATTCCACTCACAGAGAGCCGTCATTCTGCATCAAAAAACAGCCAGCCACTCCAATCCCAGGACCCAACGCCAGGGTTCTGGGGCCATCATTCCGCTCATGGGGAGCTTTCATTCCACTGCATCCAGAAACTGCCACGCTAGTCCCAGGACCCACCATCAGGGTAGTGGGACCATCATTCCAATCATGGGGAGCCATCATTCTACTTCATCCAGAAGAAGCCACTCCAGCCCCAGGACTCACCATCAGAGTTCTGGGGCCTACGTTACAGGCACGGGGGGGCTGTCCATCCACATCATCTAGAAGCTGCCACTCTAGTCCCAGGACCCACCATTAGGGTTCTGGGGCCATCATTCTGCTCATGGGGAGCTGTCATTTCACCGCATCAAGAAACAGCCAACCACTCCAGCTCCAGGACCACCATCAGGGTTCTGGGCCTACATTACAGGCACAGGGGGCTGTCCATCCACATCATCCAGAAGCTGCCACTCCAGTCCCAGAACCCACCCTCAGGGTACTGGGTCCCTCATTCCGATCACAGGGAGCCGTCATTCCACTTCATCCAGAAGCAGACACTCCAGACCCAGGACCCACCATCAGGGTTCTGGGGCTTAAGTTACAGGCATGGGGGGCTGTCCATCCACGTTATCTAGAAGCTGCCACCCAGGACCCATCATCAGGGTTCTGGGGCCATCATTCCGCTCACGGGGAGCTGTCATTCCACCGCATCAAGAAGCAGCCACTCCGGCCCCAGGACCCACCATCAGGGTTCTGGGGCCTACGTTAAAGGCACAGGGGGCTGCCCATCCACATCATCGAGAGCTGGGGTGGAAGCAGTGGAGGGCGCCGTGGCTTTCAATTGAAAGCGATGCGCATGTTGGGGGAAATGATTGCGCTCGATGGGCAGCCCTTCTCAGTGGTCAGGGACATGGGGTTTAGGCACTTGATTGACTTCCTGGCCGCCCAGTTTAAGCTGCCCTCGCACACCACCCTGAGTCAGGCTGCCACTGATGCCTAGCAGCCTGCAATGCCCAGACAAGTTGAGGTATAAGCCACCAAGCCCTGGCCAGGACACTGCCGCTGCTCCACCGATGCCAGCCTGCAATGCCCAGGCACGCAGGGGTTCCGGCCACCCTTCCCTGGCCAGGCGCTGCCGCAACTCAAACGATGCCAGCCTACAATATCCTGCCCCTATGGGTGCCAGCCACCAAGCCCCAAGCCTTCCCGGCCTCTGCTGCTGCTACCTCTGTGTCTCAGATGGCCAGCCCTGGTGCCACGGGCACCCCCAGGGGTCAAGCGCCGAGTCTGCCTGCCCTGGCAACCCGAGTTGCCAAGTGTCAAGCCTCCCATGTCTCTGCTGCTGCTGCTGCTGCTGCTGCTGTTGGGTTTCCGACAGCCTGCTATGCTGCTATGCCCCCCCGGGGGGGTCCCTGGAGAGCCCCAAGCCTCCTGGCAGCGCTAAACTCCGCACAACATTTGGGGGGGTCTGAACGACGCTGGACCGAACCCACGAACCCGAGCTAACTTTTTAGTCCCAACAGCTGAACATCCGAACTCCATCCTGTTCGCACATCCCTATTTTTTAGTTAACTCATTTCCCCTGTTTATGAGATTGTTGATTGTCACACACACACACACACACACACACACACACACACACACACACACACACACACACACACACACACACACACACACCGTCTTCATATTATCTTTCTCTTTTATTTTCTGGAGCACAACCAGAAAAAACAATATGCAAGTTTGGGAGGCTGTGCCTTGGAAGCCTCACTCTTTCTCTGCTGTGGTGGGCCCAGTCATCCTCTCCATAGTTTTGGTGGCCATGCTGCTAAAGCAGTGGTAGGAATTGTGATGCTCTTGCATACTCCCTGCTGCAGCAGAGAAGCAGTGACCACACTACAGCAGAGGAAGAGTGAGGTTTCCAAGGCACAGCCTCCCAAACCTGCATATATATTTTTTTCTGGTTGTGTTCCTGATAAATAAGAGAAAAGAAGGATTTGCCTCGATTTTTAATTTAGTATCCATGACAGATGGGTGTAGCATTATACTGACAGCCAGGTGAGCTAAAACTGTGGGCGCCTTTAGACATAAAGATTGGGTGTCAAAACCCCTAAGCACGTGTTTGGCCGTTGTGTGTAAACACCATAACAATCCCAACACCAATTTGGCCACCCATTGAACACGCAATGTGAACACCATTACATCACAAAGACAATTTGCATGTTTCGGCTGAACACGCAACTAACGTTGTATCTAATGATACTGCGTGGCGTGTTGGCAGGTACAACACAGGGAATGAGGCAGCAGCGCTTGTGTACTGAGATCAGGTGGCAAGCAAAACAGTGATTTGCCCCAAGATGGGCTGTGTGTCTAAGCAGCACCATGTAGTGAGCACAGGGTCATATCAAGGTCAAGACATATATTCAGACACCCATTGACGTTATGTCTAAAAAAGACACCTTCTGTCTCTCTGTACACAATGTGTTCAATCATCTGAGTAGATTAACTCATGGCAATTTATGGAAACGATGAAATCACATGGCATGATTTCAATGTACATATGAAAAGTGGGTTTTTTAAATCAGAAATCTCAATTTATAGTGAGCAGTTTCTCACGATAAACACAATTTTGCCATGAGTTCATCTCTCTCTCTCTCTCTCTTTTTTTTTTTTTTTACAGCTTGCACCTCTTTTTCTTGTGGGGCGTATGATTTTCCTGGTCCTTTTTTTTTGCGGTGATCAGTAGTATACTATATTATACATATTTCAGGTGTATATCATATTATACACTTTTAATATTTCTTTATTGTCTGTGCAATACCTTCAGCTCAAGCTGAACAAAAAAAAAACCCCACACAAAACTTTTAAGCCCTCACACAAAACAGAAGCTACCACCTGACTTCTGTAAGAGTTATCCCTTGATACCTGTAACTTCTCCAGAATCCAGCTGATTCCATTTTGATTTGAAACTGGGTTTATGGAATTGGTTCCACTTTACTACCTACCTAAGGCACACCACCTATCTGCATGGGTGCTGTGCCTTACCACGTCATTCATGTAACGAGGTTACAGTTCTCAGCTACATACGTATATGGTTCATTTTCAGAAATCGCTGTCTTGCCTGCATCACTAGTAATGGACATGAGCAGAAAATACACAAGCTCAGCTAAGTAGTGCTAAATTAATTTCTTAATATGCTGATTTGGCAGTTGTCCTACAAAAAGCAAAACAGTTGGAAACCCAGAGTTGTATTATGAGACCATTGCCACACAGCTCTCTCTCACCCATCTTAAGCCAACAAAGGACTTGGTGTCATTTAGGGGAGTCAAAATAGTGTCATTTAGGGGAGGCATTTGTTCAGCAGTGGGTCTCTGGTTGTTGGCCATGTAAACTGCCCTGCCTTCTCACCTCTGAAGAGGTGTGTATAGCCATTTTTATGACAGTAATGCATTGTATGACGCTAGATTGATTCATTTAGAGTTTGTTGAAACCCTTCCAGAAATACACCCCACAGTTTCAAGAGTGTGGGGATCATAGTATACCACTATATCAGTCTAAATGGAGCACAAGGTTTCAGATGTTGTTCAGTCTTTATGTGACCCAGGGGAGACTGTAGCAGTGTAGGGCTTGATTGAACTACAGCTGGTCAGAAACCCAGCTTAAAAAATGCAGAAGGAAACAGGAACAAAGCTGTCACAAAAAGTCATTCCAGCCTCATTTGACAGGCTGCTTCTGACTATATACTCTTTGAGTCCTTTTGATCAGCATATGCACGGGGGGCTAAAATGGGGGTCTCCCTAATTCCCCTGGATCTGGCACTGAACTGAGATAGCTCCAAAAGTCTGCCAGCTCAATTAAAACACAGTCAGGAGAATCCCCCACTATGAAATTCAGTGTGAGTTTTACGATTGACTTTGAATTCCAATGCCACCATTCACAAAGTTCAGTCAAACCACGTTTAAAAACAGTTCGGCTGAGTTTGCCCCTCATAGAAGGCTGATACTGAATTCTAATGTCTTGATATTAAAGGACCAAATGAGCATATCCCTTTTTACCATTGGGGCTACCTTGCTTTGCTGACCTGACCCCTCCACCCACCCACCCACCCACCCACACACACACACACACACACACCATGGGATACTTTCAAAAAAGAGGAGTGCTTTATGATTTTGAAGGGAAAGGACAGTTTCCATAAATGCCACTGGGTTGGTAAAGGTTTTGGGTGGGATGTTGCATCTCAAAGGCAACCTTCCCACCCTTCTAGTGCTAGGTGGAAAGGTGGTGGTAAGTTCTGAGAGGAGGAAAACACAGCAGCCTTGTTCCTCCTTTTTATTTTATTTTTGTAATTTGGCTGGTGGCAGAAGAGGAGGGGAACTGTGTGCTGTGATCCTCTGTGGCTCTTTCCATCCTGTGATTCCACCTCTTCACTTGCAGATAGGAAATAGTGTTCTCTCCTCAGACCTTTCCCCTCCTCCTCCTCTGTTTACCTCAAGTTTGAATTTTATCTGCCCAACATTAGCTGTGGACATTGAGAGGAAAAACAAACACACACTAGCAGCTCCTGCAAAGCCATGTGGCATCAAGTCACACACACACACACACACCTCCTCTTAGCAACATGGCACAAGTCACTTTTTAAAAAAACCTCCCCACAATTTAATAATGTAAATGCCACCTCTCTCCTTTCCCCCAAATTTCTGGATCCCAAACACCTACTGCCCTTGTAGATGGCAAGAGACCAAAGTCCAGACAGACAGAGAGACATTCAGGCCGCTTTTGCATGAATGTCAAGATGCAGCATGTTGAAGAACATGCTTCCTGAAAAGCAGGGTGTGTTTAGACACACTCGATGTAGCCAGCCACCATAGGAATCACCGCTCGCGCTGTCTTTTTGAAGGCGTATTTTGGAAGCCTCAATATCTGGGTTTCCCAAAATGCACCTTCAAAAAGACCGAGTGAGTGGCGATTCCTATGGCAGCTGGCTACTTCCGGCATATCTAAGCACACCCTATGGGGCTTTTCAGGAAGTTCATTGAAGAATGTGTTGCATATGGCTGCTTGTTTAAACATGGCCTTAGGGTGCAAAGTAATCCTACAAATTAAAAATGACTCTCATTAAAGCCCATGTGACAGCAGGGAACTAAAAACCCATTTTTGCTCATTTAAAACTTTTTTTAGGAAGGCAAAATCCCCCAGGCAGCCACCCCCCATTTAAACTATTGCTCCCAAAACGAATCCCTCTTGAGCAGCTTTTAAGGACTATAAATAGCTTACCCCTTCGGGTGTTCTAGGCAGTGCTGCTTACAATGCTTATGGAGCCTTTGCAGTGCCTTGTCTGATTCGCAGTTGCACTGACAGTGACTGTAGCCAAAGTCCCTGGTGCTACTGCCTGGCCCATGGTGCAGCTCTTGGCTCCTCATTTCCCTTGCTCCGCAACTCTCTCTGTCCTCACATGCTGGGCTGCTGCATGTGCGCCTACCTGCCACTTCCGGTTGCTTTAGCAGGCTCAGTGCTGCGCATACGTCCGGCCGCCTGCCACCGCGTTCCTCTCTGGCTGACTGCATGCCAGGCTCCGACAATGAGCCCTTACTTTGCAGGCTTCACACACCACCATGTGGAAAGGAAAGTTCTTCTTCAAGTGGCTCTGTACAGTCTCACAAATGGGTTGCATATTCAACCCAGTTGTGAGAATGTAAGGAGCCATCTTGAAGAACCTTGTTTACAAGGTAGCAACCTTCTGGACTCCTTTCCTTTCCACGTGGGACAGCTGGCAAAGTAAGGGCTCAATGGCTCAGCTCACTTAGTTGCACTTGCAACTGACAAGGTTGGGTCCAGATGATCTGGGGCTCTTGGGAAAAGATGGGGGGGCTCCAGCCCCCTCAGCCTTCCCCTAGTGACATCCCTGGGATTTCAAACCAGGCATCAGGATTGCAAGGCTGCTTCAGGCACTGGAGACTTCGGTCCCGCAACAGATGGAAACTTTAGTAGCCCTACCAAAAGCACTGCAATCAGAGTTGTGGAACATCCCTTGTGCTTCTGCTTCTGAAGACAGCAGTGAAGGGGGTGGGGGGGGGGACGTGTGTCCCGTAACTGATTGTAGCACTTTTTGGTGGGGCTGCTAAAGTTAATGAAACTTGAGGAGTCCAAGTCTATAAACCACATTGTTCAGTAAGAAATCCCAGGGCTGAAGTGAATGACAGGGGAAGCCACAAGGTCAGAGGTTTCTCCCAGCATGGGGGTTTAAAATGTGGGGAGAGGGGGGCTTTGTCTCAACAACTGGAGTTGTGGGACACAAGCCTCCATTGTCTGAACCAGCACTCTGATTACTGATGGGGTGGGATGGGGCCAAAAAATAAATCCAAGAGCCTCACCCCACTCCCAGGCTCAGTGTTGTTGCTGACTGTAGCCTCTCACCTTCACCCCAGGGTCTCTTGTTGCCAGTTGAGCAGGCCAGCTTTGAAAGGTGGCTAATGACAACAGGATGCTGCACTTTCCCTCACCCTGACCCAGACTTGAGCAGCAGCTCCCAGCATGGGGGTTTAAAATGTGGGGAGAGGGGGACTTTCTCTCAACAACTGAAGTTTCGGAAGTCCAACAGTTGTTCCGCCCCCCCACCCCCTGGGGCTAGCAAACCCCTGCTCCACTGTGCACAGAGAGATTCCCCCTTCCTCCACACACTCCCGCCCAGCTGGTAAGTCTCCCCCCAACAGGACCAGGCCCCAATTCTTGGGCCACCCACCAGTCAACTCCCCCCTGCGGCTATCAAACCCCTGCCCCAGTGTGCAGATTCCCCCACTCCCAGTCCAGCCCCGCTGGTCTGGGGAGGAGGTGTAGGGAGGGACATTGTGAGCGGGTCGTCTGAGGAGACTGGCATGTTGTGCAGGCAGAGGATGTGCCGACAGTAAGTTTGGTGGGAGAAGGGAGGTTTTCTGATAGAGGGGAGGGTTTGGTGGCTGGGAGGAGGTTTTCTGGCAGCTCCATCAAGGTTCCCATGTCCCCTAGGATCTTGTGGGACACTTCTTGCAGCTCTACTCCTTTCCAGCTCTCTTCTGTGATGTACTTCAACTGCATGCATGAGGGAGAAATTGATTGACAGATCCTCCCTCGCGCATGCATGGTCATTCAAAACAAACAAACCCAAATCTTAAGGAAGCCATATGTTCCGTAACTCTTGAACCCTCAAAAGTACTATCTATTGATAACACTCTGCCACTGGCAGGAGTTCTAAGTCCAACAAACAAACAATGAGGGAGATACAGCACGCCAATGAATTGTTAAGATGCAAGATTTTTACCATAAAACAAAAAGGAAAACAACAATGTAACTCGGAAGCAACAAAACGGAGCCACACCACACCTCACACAAAAATCAACATCCACGACCCCTACACACCCAAGAAAAAACAAAGGAAACCAACAACAGGGGGGGAAAAACAACAGAGGTGAAACCTCAATGTAAGCAGCAGAAAACGGTCATAGTTTAATATACAGTCGTGACCATGGCTGTATAATATATACTTTCTCAACTCTGAATACTGCATCACTTTTACAGGAAGTATTTGAAAGTTCCTCTTAATATGGAAGTCTGCTGTACAGTTATCCTTCTCAATATATTGAGTGTTATTCTTCTTTTTCCCCATCACTGAATTTTTTAAACCCAGTTTCCTTTAGATTCCTAGAGCTTTCAGAGCAAATTGGTAAATGTGCACAGAAATCTGTAGGCTTCTACTATGTTCAATTGATAATATTCTTATAATCCTGTACTATTGGGTTGGGAGAGCTTTAAAAACATAGCTTAATGTGAAATTTTATCAGTGGGCACTGCCCTTATATCTGTGACCCTTTTAACAATGTCATTAAAGCATGACAAAGAGCCACATTTACTTATTCTTACACTTTGATAGGCTAGTGGCTACTGTAGAATCTTAGGGAAATCTGCAGATGCAAAGCACAGTTTGATTCTAAAAGTCATTTCGTTGGTAGAGATTGATGCTTTTTGGAATAATGCCCAGTGAACTGCACTTTCATGCAGTCAAGTCTTTGTCCTATTAAATCTAAAAGATTGGTTTGGCTGGTGTACCATAGATGCTAAGCTCACACTGGAAAAGTCACTTTGACTTATTGAGACATTTATCTACTGAATCTTCAGTCCACCTTCTGCTCTGCTCTAGTGTACAACCTTTCATTTCCATTTAGGTTTTTATATATCTTTAGGTGCGTGCATGTCTGACAAGTCAACTGTCAGCCCCCCAATTCCAACAAATATTTTTCGGTTTCACAACCAATGCCTGCCTAACCTGTTAAACCACAATTCTTCTAGTAGGTAGGTTGCATTCAGGTTGCCACTATTCTCAAGTATAAAAGTTATCTATAGACATACCAATATAACTGCAACTAGGTACAGGTCACAGTGTCATAAATTGACATTCAATGACCTTGTAACTTTGTGAAACACCTTGTTGACTGAGGCCATCAACCAGATGGCAATCACAAGAACTCCTGTTTTTATATTCAACTACAGAATATAGTTGAATATTTATTTTATTTTTATTTATTTATTCAATTTGTATCCCACCCCTCCTGCGAACAGCTCGGGGTGGCTAACAAGTTAATTATAAACAATTTATAAATTTATAAACAATATAATAATAAAACCAATCCATAAAAAAACACTACAATAAAACCGGCTGGGATAATAAATAAATAAGGATGGGGTGGTCCATAGCTTGAGTTGCTAACTTGAGTAGAAAGTTCAGTTTCCTGCGTTGACAAGCTCTGCAGTGGAAGATGTGGCTTCTAGGGCAGGCTTGCCCCGGCAATTCATTTTTTGTTTACAAATTAAGCACTGCTTTAGACCCTGGGGGTGGGGGGTGTTGATCGGAGAGAAGAGAGAGTAAACCCTTTCAGACTATCTCCTGACATGAGAGTAATCTGTTGGGGAAAATCAGGTTTATATCCTTGATACGCATAGTGTATCTGTATTCTGTACCTGTCTGGGTCATCTAAATAATTTAGATTAGTTCTTGAGATGCTAAAAAAAAACCACCAGCTCATGAAGGCTACTGTGGAACCCTATGCATGCATCCCATTTCTAACAAGCCCCCAAACACCTCTTCATGTACTATGATGAGGAGCATACCTCTCAAGTGTCCTGGATTTTCCAGGAGATCGCTGAGTTAACCCCTCTTTTCTCATCTGTTTTTCATAGTCATGGAAAAATGTTGCAGTCTCTAGGAAGAGAGGTGAGAAAGAAAGCAATTTTCAAGTAATCAATGGGACAAATCAGGGATTTAAAATCAGAGATGTCCTGGAAAATCCAGGACACTTGGAGAGGTATGATGATGAGGTAGGGTGTGTGTATAGGAAATAACATCAATACTTTCTACCAGCTGCAAGCTCCCCTGTACCACAGGAATTCTGGCCATTTTGGAGCAGATTCCATCACTTTGTCCCATGTGATCACCATCTACTTCAGGTTTAGCTAACGAGTGAGCTGAAAAGGCAGTTAGGTCATGAGCTTTGAGTGGAGCTTTGCCACTAGTGTAAACAGCTTATTCCAGCTCTTGTTCCTTGAATGCAGTCAAGGAAAGTAGTCCCTGATGCCCAAGCCCAGTTTCTGATTTTAATGAGCAGAAGGAAATTACAATGAAAGGGCTCGTACATTTCCAGTCACAATACATCAAGCTGTCAAAAACAATAGAACGCTATGCACCTAATCTCTTCTACTCACCATAATGCAGACAACACAATTACATTATTGCAGAAAACCGGCAAGAATTAGAGAGGAAATTAATGTAAAAAAACCCTATAAAATCTGCGTTTCAGTAAATTGTCCCATTTACTTTTAAAAATTAAATAAAGGACTATTAGGGAAGTCTTAAATAAAGGTGTGAAAGAATGTTTAAGAAGCTAATTTTCTCCTCTGTCTTCAGCACTGGAAGAGTCCGGGGTGTATACTGGTGGAATAATCTTTAATGCCACCTGGGGCAGAAAGAAAAATAATATTCTTATTAAACCCAAATCAAACCTCTAATTTTAGGAGCCAATACAAAATAGCAAATAAATGTGATAGGCAGTGCTATGAATACAGATTGCTAGCAACAGCCATGAAGGGCAGTAAAAAATGCAATATTAAAATTAGAGAGAGGGAAAAGTACTCAGAATATTTTGCACACTCCGTTCTGCTGAATATTGGATGTGTGTTTTAAAGCACTTAAACACACAAATGGGGGGCCAGATAATGTAGATCGAAACACCTAATCTCTTTTAATGTAACTGCTGTTTAACTAGAGTCATAATACTTGAATTCCAAAACTCTCTTTGTCGCCCCATCACAGGAGGCAAAGGACACAAAGATGGGGTTTACTGACGGCACACTTTTAACAACTAACAAAAGGCCCTGAGGTACCACCTCTGGCTGCAAACCCAAAATACCCCTGCGTTTCACCCAAACATCCGTCTGGGGGTGGGGGTCACTGTGTATGGTACAACCCTAATTAGGGGCCAAAAAAAAAAATAAGGGGAAGAGGATTGACAGGATGTGTCATGTGCGGTCGTGTTTTAACTACCTTGAATAACTTGGTATCGTATTCAAATTTGATCACCTCACTCCCTAATCCACATTCCAGATCAAATTGTCTGAATTCAATCTCAATTGGCTCACCCACATCCAGTCCCCAAAGCAGCCTGGTATGGGGTCAGCAGCAAGACTGTAGGGCCTGGGTCAGTTGAAAAAAAGAGATAGATTTAGTTGTCATCACATACTGATAGCACTTCACTCCAAATCTCCTAATGATCTCACCCAGGGGTATCAGCTACACATCAAATAGGAGTGGGGACAAGATGGAATCCTGAACAACCCCAACATGGGAGCTCTCAGGGGTCTGATGACCCACCGTCCATCACCACTCTCTGGGTTCTCCTGACTAGGAATGAGTGAAAGAGCGGTCCTGTGCACCCCCACCAGATCCCGCTGGTCAACACCACCTCATGACCAACTATATCAAATGCCACCAAAAGATCTAATAAAATAAACAAGATACAATTTTCAATTTCTGAATGAAGATTGTCAACCAAAGCCACAAGAGCAGTCTCGGTGTCATGCCCAGGATGAAAATCCAACTGACATAGGTCCAGGAAACCAATAGCATTGAGGTGTGCCTGGAGCTGTGAGGCAACCAACTGTTGCTGAGTGGGGATGCACAAATGCACATGAATACATGCAGGGACTGCCCGTTTATTAGACTCTCCATGTTAAACATGTGAGGGGTTTGCACAGAACAAACCCAGAGTCCAGTGGGCTATAGTCTCATTTGTTAACACCCAAAGTGGCTCCTGGGAGGGAATAGGTTTCCCAACCTTGGTCTAGCTAAACAGGGTTCTGATCCATGACAATATTTCCCAGTTACTGGAAGAATAATAATAAAAGAAACAACAAACAAAAATGTCATGAATTATAATGGGATAATATTCAGTCTGATCTGGGTCACTGTCGCAGAGCAGAGGCTCAATTGGGTACTGGCCCTTTAAGAAGCCAAACTCTGGGACCGCTGTGCTGGAGACGCAAGAGCTGAGCTCAGTTGAAGGGGAACTTCTGAGAAGCAGGAGCTAGAAAAGGGCTCTGAGTGGTGGAGCCAGGAGCTCAAGAGTGTTTGTATGAGTAGACCGCTCCATATGGACAATGGGTTAACACAGGGGATAGAACTCGGTGAACTGTTGTATATACACATGGTGGAGAAACTTCATGCTCGAAAATAAATGTACGCTTGTTGAGTTAATTCCTTCTGTGGGCCTGGCTGCTTTGGGGGCTGATCCAGTGGGGATTAGGGCCCACCCTGCCACAGTCACATCTGGACTGAAGCAAAAATTCTGTGACATCTAGGATTGTGAAACAGGGCTGGGTCATATAAGAGACTCACTTTATTCAAGTTGTATTTGTATCACTTTTCTATCTTCCGGATATGACTGCAAAACGTGCATGGTTCTATTTAACCAACACTGTACTACATGTCTTAATAGGCGACTCATACCTTTTCAATATTATGTTTTTGTGTGTCTGGTAGAATATTGGTGGGAGGGGGTGTCAGACACTTGCCGTGAAAGTATGATAAACTCCCATCTGCTGAACTGTATAATGGCATAGCTGTAATGCAAACATTAAAAAGTGACACCATTTTCTCTTTAAGTTGCAGAATTCCCCGATCTTAAAAATTGAGAGATAACCTGGTTTTACCCGATGGAAGTTTAGTACAGCTGTTAAATCCTGTCATCATTAACCTGGTGCATTCTACCTGGCTTAAAAAATGATGTTTTTCAATAAAAGTACAGATTTTTTTAATGTTCTTTTATGGCTAGTCTGTTCTCTGGCTTATAAAAATGTAATTTATCAGTGAATAATATTCAGTCATCCAGCAGTCAGATTGGTTGATACATATTTGACTTGTAATAAATCTGTTTGCTTTTTTTCTATCAAACCTTGCATTGCCTCTCAATATTTTTAGCCCATGGGAAGAAAGCTAATGCAATACGTGTGTGGGTAAAACCAGACGTGATTTGGGTATGCTTTGGCCTGTGATCCAGTGGCATGTGTAAACATACACTGCCAGACGTTGGCCCAGACTGACTCAGGCAGTGTTGGCAGCTAGCCCATGCTGTGACCTCCCAACAATCTGTGAGGTCACAGTCCGGGCTAAGGCCTGCCTGCCCAGGACAAAGCGGGCCAAAGTGGGCAAAAGCAGGTTGGCATGCCTGTGAAACTGGCTTTCCCGGCCTGAGCCGGCAGTCTCCATGGCCAGCAGCCATGGCTACCTGTCATGCGGGGTCATAGCTGGAGTGGAATGGGCCCCTGGACAAGAAATCAAGATGGGTCCCCCCATCTTGCCTCCCCCCCACCCAAGCACCCAACCTCACCTTTTCCATTCTGCAGCACACTTGTAGATGTCGTTGGAGCTCTGAGGCACACTTGTTAATTTGGTTCAGCTTTGCAGCATGAAAAGTGGTAGTGACAGCTCAGCTCTGGGGCCATTCTCTCTAATTTTCTCTTTTAGCTACTACCATTTCCCCCCACAACAAAGCACAATCTGCTATCTGCAGGTGTTTTCTAGCCTCACAAAGACCCCCCCTCTTCTTCCCCAGCCCTCTCTCCCCCCCAGCCCATGCCCCACATAGACTCCCTTCCCTTTCTCCCCCAAGCTCCACACAGACCCAGAGACAGTGTGTGACCCCCACTCCTCCCCACACACATGGACCCCCTCCTCCTCCCCTCTCTCCCAGCTCCCCTTCTCCAGGTCTGGGAGTGCCTCTCTCCCACCTTCCCACTGCAATAGGGCTCCAGGCAGGCACAGCAGCAGTGGGGACAGGGACTCAATCTGACTCACTCACCAGCTGCAACTCGATGTGTCTACGCTCTGCTGCAGCTGCAGCCTGCAGCATCAGAATCAGTTGCAGGGGGGAGTGAAGAGACAACAACATGGGGAGGGGAGAGGTGCTGGGCAGGAAGGAGAAGAACTTAAAGGCTGAGGGGAGCTGAGCTGCCTCTGTGCGCTGCTCCCACAGCTCTGACCCAGCCTCTCAGCATGAGGTGGGCAGGTCAGCACCCAGGCGCCAGTCAGCATGGCTCACAAACCTGCACCCTCACAAAACATTGCACCCTGTAAAACACGAGCATTTTTGGTGGGCACTCCCATCTACCACCACTTTCAAACTTTGCCACATGATCCATCACATGGCGGGGAGGAGGGAGCCTAATTGGCCAGCCTCCCTCCCGGACTTGTTTGTTTATTATGATCAGCTGTTGAGCTGCTCCGCCTGGGGCTATCAGAGAGCTGCTGCAAGTGCAAAGGAACTCTGCTTGCTCAGCTCAGGGGGAAGCAGCAGGCCAAATCCATCCCACTGCTGCTGTGGTACAGAGAGCAGAGCAGTCAGTCATGTAGACTAGGCAGGCAGCGCAGGCCCCCAGCCATACTAGCTTCACCAGTGCCAACAGGAGGCGGAAGCCCCAGGACACTGGGAGCCCTTGGAATAAAGCCGGGCTCCCCCAATGGACGCTATGCCACTGCTGCCATGGTGGGGTGTGGGGCACTAGGTGCACAGTGCTGGTGGTGCTACCAGCCATACACGAGCCATGTAGCTAGTGCCCACCCACTGTCACATCAGGTAAGTGCCCCGACCTGACCTGGGCTGTGTTGCCTGGGACTTAATGGTACCTTAATGGCACTTTAACAGTACTTTTACAGGTAGTCCCATACAAGGGACCTGTCTCCACTCCCTGCACCCACTCTACAGGTCAACCAGCCCTGGTCCATGCTTGCTCTCCCAATGCCGATGGGTGGCACTGAGCTTGCTCTTAAAGTACCAGGGTTCAGGTCACGCTGTAGGCCTTCATTAGTTATTTTCCACATTTGACCCTGCCCTTCTCCATAGACTCAGGGTGACTTATAACATTAAAAATATAAAATATAATAAAATAAATTAAAACTCTCTTAGTACCCCAACATCACCCCCAACCAACTTTTATCCCCACCTACCACCCATCAATCCTCTTCTCCAAATCCCTACCCCCTTTATGAGTCAGGGTCTGAGGGGGTAGGAAGTAGGGATGTGCGAACGCGGTTTGGATGTTCGGAGTTCGGGCCGAACTCGGCTTGCTCAGATGACCAAACCGAACGTCCAAAAAGAAAGTTCAAACGGCTGAACAGTTCGGATGAGTTCGGGGGTGGGAAAAACGTGACTTTGGGCGGGAAAAACATGTCTGAAAGGGGGAGGCAGCTGAGGAGCAGACTTCCTGGCACCAGGAGTGGAGACCAGGGGTGGTTTCAGGGGCAAATGATACAGATACCAAAAAAATATATATTTGATTTCAGTATCAGTATCAATAGCGCTATTTTCGGATGTTCGGCCGAGTTCAGCTGAACTGAACTCCGCCGAACCAAACAACTGAACCTGAACTCAGGTTTCAAACCGAATAACCGAACATCCTAACCACGTTCTGTTCGCACATCCCTAGTAGGAAGGGGTCCCCCAGGATAACAGGCTTCATGAGCACCCCCTTGATGCTGGTTACACTGTTGGGTCCAAAGTCCATGCTGTACATGAGCCTGAAGAAGGGGGATTAGTGGAAGATGTGAGCATCATGGTTCTTCCTGGACCATCCAGCTAGCACATCCAGGTACCAGGCATAGCAATCCACTACAGCATGGAGAACAACCGAGAAGAACCCCTTCTGGTTCAAATAGTTACGTTTGCTATGGGGGTGGAAGTTGATGGGGATATGTAGAGTTGCCATACCTCCCCTTTAATACAGGACACTTATGAAAAATACATGGTGCCAGGCTGCATTGGAACCAATGCAGTCTGGTACCATGTATTTTTCATAAATGTCCAGTATTAAAGGGGAGGTATGGCCACCCTAGATATGGGTCCCATCAATGGTCCCTATGCAGTTTGAGAACCCCTCCCTCCAAAAGTCGTCCATTACCTCCTCAGGACAACCAACTGCATCACCTGGTCCAGCAGCACTTCCACTATGACAGTGCAAACCTCCATGAGGATGGCAGCCACCATGGGGGTCGAAACGCCAAATTGCTGGTCAACAGAGCAGCAGGAGTCTGGAGTTACAATTTTGCATATGAACATTGCCACATGCTTCCAGGGGAATGGGTGCCCACTGCCCGCATCACCATGCACGCTTTCTCCAACTGTGACTTGAGGATTTAAACTATCTTAAACACAATGCTCCTGGGCATCCTGAAATTTGAGACCCACTCTGCATCTCCCCCAGGATGAGAGCACTGTCTCCTAGGGGTGTGCACTAGGGACCCATGTCGTTTTTCATTTTCATTTTTCGTGAATTAAAACTGTCATTTTTGTTATTGTTAATAACCAAATCTTGTTCTTGGTGTCATTATCGGTATCAATTTTGAGTGATAACAAAGATTGTGTTTTTGGTACCATTTCCATTGTGGGCTAGCTATTGATTGGGAAAGTTCTTGCACAGCTGAATGTGTTTTTCTACTGGGATGGGACTGTGACCTTGTCCCACACATGACACCAGGGAAACATAGCATATCCTGCTTGGGGTAGGGTGGGGGGACCAGCCACACACTGTCAAAACGGCCAGGTATGCTCATCCCCAGTCCAGCATAAAGGTCAGTGTCTGGGGGATGGTATGTGGGCATAGGCTCTTGATCGGTTGTGAGAGACTCTGCTATGCCGTTATTATTTGAATGTAGCACTTTCTTATGCTGTCTGGAAGCATTCGGTTTTATGTGCCACCATGCCACTCTAGGAGCTCTTGCTGCTGGTTGTGTGTCCTGTGAACCCCAATGGCCTTAGCATTTGTTTGTGGGTTCTGCAACATGCCCTGGGATGCTCAGGCCCCCAAGATATTATTTAATTAATTAACATTTTACCCCACCCTTCCCTGAAAGCTCAGAGTGGCTTACAAAAAACATAAAATATAATTTAAAAACATTAAAATACAATTTACTAAAGAAACCCGACCCACACTACCCCCCCACACGCACACACATACAACCTCCCACCTAATCCCTATCCCCATCTTCTCACCCAAACCTCAACCTTCTCACAGTTCCCCACAAAACCCACCCAATACCACCTCCTCATTCTCCACATCCAGCCACCCCTAGCCCAACCCCACCCACCAAACCTCCATCACCTACCCCTGCCCGTCAAATACGGGTGATTTCAGATGTTACGGGGCCCTTTGGCCACGTACCGAAATCACCGAAATCATTCCCCCCCAGGATCACCCCGTAACGCCATAGCAGACGTGCCGGGGAGATCCTGGCGGGGAATGTGGGAGGGGGCGGGGCCGCACGGTGCAACGTGCAGCTGCACGGCCCCGCCCCCTCCACGCACCCCGCCGCCCGCCCTCCAGGGAGACGGGCGGGTGATGGGGCCACTGCGGCCGCCGCGTCGGGCCGGAACCGCCATGGCCTGGGATCCCACCGGGGATCCCGGGCCGTGGCAACCGGGCAGACGTTACTTTTTTTTGGTCCCCGCTGGGGATCTTTTTGACCACGCTTCCCGGGACATTCCCCCGGCTAGCCCGGGAAGTGTGGTTCAAATTGACCCCTTGCGGGTATTGACCGTGGCGAACATCTGGCGGCCGCCAAACAGACGTTCGAGACACGGTGACCACAGGTGGGTATTCACCGTGGTTCACCATGATCTCGTAACGTCTGAAAATACCCTACCTTTACAACAAGAAGATCTTACACTGCCTCCAGAAGATGCTCAGGCTTGGGCTCAAATGAACCTCTGGGGGAAGGGAGTTCCATAGCATGAGGGGGTCCTGGGTACCCTGGCCTTTGCTGACATTTGGTTGAGGTCTGATGTGCAGAGAGAACTATTATATAATATATCCATCCTCTGAGTCGGCCTTTGTGCTCAAAGGGATGCCTTTCACTTCTCAATCTGTGTGTGTGCTCAATAAAGTCTGCAATTTGCTCACTGGTGTCTGCATTCTGTGGGTTGCACTGAAGGATTCCTGTGGCTGGCCAGTTGCTGTCAGGTGTCCATGATGGGGTTCCCTGTCTGTGCTATGGAGTGCAGGCACCACACCATGGTGCTGGGGTTCTAGGTCCTGGGGCCAGCATGAGTGGCACTCCTAGACAGGATGCAAGAGTGGGATGTGATGGAGGGCTCTTTTAGACGAGACGGAAATGGTGGCTGAGCCCTTTATCAGCCGCCATTGTTGCCACTCATCTAAATCCCCAGCATGCTCTAATGCCGGATCTCCGCCACGTGAAGCCGGCCCGGCGATCCTGCCCCCTTCAAGGCAGATCGCCGCTTGTAAGCGGGATTGTTTAAAAGCACCCTAAGACCCTGGCTCTTCTGGATGTCTGTGGCCTGCCAGAACTTGCGCTGTCCCTGACTGAGATGGGTCCTTTCCTGCTGCCTGTTCTCATCAGCACTCTGAAGACAGCACATGGATACTTGAGAGGCCCACAGGAGTGCCATGATCTGATGGTGGAGCTGGATCTCCTTCGGGAACGGTGTGGTTCGGTGTACCAGGGAGCTGAACCCACTGATGGAGAGCTTCTTGTCCTGATCAAGGTGTGGACAGTCCCAGAAGTGTAGGTTGCCCTAGCAAGCAGGGATGTTTTTAGTCCCTGCTCTGTTGCTGCGGTGGAGTCTGTTGAGGAGGGGCTACCAATGCCACATGCTTGAGTGAGGGATGTGTGCTGTGAGAGAAGACGTAGTTCCCCACCACCACCTGCAGGCGCAACCCCACAAGAACTGTGCAGTTTGATGCCTATGGACTGTGTTGTCAGCTGCTGCTGGGGTGACTGGCAGTAGTGCCATGGTTGAAATGCTTGCTTAGATTTTTTTTTCTCTTTTCCCCTTTCCCTTCTCAATCTGGGTGCTCAATAAAGTCTGCAATTTGCTCATTGGTGTCTGCATTCTGTGAGCTGCACTGAACGATTCCTGTGGCTGGCCAGTTGCTGGCAGGTGTCCAGCCTGGTCTGTGCCTCCATGTGTGGGTGGGGATGGCAGGGGTTAAAGCACTTCCTGGAGTCTTGGGCCAGCAGGGGTTAATGGCTGCTGCAACTTCCTGTTCCCATGGTTGCCACTAGGGGTGGAACACCGGGGAGAATACTGGATACCAGATTTATTGGTATCAGATCTCCCCGGTATCAGATTTACCAGTATTGGCATACCGTTCTTTTTAACACTGGCCGCTTTACCGTTTTTTTTACATTGCAGCCATTTATTTCAATGGCCACGATGTAAAAAACCGGTAAAGCTGCCAATGTTTAAAAAACGGTATGCCGATACCGGTGATTATCGGATTAATCCAATATACCCGATTATCGGGTGTATTGGATTAATCTGATACCGATATTCCCACCCCTAGTTGCCACGACTGTGTGTCATGGCAAGGTGCAGGATACTGGGAGGGGCATGGAGTGATGGGTGGTGTGAGCATGTGGCAACTTATGCATCCCACGGAAGATGCATCAAGGGCTGCCCATCTGCTGCGCTCCCCACTCTTTCCACATGGGTAGCGACTGCGTGGGGTTCCACAGAGAGACCACAGTGTTCAGCTGGCTAATCTCTCATTCGTTAACACCTAGAGAGTGAGATTAAGGCAAGGAAATGAGCAAAGGGTCTGTTCCTGGGAACCCCAGCTTCATAGAGGCACAGAAAGACCAAAGCTAAGGACCCAAAATTTCACACCAATTGGTGAAATTAGATAGGAAATATGGGACCTTTTGTAAAAAAAATATAATCCATTAGGTTGCATTACGTTGGTGGTTCTCACACGTTATACTTGTGGGATCCTGGCTGCTTTTATACGTGCACAATTATTCCAAAATGGCTGTAAATCCAGATTTGCCATTCCAGAGTTGTCATTCAGGGATAACTGTTTGGTTTACACTATCATTAATATTTCAAAATAAGCACTAAGCAGTTCTCTATGGTGGGGGAAGGCTCCAGACCAAGATAAGCATTTACACATTCACTGTTCTGGACTTATTTAGTCTGGAGTAAATATAGTCTCGAAAATGAGGATGTATAACTCTGGATTAAAACCAGAATCCTTATTTACTCCAGAATAACTGTTTACACAAACACTTAATTCTGGATTTAGAGGTGTTTATTCCAGGTTTACGATTGTGTAACAACAGCCCCTATTTTCAGATTTAAATATAATTCTCTGACCACAGAAAACAAAAACATGAAAAGTATATCAATTGAGTCAGATTTCACATCCCAGTTGTGGCTCTTGCCAAAAGTTTTGGAATCTAATCTATCCATTAAGCACTGTTCCCACTTAGGAAACCAGACTTCATTAGTACAGAACAACTTGTTTCACTTATCTAACTACTCAGGAAGTGCTTTGTTGTTTATCTGGAATCACATCATTGTTCAGATTTAGGGGTATTTGATTAGACTGGCAAACACCTCACAGGACTCTGTCTTCAGCATGAACTTTTCAATCAATTTTGGAGAAACAAGCCCTTGAAAAGCAAGTTCATACTGAAGTGGCTAAGCCTTTTCTGTAGATTTCTCTAACCCCAGCATTCAACTTAAGGGAAGAAAGACTCATATTCTTCTTGAAAATCTTTTTCTCCTCTCTTTTGGTGATTAGTTATAGAAGGAAGTAAAGTGCCTGGTGTACCACATTAAGAAGGATGCTAAGCGGTTTACAAGTCTCCGTAATTAATGACTATTTTTATCACAAAGAATATAGACTACCTTCTTCTATCTCTCTGAAACTCAATATAAGCCTCTATAAGCCTCCAGGCTGCATAATTGGTGCAATAGAGCTGAAAATGAGATGGAGGATATAATGCAGCTCAAGTAATCCTGCCTTCAGCTGAAATGGAACAGTGGAAGCTCCTAGCATCCAGAACGGCTGTTGCCTCTGAGATTTAAAGCCTGCCAGCTGTTGGTTGCTGCAATAAAAAGCCACAACATTATTTTTGATATTTTTTTTTACTTTAATATATTCTAAATAGTTAACATAAGCAATGAATTTATTATCATGATTAACTATTGCAAATTAAAGGGTTTATATCCCTTGTCTTAAAGGTTAAATATACACCCTCCCATCTTAGAGCACGAAGTGGTAGATGCTTTATACAATTTGCAGCTGGACCACTATGAAAATTACAGCCCCCCCTCCCCCCATCTTAAAACTGCCTGTGAAAGAAGAAATTGGTTTTACCATGTGCGTGTGGTGGTGGTGGCTAGAAATGAAATTCGTTTTAAATCATAATGGCCTTATAAAAAGGGTTGGGGAATCGGCGGGAAAATGGAAAAGCTTTTTACAGAGATAACAGTAAGATCAAAAGATAAAGTAAGCGCCGGTTATACAATGATCCGGTGTAATGTGTCAGATTGGAATTTACTCTTCTGCATATTTACCTCACAAGTCACAATGAATTCTCACATAGCACTTGTGCCATTTAGAGTCCTGTACTTTAAGATGTCCATGGGTAACAGCATTCTAAAACAGCCTGCTATATAAAAATGCATTTGTGGCACTGAAGTGAACAACAACACACACACACACACACACACACACACGAAACTGGAGACAGAAAGAATGCTACAGACTGGATTCCTCAGGTTACAGAATTGCAATAAAGAGTCTTCAAGGCTTATGACAGTCTCAGATTCACATGATATTGAGCCATAATCGGCCTTAGGGCAGGGAAGGGGAAGCAGGACAGTCACCCCAGAGCCTACACTGTGTGGTAACCCCACAGCGAGTGCTTCTTTGAGACCCTCCTGAGATGGTCCAACAGTGCTATTCCAGAAGCTACCAAGAAGCTCCCTTCAGAATGGCAGCAGTGGTGGGATTCAGGAGTGATACTGGTGGGGCTCTAGGGAGCCTGATGAATAGCTCCTACCCTAGAAGACTTTGGAGCATCATCATCACTGATGATGATGCTCCAAAGTCTTCTAGGGTAGGAGCTACCGCCATGAGTGAATTCACTGAAAAAAAATACCATGGTAATGCCAAGCCAATGGGCTAGGACATATTGTACCAGGTTCTATTCTTGGAAAAATCACCTCAATATGCCTCAGTTTGCCTGTGTGTAAAAAGGGCTTAATATAGTGATCTCCATTGCAACATCTATGGATGAGAAATGCTACATAAGAACTAGTTTTTATTATTATTTATATAGCACCATTGATTTTCCTGGTGCTGAACATTTGTAATTAGGGAAGGGACCTAGAATGGATAGGGAAGGGAAGACAAGTGGGAAGGAGAAATAGTGAGAGACAGGGATACATACATTTTCCATTTTACAGCTGGGAAACTGAGGTTGGGAGACAGTAACTACAGGCCTTCCAGTATATTCATGGCTAAGGCCACTTTTACACAAACAGCGGGATGCAGCGTGTTGAAGAATGTGCTTCCTGAAAAGCCCCATTGGGTGCATTTAGATGCACTGGAAGTAGTCAGCCGCCATAGGAATGAGGCTCATGTGGTCTTTTTGAAGTCGCATTTGGGAAGCCTCAATATCATGTTTTCTCAAAGGCAGCTTCAAAAAGACTGCACAAGCCACCAAATTCCTGTGGTGGCCAGCTACTTCCAGTGTGTCTAAATGCACCCCTGGGGCTTTTCAAGAAGCGCATTCTTCGATGCGCCGCATCCTGCCTCTCATGTAAAAGCAGCCTAAGTTGGGATTTGAACCTTGGTCTCCCAGGTCCAAGTCCAGGACCTTATCCACCAGGTTATAGTGGCTTGATAGTACAATGCCATCTTGGAAAAGTCTGAGCATGCTCAGAAAGGGGTCATTTGGCCCTTCTGAGCATGCCCACCTTTTTTTTTCTTTTTTTAAACTTACCCAGCCCTGGAGGAAGTCACACATTGACAGACCCCTCCGGAGCATGAGTACTCTACCCCTGAGCCCCCGCTAAGAGCCCACACCCCTCTTCCTTGGCCCATTCCCTCCCTCCTCCAGGCTCCCTCTGGCCTCCGGCCCCCTCCTCAATCCTGCTCTCAGAAGCTGCCCGAGTATTCTCTGAGAGTCCTTGGACCAGCCGAAACACTTGTCACTGGTTCTCCGATCCTCAGAAATACTCATCTTTATATATATATATATATATATATATATATATATATATATATATT
>QEPC01000529.1:5530773-5541760 GCA_003113815.1 Sphenodon punctatus | reverse complement strand
CCATGGTCAAATCGGGCGGGCGCTGCGGCTGCATTGGCCACGGCACCCGCCATCTCCCCAGAGGGTGGGCGGTGTGGAAGCGTGGGGGGATGGGGCGTGTGGCTGCACGTTGCACTGCGCAGCCCCTCCCCGATTCCCCGCTGGGATCAGCCGGCACGTCTGTTGGACGTGCCGGAGTGATCCCGGCAGGGAATCATTTGGGTGATTCCGGGACGGGGCGAATGCCACCCCGTCTCGTCTGAAATTACCCTTAGTTACAGGGAACTAACTTCATTAGTAACTTAGTTGCAGGGGAGAAATTCTGAGTGGGGGGGGAACAGGATGCAATTTCACCCATGAGGAACTAGGGAAAGCATGATGGAAGAGGTAGGTTTTCAGGGAGGATTTGAAAGTTGGGAGGGAAGGAGAAGAATGAATGTATCCAGGGAGGGAGTTCCAAGCTTGGGGAGCAGCAAGAGAGAAGGGGCAAAGATGTTTAGATAAGCAAGGGGGTTTCAAGCAGGCGAGGGTGGGGGCTGAGGAGAGTGAAGCTCCGAGGCAGGAGTGTGGTGGAATACAAGTACAGAGAGATATGGGGAAGTAAGGCCATCAAGAGGCTTGAAGCCCAGGAGCTTGCACTGAATGTGTTCACATAGAGGGAACCAGTGCAGGGAGGAAAGGCTGAATATGGTGAAAACAACGGTCAAGGTGGATGACTTTGGCAGAAGACCTTTGGACAGAGATGAAGGGGGTAAGAGCAGAGCAGGGGAGACCAGTAAGGAGGAAGTTGCAGTAGTCAAGGTGAGAAATGACTAGAGCATGGACTAGGGTTTTAACTTTTTGCAATGGAAATAGTAAGGCAAGGAATGGGTTTTAGCAATATTATACAGAGCAAAGTGACAGGATTTGGTGATGAATAATGCAGGTGTGGAGAGAGAGAGTTGCGTGTCATCAGCTTATAGGTGATACTGGAAGCCACGAGATTCAATGAGTTTACCCAGAAAAAGAGTGTAAAGGGAAAAGAGGAGAAGGCCCAGGATGGAGTCTTGGGGAACTCCCACAGAGAGGGGAAGTGACATAGAGAAGGTACCAACAGTAAGAGGAACAGTATGAGGAGCAGTATGAGGAGAACCAGTCAAGAACAGAGTCCCAAAAACCAAGGGAGTGTAGCAAATCCAGGAAGCAGCCACGGTCAACAGTGTCAAAGGCGGCAGAGCGATCAAGGTGGATAAGAATGGAGTAGAGGCTCTTAGATTTAGCTAAGACACGGTCATTCATGATTTTAGAGAGGGCAGTCTCAGTCAGGTGGAGAGGATGGAAGCCTGATTGAAGGAGGTCATGGGAGGAATCTGGAGAATGTAAATCAAGACAGTATATAGCTCACTGCAGGAGCTTGGAAGCAAAGGGGGAGTGAAATGGGATGATAATTGAATGGGTCGCAGGCATGAAGGTGGGTCTTCTTAAGGATAGGGGAAACAGTGGAATGTTTGAAAGCTAATGGAAATGACCAGGTAGAGAGAGAGAGAGGTTTATGATACAGAGAAGGTGAGCAACAGTGGGAGCAGTCACTGTTAGGAGGTGAGAGGGGATGAGGTCAAGGGGGCAGGTGGTGAGGTTGGATGAAGAGAGGAGGGAGGTGACCTCATCAAGGAAAACTAGGGAAAAGGAGAAAAGAAGAGAGGCAGAATGGGGGAATAGCAGGGAAGGAAATGGGGGAGGACCAGTGTTGAGAAACAACAGCAAGGTGGGGTTTATCAATCTTGTTGAAAAAGGAGAGAAGATCCTGTGCAGAGAGAGAGAGAAGGTGTGGGGACAGGGAGGCTTCAGAAGGGAAGTAAATGTTGACAAGAGACGGCGTGGGAGTGAACGATTATGGGTGAACATTCATTAAGTGAGGTTTTATTTAAAGTATTTCAAATAATTTTAGTCTCTAGCCAGAGCTGGAAAGCCCTGTCCTCCCTGTCACACACTATTTAAGCCCGTTAAGGTTATTTTGCAAGTTGACAATGTATAAGAGAAAGTAGGAATGTGCACAGTAACTCTTTTGTTTTTGTTATTTATTTTGTTTTCGTTATTAAAATGTCATTCGTTTTCATTATATTTCATTAATCTTTGTTTTGTTTTTGTTTTTACTTTCATTTCCATTAGTTTCAATGGAAAACACATTTCCATTTGTAAATTTTGTATTTGTCATCAGATTTTGATTAATCATGCCAGTATTGTACGCCCAGCAGAGGGTATTATGTGTACCAAATCTCAGAATTAATTGTTAAAGGGGTCTGATTTTATAAGCAGTTGAAATGTGTTATTTACAAAATTCTGTGTACACATTCCTGGCTGTAACTTTTTTGTCCAGCATCCAATTTGGATGAAACGTGGCAATATTATACCCCTTCCCAAGTGGTATATGCCTGCCAAATTTCAGGATTGGATAAAGGGTCCCAATTTTATAAGTGATTTACTTTTAAACGCATTCCTGGCTGTAATGACTTTGTATTCCATCCAGTTTACATGAAATGTGGAAGACTTCCTATCTCAGACCTTTAGAAACATCTCCATCAAAAAGATCAGATAAAGGGTCCCAAAGTTATACGCCTGCACAGCATCTGGAGAGCCTATGCCAAGGGTTCTCTTACGCGTGTCACTGTGGTACAAGATGTGTTTGTGATGCCAATTGGCCAGCAGAAATGTCACCCATATATCATTCTGTGATGTGACCACTAACAACCCCTCTCCCTCACTTGTTACTGGGAAGTTGGAAGCATCTGCTTAGGAAAGAGCCAATAAGGGATTCTCTTATGTCCTCTGTCACAGTGCTGCAGGATGGTATTGTAATGACAATTGGCCAGCCTGGAGGTGTGAACCATATCTCCTGATTGCTGGGATGTTTCCCCCTGACCTCTGCCCCCATTCTATGCCCACTTCAGAGCCTCCCAGGATTGGTCCTGGAAAGCTGGAAGCATTCAGTAAAAGAGACCAATTACATCTCCGTCCCAGCCAGGGTGTCTTTAAAATGTCAAGCCAATTGGCCAGAGGATATATCTGTCATCTCTGATGTTTAGCACAGGTTTCAGTCTGGATGGGCACCCCAGGTGCATTGGGGTGTCCACAACTTTGTAGAGAACACCCCAGGAAGGGGCAGGAGGATGTTGGGCAGCACATTTATTTATTTATTTGTTTATTTAATAACTTATATCCCACTCCCTCCAGCCCTACGGAAGCTCAGGTTGGCTCACAAAATATTTAAAACAAAACAATATATAAAAACAGTACATTAAGGAATTACTAAGACAATAAAAACAAGAAGAAGGTAAAACCACTGGTAAAAAACCCACCCTTATTCCCTCCCCCAAAGGCCCGGATGAACAGCCAGGTCTTACAGGTCCAATGAAAGGCCAACAGGCTGGGAGCCAGGCAAGCCTCCTCTGGGAGGGATTTCCACAACCGTGGAGTGACCACCGAGAACGCCCTCTCCATCGCAGCCCTCTGGTTCACCTGGGAGATCTCCAAGAAGGCGCCCCCAGTAGACCATGGCCCGGGGAGTGAGGCGGTCTCTCAGATAGGAGGGGTCCAGACTGTGTAGGGCTTTAAAGGTCAAAACCAGCACCTTGAATCGGGTCCGGAATGCTATAGGCAGCCAGTGCAGAACTCGGAGCACTGGTGTAATGTGCTCCCTCTGGCCCGTCCCCATTAGGAGACAGGCCGCCGCATTCTGCACCAGCTGCAGCTTCTGAATCATCAGGGCAGCCCCACGTAGAGTGCGTTGCAGTAATCCAGCCTTGAGGTGATGAATGCATGGATAAGGGTGGCCAGGTCAGAGCTTGAAACATATGGCTGGATCCTCCGCACAAGATATAATTGGCGAAAGGCTCCCTTTGCCACCGCTGTCACCTGACAATCCAGGCAGAGGCCAGGGTCTAACAGAACCGCTAAACTCCGCACCTGTGGGCCAACGGAGGGTGGATCCCCTCCACATGGGGAGCCATCACCTCCACTGCCCTACCCACCAACATCACCTCTGTCTTATCAGGATTCAGCTTCCGTCTGCTCAGCCTCATCCAGTCACTGACTGCTAACAGGCATTGGGAAAGCACCAAGACTGTAGGACCTGGGTTCATTGAAAAAGAGATGTAAAGGTGGGTATCATCAGCATACTGGTGGCAACGTACAGCAAACCATCTCACAACCTCACCCAGGGGTTGCATATATATATGAAATAACAGTGGAGACAGAATGGAACCTTGCGGTACACCACAAGCAAAATTCCAGGAGCCAGATGTTTCTTCCCCCAGCACCACCTGCTGGCTTCTCCCTCAGAGGAATGAGCGGAGCCATCTTAAGACAGTTCAATTCACACACACACACAGGGTCCGCATTCGATTGATGTAGCTAGCCGAACTCTTGCAGTGAGCTCTAGCATGCACACACACACACACACACGCACGCAAAGCCTGCCAGCAAAGTCTGAGAAAACGGTCTGACCAAATCCAGAACTAACCACAGACAAAGAGCAGGCCCAAAGAACAGCAGCTTATATATACCCTCTGTGCCCGCCTTGAAGCTACCACTGATTGGTTCTCCTGTACAGGTGGAAGCATGAAGTAATTGGTCAGTGAATGTGACTGTCAGTCTGTTGGGCTGCTCCCCCTCCCTTCTACAGCCCCCTCCCCCCTGCTATGCCTGTCTCTGAATGGCACTGGATGTGCTATTTACCTGAATAATAAAAGTCTTTCAGAAGAAAATATCAATTGCTTATACAATTTGAAGCCTTTATCAAATCTTTCTACGATTTGTCAAGGATGATCCTGAAGATCCGAGATACACTCTTGTCAACTTTAACGTAAAATGGATGGAATTCAAAGACTTTACAGCCAGAAATGCATTTACAAGTAAGCTTATAACATGAAGACCCTTTATCCAATCCTTCTGAAATTTGGCAGAGATAGTAATATTGGGGAGAGGTATACTCTGGCCAGGTACATCCAAATCAGATGGGAGACAAAGACATTACAGACATGAATGTGTACGCAGATTTTCATAAAATAACTAATTACAACCAATTATAAAATGGGATCCTTTTATCCAATCTTTCTGAAATTTGGCACACATAATGCCCTCCATGGGGGTACAATCCTGCCAAGTTTCTTTTCCCCCCATTATTATAACAACAAAAATAAAATGCACACCCCTAAGGGAAAGTCATCTGAGACACTAGGTGCCTTGAGCCTTCTGAAACGGTGAACTGCCAAGGGGCTTGGTGAGAAGGAACGCAGTATTATCACAAAAGACTTTATCTGAGAAAAACTGCAAACAAATGAACCAAGACTGAGTGGTTTCCTGAAGAAAAGCCATGGATATGTCACTAAAAAGATCACATCCCTACAATCTCATCCATATGTGAGTTATCCGAATCTTTTGTGTGTGCAAGAGAGTGTTCTAAGGGCTGTAGAACAGAGAAATATCTGGCAAGTACATACAGCGTATTTAGTTCTTCACCTACTCTCTCCTGACTGGCTTCTGTTCACCACAGGCTCATGCTCTTTCTGACAAGTGGGCCTACTCTCAATTCAAAAAGAAAAAAATGATTGGTTTTTTCCCCTCCTGCCTACTTTCCACTGTTGCTATTTTAAAAAAACCCACCACTCTGTTCTCTGTACAATGTGAACCCAACAATATAGGAGTTATAATCATATTTTTTTTAAAAACAGTCAAGCAGTGAGAAATCCAGAAAACAAATGCTGCTTATTTGGTCTCCTGGTATTACTTCCAGTAGTTTGGGGGCAGATTGCTTGTTAAGGTTTTTCAGCCAGATCCTTAAACCAAATTGGTATTTGAGAAGGGGAATTTGCCCCAGCACCCCCCGGAAGAAGACAAGCATATGTGTTGGATTTAAAAGGCCGCACTTTTATTGACCATTGTTAAAGTTGGGTAGGGTGCATCCTCCCTCCTGGGTTCAGCCTAGAGTATAATTTTAACTAATTTATGTAACATCTAACAGAAACATCAAAACATGTCCAATGTCCCTCGGTACCGCGTAACTTTTAACTGCTGATCGTTCATTCTCACTCGAGCTGCCCGGCTGGTCCGGGAGGTCCGGGACCTCTCATGACCGAGGTAGGAGGGAGGCGGCAGCCACCACCGGGACCGCCCCCTGTCCTCCGGTGTATAGCTCACCCCTCCCTTCTGGGCCTGGGTTGGAAGCTGGCCACCCCTGCTCTAGCTTCGCCCATGGCCCCATCTCGTAAGATGACTTAACGAACAGTCATCTACTGGAACCTGTTAATTATTACTACTCTGGACCCCTGCTAGTGCGACAAAGAAATATCGTAGAGCACATCCAGCCTCTCCCTGTTTGCCAAATTGTAATCATCATGCACCGTGAGGAAGGCAAAAAACCAACAGGCCCCTATGCCAATCAGAGTTTGGCAGCAAAAATTCCTTCCCGGCCCCCATGAAGGATGGCCAGCATATAAAAACCCACTCTGCATGAGGGAGGGTGGATGGGTGCTTCCTCCTGCTTGCTCGTCTTCAGCACGACTGGCTTGCGCAAGACTTGGCTTCATGTCCTCCAGGCCACTGCGCAGCCAGCGGCCTCCCACCTGCCTCCTTCCTCCATGGGGCGGGGCAAACCCCACTCCCTTGTAGATTGCCCCCCCAAAGGTAAAGGGGGGGAGCAGGTGGGGAACGGTGAGTAGGGGAAAGGGGTTAAAACAATGTTATGTACTGTAAAAAAATTAGATCATGATCTTCCAGCATTAGAGCCAACAGGAGCCAAGTCCTTCTCTCTAACGGATGGAGAAATACATCTTAAGCATTGTATAAATAGGAAGGTTGAGGAAGGCAATTAGAGATGGCAAAGCCAATTATGCATGGTTTGGAGATGAGTGGCACCCCAGTTTATAAAAAGGGAGTCTTTTTATTAAAAAAGTCTTACGAAAGACTCGACTTTCATGTAACATACTGAGACAATCATATCCTCTTCCTGAGACTTTAACAACTGATCTTTGATGGTCAAGTGGACAAAACATCAGACCTGGATTTAGGAGACATGTGCTAATGACTGAAGCTAACTAGTAGTAGATTTAAAAAAAAAAAAAAAAAAAGCAGAGGAAAATACTTTTTCACTCAGTGTATAATTAACTTGTGGAACTTGTTTCCAGAGGATATTGTGAAGGTCACAGCTTAAACAAGGATTGAATAAGTTCTTGGGGGATAGGTCTACAAATGGCTATTAGCTAAGTAGTTATGGGGATGCAGCCTCTGACTGTTGGGAGATGGAAGTGAACAACGGGAAATGGATCACTCCATTATGACCTGTTGGGTACTATTCTGAAGCAACCAACAATGGTCACTGTCAGACAGGATGCTGGGCTCGATGGACCATTGATATGACCTAGTATGGCATGTCTTATGCCTTTCTGGACAAGCCATTTATGCTCTCTCTGATGCCATTACAGAATGAAAATAATAAAGCTATGATACTATTGTAAGGTACTTGGAGATCTACAGGTGAAATGAACCAGCCACATGATAGATATTATTGATGGTGATCCTAGGTTAACAAGGCAAGTACATTTTTTCTAAGTAGCACAGAATTTGATGGTGGAACATGAATGTAAAATTATAAGATAGCTTGTGGCATATGACAGTTTTGGTCATTCTATCCAGCTTTTGAATAAACTTCCAGAGGAGAAGATCAGGTGAATCCAGACTATAAACACCTCTAGGAAATGCTTCACAGCTTGATGTGAGACTTTCACGAAATGAGGTTTAAAGAGCCAATCTGTTCAGTTTATCACATCAAAGGTCAAGAGGTGACTCGATCGCTGTGTATAGCGGCCTCATGGAAAAGCCATCGTATCATAAAGGCATAGGCATAACATTTCATAAGATAGAATGGCTGGAAGCTCCAGCTGTACAAATTCAACCCTGAAATTAGATGCTCACTTCCTAGCAGTGAACATAAACATTGCTTGCCAGGGGAGGTGGTTGACTTACCAGCAGTTTGTTTCTTTACATTAAGAAATTAGATAATACATAATTGCCCCTTCTAACTCCAGTCCCCAAAGCAATCTATGCTTGCACTGCTTTGAGGATCAAAGCCTCTGAAACACCCCAAAACTGTCATAGAAGATATCAGGAGCCAATATGGATGTGAAGTACACCCCCAAATGTTCAAAAGTCATGAGATTGGCTTTAAAATCTTGTAAACCAAGAGAAGGGCAGGATAAAAATGTGAAGACATAAAATAAATGCATATTATTTGGGTTCCTTTTTATTTATATTTTGGTTTCTAAACCTCAGGCCGTTTTTAGACGAGCGCGGCGGCGCCCACGCTTGTTTCCAAAAAAGCCGGCAGCCCATTCCACACGAGACGCTGCCACCGAATACGCGCATGTGCGGCCCGACGCGCATCCATTTCCGGCCGCGTATGACCAGCCTCGATCGCCGACCCGGTCAGTTCGCGCACGGAAATGGATGCGCGTCGGCCGCGCATGCGCGTATTCGGCGGCAGTGTCTCGTGTAGAACGGGCTGCCGGCTTTTTAAAGAAACAAGCGCGGACGCAGCCGCGCTCGTCTGAAAACGGCCTTAGTTTCGGTCACACACTGCACTCACATTTTCAAGCTTTTCTGCATAACCATGAGGGCTAGAAACATACTTTCTAAAAAACAAATGAAATCAGAGATTCTGCCAAGTTTACCAGCTAAAACTTTAGGAGCTAAAGCTAAAATCACAAATCAAACCTAAAATCAAACCTAAAAGCACAAGACTCACAATAAAATCCCAAGAGTTAGCAATTCTGGGTAAACCAAAGGCCTGAATGGAAAAAAGCCTAGCTACACCCCTCCATGTTTTAAAAGCTGATAAGACAGAAAAGTAAACAACTTGCATTTATTTGTGAGTAATTAAAAAAAGACTAAAAAGCAATAGAAATATCTAATCTCCCCAAGAAGTCTCATAACCAATTTCCAACATGATTAAACTCACATTGTTGCAAAATGAAACAATCTAATCAACATTCTGTGTTCTAATTATGTCTACCTGATCTCAGAATATTTCTGAGTTTGTTTATATCCCCAGGCCTTTTTATCTTGACGTACTGTAAAATCATTTCTAAAATGAGTCAGGTAATGCATTTTTCTTGCCGTGGCAGGTACAGCATTGCGAGAATTGCAAAGTTCAGAGACCACTGCTATGAAATGATGATTGAAAATCTCAGGCAAGTGGGGGGAGCAATGGAGAGGGAAATGAAAGTGCTCCAGGGGAAGGAACATACTTAGTGCTGGATACAGGAGGGGGGGGGGGGAACGCTGTATACAAACCACGGTGTAAGAGACCAGATAGGAGAGAAGAAGCTATAGGATGCAGGAAAATTAAGCAAAAACAGAACTAAACTAATCACAAACATTTAAGGCAGGGAGATCTGAGTGCCTGGTCATGTCCTGTGCCGCTGCGACAGGACCAAGTTTTATGGTCCTGCTGGTATACACCCAGGTAATATGTGGGGATTGGGGACCAAATTCCTGAAGCTGTTGGAATGCTGTTGGAATGTCCCAGAATACTTGTCCTGGGGGACTTTAATGTGCACAGTGGTGGTGGCCTGCTTCTGAGTTCCTGGATGTGATGGCATCTCTGGGTTTTACTGAGAGCATCCAGAGAGCACCCACAGTGCTGACCAGGCACTTGACCTCGGTTTTTGGCTGGTCTTTCCGGTTTCAGATGTTTGCATCACCCCTGTTGGGTGGTCCGACCATCACCTTGTGTGTTTTAGTGCAGGTGCTGCCCTACCTGATGGCCAGCACCATAGTCGATCGATTGTTGTACGGCCATGGAGAATTCTGAATCCTTTGGATTTCAGCAACATGAAATATCAGCATTATTAGTGCTGCAGTTAATACATCTGCTCCTTCCAATCAGGGGGTTGACAGACTCACCAATGGCTATTTTCAGCTAGGGGTGTGCAATTCATTTTTGTTATTAGAACAAAAGGAAAATTTACATTTTATTTTTTGTTACTGTAATAACAAAAACAACAAATAATAATAATGAAAACAAAAATGAAAACTAATTTTAGTTTTCAAAATAATGGGAAAACCTGAAAAACACATTTCTGACAATACCTTTTTTGTTTCTTATTCAATTCTGATTAAACTTGGGGAGATTGGATGCCCAGTGGAGGGCACTATGTGTACCAATTTGGGAAAGATTGGATAAAGGGAACTGATTTTAGAAGCAATTGATTGTTGTGATTTTAAGAAAAGTTGCACACATATTCCTGGCTACAACTTCTTTATCTTCCTTCCAATTTGCATGAAACCAGGGATGATTATGTCCCTCCCTACAAATCCTGCCAATGAAAGTTTGCATAAAGGATCCTGATGTTATTTTCAGGCAGCAGTAGCTGCCTGAAACTTAAATGTACAGACACTGTTCATTATAAACAGGGGACTGCTGAAGCTCCGATTTTGAGGAAACCGCTTGACCTACATTTCTGAAAATTTAACCATGGCTGTACGTTGTGAGGACCATCATATCCACAAAGTTTAAAAAAGATCCATTAGGAAAATAAAATGTTATAACTCTTTAAACGTTAATTGATTGTGGTCAAAATGCACAACATCCTCACGTATTTGAATCATCAATATCTCCTCCCCCTGGATGAGTTGAGCCCCCAAACTTCAAAGCCTTCGAGAATGAGAACAATAACAAGTGCTTCTGAAATATGATACTGATTAATTCAGCCAAAACTGAGTTATTAGTGATTTAAAAAATCGGTTCTGCAGGTTCACACATGCTCACTTGAGCTCCTGTCAGAGAGCCGGGGAAGCGGCTGCGATCCATCCCCCTGTGAGCTCGTGCACTGCTGCTCCTGATGCTGCCTGGCTGGCCCTGGAAACCCGTGCTCATCCCCGACATGCCCCCCCACCCCCACACCTAGCCCCAAACTGACCCCTGCGCTCATCCCCGACCTGCCCCCCACCCCCACACCTAGCCTCAAGCTGCCCC
>QEPC01000529.1:5508050-5520469 GCA_003113815.1 Sphenodon punctatus | reverse complement strand
CTAGGTGGGTGGTACTATGTGGCAGCCTCAGGTTTTCCTCAATACTGTATTTTGAAAAGAACCATCTCACAAAAGCTGCAAATTACCCAGTGCCATGCCACAAAATGTGTGTAATATTTCCATTATGGATGAAATCTCTTGCAATTCATGGCCATACAAGTTTTTTTCAACAAATGTATGCTGAAATATAGCAAAAGCAAGCATACCTACTTCAAGGCAGGGATTTAGGCTAGATGACTCATGAGGTCTCCTTCCAACTCCACAATTCTAGGATTCAATGACAGATCTAACATTTGGGGAATCCTTTTCAACCATTGGTTAATTGTTTGATAATTTATGTTCTTATTTACCATTAATATAGCACTTTCCATGTTCAAATTGCTTTACAACCCACATAACAACCCTGTGAAGTACACCAGTATTAAACCCATTTTACAGATGGGTAACTAAGGATGAGAGAAAGGCCCTTTTGAAATGGGCCACGGTGGGTGGGATGGGCGGGTGGCGCAGTGGGTGGGTGGTGCGTGGGGCTGCATTCCCACAGACCCCCACCTTCACCTATCTCCGCACATGGAGCATCAGACATTGGTGCCCGTTGCTCTTTGCGTGGGTGATGGGTGGAGGAGCATGAGAGTGTGCACACCCCCACCCATTGCCCTCGGTGTTCCCATGAATTCCCACCCATCCCCCCCTGTACCCGCAGCGGTGTTCACATAGGTGCCCTTCTCCCACACATGGGTGCCAGGGGGTGGGGCACCCATGTGAAAAGGGCCATAGTCACTTGCCCAAGGCTGACCAGTGGTTTTTTGACAAAGATGGGATTTGAACACTAGTTTCCCATATCCAAGTCCAACACTTTATCCACTGGGCTATATTGACTATGTCTAACCAGAATAATTTTCACAGAAGGATTATAGGATTTACAAAAAAGCAGTAAGCACCATCCACTGCAGCCAGTTGCAGCTCAATTCCCATTTTTAGACTTGTCTACACTACAGCTTGCACTGGCTTAACTTTAAACCACATTAAGGAGACAGCCCTCCCATGTACACAGAGCTTGTACCATTTCCCAAAGCTTGCTGTTAATGCTACTCACTGCAGTAGCTTGTGGGTGTATATCCTAGAGTCTCCTTGAAAACCTTAGCATCTCTTGGAGATTGCTAATCATGTTTGGACATCTCTTGGACATTGCTAATCATGTTTAAGGTGTATCTATCGATTTAGGCTTAAGTTGGTAGTAGAACCATCATTAATAAGCCCGTGTAAGAGGAGAGTTAAATTAGCATTCCCATTCCAGTTTGTCCAGAAATATAATGTGGTCACCATGTTGGTTTCAAGTGGCAGAGAGGCAAAGTGGTTTGAATTATATCTTTTATTGGACTAACTGTGGAAATCATGGTGCAAATAAGCAAGCTTTCGGACCACATAGTGCCTTCCACACAGGGCTACATGCCTGAGGAAGAACTCATGTGGCCCAAAAGCTTGTTTATTTCCACCAACAAGAGTTGGTCTAATAAAAGATATCATTTGATCCGCTTTTTCTCTCATTCCACTTTAAGAAGGTTTAAACCAGTACAAGACTGTAGCGTAGATCAGCTCTAAATGTGACTAACCAGATTTTCAAAACTTCTCAATAAACAAACAGCAACCATTGTCCTTCCTGGAGCCTGTAAGTTGCTAAGCACTTCTGAAAGCACAATGGTCTTTACAAGTGTAAATGCAAGTTGCACTCTTTTGAAAACCAAGTCACTTATTTAGTTGCCTATGTGGAAGCTGCTGGGTTCTGAGCATGTTTAAAACTCTAAGTCCAGAGGACTTAACCTCTGCTTGTTATGTGATGAACTCAGCAAACATATAAGAACTACTGTTAAAAAAAATGCCTGTAAAACTAAGCCATGCCTGTCCTTCTTGCTTCTATTCAAACAGGTTGAGAATACAGCTGGCCTTTCCTTGAATGCCACAGAAAAAGAACAAACAAAGGCTATATATATAAAAACAACAAAACCCCATATTGCCCTAGGGTTGTTTTGAACTCAAGCAGCTTTTCGTAGGTGTTTGGGGTTTCATTGGCACAGTAGAAAGCTTTCAGCTGTGCTGATCCTGTCCCCTGTAAAATATCTATGATGTGGATAGACAGACTGACAAAACAAAAGGATATTATTTTTTTCAAGTGCGGGGGGAAACGTAGAGAATTTTCAATGGATGAATCATGAGAGAGTGACAGTCAGAGGTGGAGGTCTGGCATCTCAAAAAGTCTTTTCATTATGCTAGGAAAGAAAAAAACAATGCTCAAATTATTTATGTTTCCTCGGTATCGCATTGTAGGAGGTTATACCATAATTTGACAAAAGGGAGCCCTCAGTGCAACAGAATTTAATCCTAATTGAAAAAATAAAATATGAAATGAGAGCCATTGTGAACTCACCATCTATATGGAGAGCAGGAACTTCCATAGGAGGAGTATATCAGCCAACCAAGTCATCTTTAATAATTTTATTTGGTTTTATATTGTGTTTTATGCTGGCTTAATTGTTGTACTTCAAATGTTGGCCATTGATGGGGGACAGCAGGGGAGTTTTATGCAAAACATTAGGAACAAGTCTCAGTACAATCTTAATTATGAGTAAGAATGCTCTGGCACCTCCATAATTATTCTTTATCTTAGAGTCCTATTGAATTCTTCATATTGTAAGGGAAAGTGCAGAAAGAAGCTCTGGGAAGGGAGTGCAGCAAGGGACTCTGGGAAAAGCCAAAGTATAGAAAGAGCTTTGCTTGCAGAAAAGTTGCAGACTAAGAAAAGAACTGTGCAGCTGGATAGCCTTGACGGCAGGAAACTGTGATAAGGAATGAACAGGATGAGGCTGGGAAGAAGAACATAACATGCACAGAAAAGATAGTGAAGCAACTAGTGATGTAACCCATAGCCTTGCTTTGACTAGACAAAGGAACAATAGAAATGATGCATGGCAAGTGGAAAAACCCAGCTTTCAACCTGTATTGAGCATGTGTGAAATATGCTTCTGTAGTTTGGTATAAAAGCTTATGGGGGCAGTCCCAAAAGCTAGCTCTCCTTTGTAGAGTCTGCTAACGCGTTAGCACTCAATAAACTGGATTACATTTTACCTTGACTCTGTGTACTGCCTCGAATTGGTGAGCCCACCCGAACCCAGTGGATTCAAGGGAAAAATCCACAACAATATCCATGAAAGATTGCTTCAGCTTTCACTCACTGGATTTCTGGGGCAGAACCTGAGGAATGACACCATCTTTGTAGAGAATAAACCCTATTTCCTAAGGAGAATGGCCAGTGTTTAACCTCAGCAAGCGTCTCTCAAATGGCAAGGTTTGAGGGTCTGTGTCTTTCTCTAAGTGTCGTAAGTAATGAAAAGCAGCAAGTGGAAGCAGTGACTCCTTGCTATGCCTGTGGCTGCTGCACTTGGCACTCATTTCACTTTATTTCATTCAGCTGTAGTGGCTTGGGTATTATTTTAAATTGTTTAAGTGTGCAACTGCGTTTTGATTATTTGTGGGATCCCACTCGGTATGAGGAGATAGGAATTTTGCAGTCATTTACGCTAATCAATTCTTGCTTTCTTTGGATGCAAGTCTGAGCATCAGCTAAGGTTAGACTAACAGTGTGGCTTGACGTGGCTCCATCTGCCAGAGTTTGTAGGCAGAAACAATAGCTCTGCAAGGTGGGAGTTACTTTATGTCCTGCAGCAGGTTAACACACAGTCCTAAAGATGATCATCTGTGTTACTGCATACACAAAAATATGTAGATAGAATAAAATACATTTTTGGATTTAGAGTTTTAAGTAAGCAGGGCAGGGATTGTTAGAAAATCATAGAGCTGGAAGAAACCATGAGTGTTGCAGGGCTAAAGATAGCACTGGCTAGAAAGGCACAGCAAGTAAAAGAGGATCACACCTCGGATTGGTGACAAAAGAGCCGCAGGTGCTAATCAAGGTGGAGGATCACACTAACATCTCTCACCTGAATAAGCCAAAGGCTTTGTGGGTATAACAAGATACCAAACAAGGGGTCCAGAGGATCATGTCTGACACCAAATCAGCAAGAGCATGTAGGGATGCTGCCGGGCAGTTGGGTGCACGGTACACCAGCAGCACCCCTAACCTGTCCCCGGCCAAATCCAACACAAGATGGAGGCACGCCGTACCTGGTGGAGCCTGCACCGGATACCTCCTAAAGGACAATACACTTTTGATAACAATACCTACACACACACACACACACACACACACACACACCGTCCCTTCAACCTAGGCTGATGCTGCACAGAGAACCCAGTCGGAACAAGGTCAGCCAGAATAGGACCTGCCTCGCTATCCAGCCAGGTCTCTGTGATACACACGAGGTTGGCGTCCCACTCCAAGATCAACTCCTGGATAATAGATGACTTATTGACAACCAACCTCACATTCAACAGCACCAAACCCAGGCCACAGGACTCCTAGACCCTGGCCCTCAACCGATCTGCATAGGGGATAAAGCAGGGAATGGGCACAAGGCACCACTCGCTCCTAACTGATGAAATAATCTTCCCCTTTGGATCATATCTCCCCTGGCCCATAACGACCCCAATAGCCCTGCATTGGGGTCATTATGGGCCAGGGTCTCCCCTCCTCAGAGAACTCTGATGGGCACGCACCCTCCATGGCTGCCCCGACAGACTGACGAGGGGGGCCCCACCCTCCCCCCAATATCCCCTCCCCTCCCCCATCCCTATTCCTTCTCCCTGGGTCTCCCTCCCAGGGAGTCCCCCATCCCTATTAGTTGAGATGTACCTCTCTGTCTCACCGGGAGACTAAACCCACCCTCCCCATCTCCCCCACCTCCCATACCCCCCATTCTTCTCTACCCCCCCGAGGGTAATCAACCATCCACGGACTCACCCTCTCCCTCACAATGAGGGGGGTAACCCTACCCCCCTATCCCAATCCCACTCACTCACTCCCCTAACAAATACACCCCCCTCCCCTGGCCGCCCTCTGTCACAGGGTGACCATTCCATGAGCCAGTACTCTCACTGTAACCAAGAGGGTTCAGCTCTCCCCTCCCACTACCCCACCATCCTCCCCCCATTTCCTGGGTCCCCTCTCTCACACAGTGATCCCAAACCCCTCTCTCCCCATACTACATCCCCCCTATCCCTACCCCACCTCCCAGCTTCATTAAAACACCCACCATCATCCCCCATAGCATCCACACACTTATCAAACATAATCTCTCACCCCTCCGCCCTGCCTAAGGGCTGCGCCCAAGGGCCCTTTGGCATGACCCTTAGGCGTGTTGCCGGTGGCACCGCCAGCAGGCGGCAGCTGCTCTTCAACTCCTCAGCCTGGCCCCACCTCCCACGTGCTGACCCTGCCCCCTCCTCCACCTGGGGGAAGGGAGATGGTACCTGGGGTCAGCACGGAGTCCTATGGCGTGGAGGTCTCAGCCCCAGGGTGCTCCAGCCTTCCCCCAACAATCCCAGCAGTGGCAGCAGCAGGTGATGAATTTTTGCCCCACAGGGGTGTGTTCTGTAGCCCAACTGCCAGGCAGTGGCCACTTTTCATTTCCCCAGCCCCTCCTCCCATGCGCTGACCCCACCCCATCCTCCACCTTGGGGAGTGGAGATGGTACCTGGGGTCAGCACGGAGTCCTATGGGGTGGACGCCTCAGCCCAGGGCGCTCCAGCTGCTCCCCAACAATCTCAGCAGTGACAGCAGCAGCAGGTGATTAATCTTTGCCCCAGAGGGGTGCATGCTGATCCCTTTGCTGTGGGTTGTTCCTTCCTGGATGCTCAAGACCCTTCCCCCTGCAAGTTCCCCTCCCCCCAGGTGATCTGTCTGTCTGTCTGTCTGTCTGTCGGGTCCTTGTTGTGTGACTGCATCCCCTTTGGAGCCTGCACCCTTCACTACTACTTACTGGTTAACAGTGTGCTTAGCCGTGACTAGGAAAAGGGCAGTCATTAAACTGTGAATTACAGTAAATAGTAAATCGTGTTAAACAGTAAATCGAGAACGATTCTTGACTGAGAAAGTGTTGAGAATTGGGGGGGTTTTCTCGATTCTCATTAAAACCGGGTCAAGAACCACGATTCTGAAAAACTGAGATTGGGTTTCAGCCCTAGCTGCAACCTCAGTTGTGCAAAAGTGGGTTACTTGGGTTGTGAACAAGATCAGGCCTAGGAGCTTAAAAAACAACAACAAAAAACATAATAAGATTGAGAGCAGTTGTTATATGCTTTCAATCAAGTCTCTCAGGACTGCTCATCTATTCTGTGTTGCAAGGGCCTTAACATATTTGCTCCAATAAATTTCAGCCAGTACACTGAAGAGGGAGAGGACTTCTCCCAGCTAAATCAAGATACCCAATGTCTTCAGTGTCTGACATGCTACTTTGATGTGGCTAGCCAGTTGTCTTAGGCTTTGATGAAAACTGAATAGAGTAACCTGAGTTTATCACCTCTAGGACCCATCTATCTGATGCTATCCCTTCAAAGACTGACAAGTAAGGAGAAAGTCAGTCACCAAAGAAAGGTAAGTCTCTCACATCAGGAAGCAACATGCTTGTGTCAAAAATGCTTCTTCTGGGTGGGTTGGGAGGCTTGAGGAGCTGGTTTCTATCTATGACCCCTCTGGAATTGGGATTGCTTAGGTGTTCTGTAGCTTGGATGTTGGTGGTGACGAGTAGGTCTGCCTCACCCGCTTTGGTGGCAGCTGAGGCTTTTGTTGGAAAGATTCTTTTGAATGCATCAGTGCTGGCACATGGAGCCCCATAAATGTAGCTATGGTGCAGTCATTTTTGAGTTGCCTGAACTCCTGGTTTGTTCCATCATTAAAGAGCTGCATTCTGTCAAAAGGTAAGTTAACAATGACATTCTGCGCCTCTGGTACAAGACCGGAGCATTTGAGCCAAGAGTGGAGGTGAAGAGAAATGGCAGATACTAGGGATGGGAATTCCAGTTCTCATGAATCCGATATTGCCAGTATTTGGCCATACTGGATTTAAAACCGAGATCGATAAAACCGGCTGTACTGGGTTTTTTGTATTGGTCTCGGATCTCGGGTTTTTTAAAATGACTTTCTTGGGCTTGGGCAGTGGCACAGCGTTTTTTTGTGTGTGTCCACTTGAGTTGAGTCCATCCCTACCCCCTCCCTGTGGTAAGTAAGTTGTTACAGTTGGCACTTTTTTTTTTATCCTGCCTTGGATTCATTGCCTTTTTTGAATTAAAAAAAGGCACCCAATCCTGAAGGTTCCCTAAGCTTTTTAGAGGGGGTAGGGATGTGAGTAGGGGGTGGGCACTTGGCTGTGCTGACCAATAGCAATGTAGGGTTTTTTTCTCTTCCTTCTGGGACCTTCTGGACCTTGGGCTTGGAAGCCATTCTACAGCAGTTTGGTATCTTGAAGGACTGCTACAGACTGCTGGAGGCATGCATGCGTGCAACTGTTGGTAAGTGATGGGTTCCTTTGGGGTTTTATGGGATTAATTACAGGACCCCCTGGTGCCCCTTAGCAAGGGAAGGAAACTAAATTCATGGAATGGGGACCTAGTGTCTTGTGGTCCCATGGGGGGCTGCAGGCCATGAGGCCAGGCCATGTTGGAGCATGGAGGAGGAGGCTTTGAAGCTCTGCCAATGGGGAAGGGGGAAATATGACTGGTTCCTCCATAGTGGGGTTGTGTGCCATCATGTGCCATCTGATGTCTGGGGGTGAGGGTGGGGTGTGCCCCAAGGCAGTGGTTTTGTTCTGGCCTGTTTGCTTTTTTTGGGGGGTGTAACATTTATTTTTGTGTGTGGCTGGGGGTGGGGGTTTCCCACAGACTGTTGTTTTGGTGTGGCCTGATTGCTTGGGGAGGGTAATTTTATTTTAGTGTGGGGGTGGGGGAGCCCTTTCCTAAGCATTCCAGCCCTTGCCTAAGCCAAACCTTACAATGCTTGCAAGTTGATTGTGCTGCTGTAGGTGTGAGGTCTGTGTGCCTGCCTGTGCCATGAGGGAATGGTTATGTTATGCAATGTGTGTTTGTGGAGAATTGGGGGTGCCCTGAGAGATTTGGCTGGAGTTTGTGATGTCTTCTTGAGGTGCAGATTTAAAAAAAAGAGATTGTACTGTTGTTTCAAGGGGTGCTTGGGTACTACCTTGGGTGCTTCTTGTTAGGTCATGCCCTGGTGTGGGTGCCCCACCCAAGGCTAGATGGTTATGAGGTGTGTGGTGTTGTCCCAGTAGGCCAGAACCACCCCGTTAACCTGAGGAACTCCATGACACTGTCCTGCAACGGTGTGATTTGGTTGCTTGTCGCCGGGGTCATGTCCTGGTGTGGGTGTCCCCCCAAGGCTAGATGGTTTTGAAGGGGGTGGTGGGTTGTCCCAGTAGGCCAGAACTGTCCCATTAACCTGGGGAATGCCACACCACTGTCTTCTGTGTTTGTTTCTTGGTGTGTGTGTGTGTGTGTGTGCTGTGTAGTGCATTGTAAATTCCACATGTCAGTTACTTATTAAAATAATTTTGTTTTCTTTTCTTTTTAAAACCCAAGCCACCGGAGCGCCTTTTGGTGACTGGCTGTTGGCGATGTGTCGGATGTGACGCACAAGTAGCTGGTTGGGTAAGCGACACCCCTTCACTCCACACCACACTGATCCAGACACATCTAGCCCCACACCACACACCTCTAGCCCCACTCCTCTAGCCTCACACCCCACTTAGCTAGTTCCCCCATTAGCTAGTTCCCCCCACCTCAAGGTGGTTTCCCTCATGTAGCTTGTTTCCCCCACCTCAAGGTAATTCCCCCCGTAGCTAGTTTCCCTCACCCCAAGGTAGTCCCCCCCCATAGCTAGTTCCCCCTGTGGTGAAATGCCAATAGGGGGCGCTGTACAGCTGAGCCACCCACCACACTGTGTTTCTCCCAATCTCTGGCTAGGGGGGTTTCCACAGCTGGCAAACCTCCCCAAACACTTGATATTCCACTGCCACCACCTGAATGTTTCCCAGCAGGCATTCACACCACTCAGGAAATGTGAACCCCCCCGAAAGGCATAAGCCTTACAGCTTCCCAAAAGCACTCCCCTTTCCTGGCACTCTGTTCCTGGGATTTCCTCCTCTGCGTTGGAGGCAGATCCCCAGAGCTACCCACTGGAGGCTTCCCTTGGTTCTAAAGCTGTTGGCTTCTAGCCAAATAGGTAGATTTCCCCCTCTTTAGTAGTTTGGCCTAGAGAGACCTATAATGCTCAGTCAATAATGCACACACACACACACAGTAGGGTAAAAGAAAGCTTAGACTTTACTAGTATATATAAAAAAGGAATAAAAGCACAGATCCAGGGGTTGATAACCCTTTGAGCAACGGAAGTCCAGTTTGGGGCAGGGTACCCTGTTTGGAATGCACCTATCTAGTACAGTATCTCTGAGTAGCAGGTAGGCAAGTAAGCAATTACTCACACAGAGTTAGTTAGTCCTGGTCTGATTCTCCATAGATTATGGTTTCTCTATGGGGTCCAAAGTCTTGATCTGGCTAAGGCCAGCGTTGGAGAGTTTAGTCACATCACACACTCCCTCAAATTCCCAGAGAAGATAGAGACAAAATGGAGAGGGTCTGAGGTTTTTAAAGCCCCCTTCCCCTCCCTCTGATTCGTTCAGCAAGGTCATCTGGCACAGGTGAAACTTCCAGCTGACCAGGCCAGGCCAATCAGATTCCTGTTTCCAGCTGGGTGAAGAAAATCCCAGAGAAATTCCTGGAAGGTGGGTCCTTATCATTGTGGACATGTGCTTCTTTTGAGGCCTAGTACAGTCTTAGGCCTGCCTTGAGTTCAGGCAGGGTGTCTCTGTCAAGGTGAGGGGCTGTCCTGGCCAGTGCCTGTCCAGCAAGTGGCATTTTGTCACACCTCCCCCTCCCCACTGTTGGATTTTATTAGTGGTCAAAAACCAAAGTTTCACTGCCTACTGTGTCAGGACCTATTAGAGCTCTGGCTAGGCATCAGCATAGTTTACACACAGCAAGAGAGAAATAGCTTGAATTCTCAGTAGCAACAGCTTAGAAGTAATCAATACCTTGGAGATTGTTTCTATATTGAACATAATCTACTTTATTGAGAAATACATTGTGATAGGAAGGCCTATCCCTCGATCTTTCTATCTAGCTGCCACCAGCATGGTGGCCAGTCATGTTGAAGGTCAGAGGAAGAAGGAAGTAATGGAGAAAGGTCAGGAAGAAGGAGGAAGTCCAGTAGGAGCTTCCTGAGCACATCCCACCTGAGAGGAGGAAGGGGGGCTTAGAAGCAGAGATCAGAAAGGTTAAAGTGACACACACACACTAACTCACTATCTCTACTCCCAATGCCCCTAGTGGTCATTAGGGTTTGTTGGTGCAAAAGGTTGATGTCATCTGGAGCTGTTTCTCCAACACCCCTTCTCATCACCTGTCACACTGGCTCATGACTCCCATTTGCTCAAGAAGCATCTGGAATCGATCCCTTGGTAATGGCTTGGTCAGTCCATCTGCCACCATTTCTTCAGTTGGGCAATACTTCAACTCGATTATCCCTTCTTTCTGTGCATCTCGAACATAGTGGTACTTTATGTCAATGTGCTTCACTCGAGACTTGGCCTTTTCCATTTATGAGAGCTTAATGCAACTCTGGCTGTCCTCAAACATCGTGGTAGGCCTTGGCTCTTCAATTACAAAGTCCAACAGCAGCTTGTGTATCCACACAACTTCCCTGAATGCTTCACTAGCTGATATGTATTCTGCTTCTGTCGATGAGAGTGCAACAAGTGACTGCTTTCTGCTAGTCCAACTTATGGCTCCATCTCCATAGAGAAACAGGTGTCCACTGTTGGACTTGCGATCAGCTATGTCTTCATCTCAATCTGCATCCATGTATTACACCAGTCTAGGATTGCTGCTTACTGGAATCTTCAACGCGTAGTGCGCAGTACCCTTTAGGTATCTTCCCAGTCTCTTGACTGCGGTCCAGTCATTCTTGGTTGGGGCACTTACTTTCCTGCTTAAGATTCCCACCGCTGTGGCAATATCTGACCTTGTCACTGTGGCTATGTACAAAAGCTTGCCAATCGCTTTTCTGTAGTGATTGTTGGCTGGTAGGGGCTCATCATCTTCCTTTTATTTCAGGAAATTGACAACCATTGGTGTACTGACCTCATTGGCATCTGTCAGTCCCAGACATTCCAAAAGATCCTTGATCTTTGCTTTCTGGTTGAGAAGATAACTTCCATTCTCTTCTCTTTCTATTTGAATGCCAAGGTAGTGTGAGATGCTTCCAAGTTCCTTTACTTCTATTTCCTTGTTTAGGTGCTCGACAATCTCATGACTGTCTTGCTCCTGTTCATAACAGATGATGAGATCATCAACATAAGTCAGGATATAAGTCCATTTATTGTCTCTGAATCTTGAGTACAGGCAGGGGTCAGCTTGTCCTTACGTGAACCCTTCCTTAAGCAGTAGTTGATTCAGTTTCTCATTCCATGCCCTAGCTGCTTGCTTCAAGCCATAAATGCTCTTCTGGAGCTTGCATACGAGCTTCTCTCTTCCAGGTTCCTCAAAGCCTGGTGGCTGCTGCAGGTCTTCCTCAAGTTCTCCATTCAGGAAGGCGGTTTTGACATCTAAATGGTCAACATGCATCTTTCTGGAAGCTGCTATGCTAAGTAGTGTTCTGATGGAAGTATGCTTCACGATGGTGCAAATGTTTCATCGTAGTCTTCTCCATATATTTGGGAGTATCCTTTGGCTACTAGTCTCACTTTGTAGCGTTGTAAATCCCCTTCTGCATCCTGTTTGACTTTGAAGACCCATTTGTAACCTACAGGTTTTCTTCCAGCAGGTAGTTCCATAAGTGTCCAAGTTTTGTTCTTGTGTAAAGATTAAATATCTTCCTTTACTACTATCATCAATTTTTAAGATTAATGGGTTGGCATCCTTTCAACATCTTTCCATGTGCTGGGTTCTTGCAGCTCTGCACTTGTGGTGAGGTAGGATTATCTCAAGGGTGGAACTCCTTTGTTGGACCTCTGTCAGCGCCTGGGTTCTGGCTGAGCTTCTGTGACCCCTTCCGAATCTGCTTCTGGTTCTGGCTCACAGATTAGCATGCGATGCCTGAGGGTCTGCTCACTTGGTTCCTCTTTCATTTGGATCCTTGACTTCAGGTCTGGTAAGTCACCTTTGATTGGCTTTTGTCTTTCATCAAAGTACACAACATTGCAAATTTTAATATTACCAGTTTCAACATCAAGAATTCTGTATCCTTTTCCTCCTAATACATATCCACACAAAACTTCTTTCTTGCTTCTGCAATACAACTTGTTTCTCTTTGCCTTTGGTACATATGCATACACATCACATTCAAATACTCTGATGTGGTTTAGGCTAGGCTTGTGTCCAAACCACAGTTCAAATGGAGT
>QEPC01000529.1:5472119-5501831 GCA_003113815.1 Sphenodon punctatus | reverse complement strand
ATTACCTAGGCATACAAGTAGAAAGAGATGATAATGGAAGTTATCGCCTCAACCAAAGGCATAAAATAGAAGAATTGCTAGAAAACTTCAGAATGAAAGATGCCAAGGCAGTAAGCACTCCCATGGAAACTAACCACCTGAAGGAGACTGAAGAACAAAGCATGCAACTGCCAGACAACCGAAATACAGAAGCGCAATTGGGAAACTATTGTACATCGCCACCATCACTAGACCAGACATTGCAGCAATAGGAATCTTATGCAGGAAAGTATCAGCACCAAGCCAGAAAGACTGCAATGCGGTAAAGAGGGTTATGCGCTACCTGAAGGGAACCGCACACCTTAAACTGCAGCTACCTGCAACTTCTGGATGTAAGCTGACAGGATACATAGATGCAGATTGGGTCGGGGACAGTTCTGACAGAAAATTCACCAGTGGTTGGCTATTTCTGCTAGTAGGAGGACCCATCAGCTGGTCTAGCAAGAAAGAGACTACAGTAGCACTCTCCTCAACAGAAGCCAAGTATGTTGCAGCCGCACATGCTAGTCAAGAGGTAATTTGGCTACAAACATTACTCACAGACTTGGGAAAAGCCCTATACAAATTTTGGAAGACAACCAAGGCTGTATTGTACTCGCACAAACTGAAAGAGTAAACCCGAGGACCAAACATATAGATGTAAAATATCATTTCCTAAGAGACTCGCAAGAACAAGGACTTATAGACATGGAATATTGTCCTACAGAAGACATGGTAGCAGATGCCCTGACAAAACCTTTAGCAGGAGAGCGCCACCAAAAGCTACTGAGTAAAATGGGTTTAGTAGGTTAACTTCTGTCTGTTGAGAAGGGGTGTTGGTATATGCAACATCCATAAGTTAAAGTTACTGTACTGAGAACAGTAACTGACTATAGAGCCACCAGATGGCACTGCTAAGTTTATGTGTACATGGAAGGGAAATGGGGTTTTGCAGTTGAATTCCTTTGTGTAACCACTTCTTCTTCCCTTCTCTCTCTTTGTCTCAGTCTCCATTTTGTCTTCTTACTAGTCAGATGTATCTAAGGATCTGTGCCTAAGAAAGCTTAAGTAAAGTACTGTTTTTAAACCTTCAGCTGCATTTGTCCTTACTGATTGTGGATCAGATATTACTCTGCAACAGGGAGAACTGTCACCAGACGGCTCAGCGGTAGCAGTTGCAGTGGGAGTAGAAGAGGGTTCCTCCTCCTCTGAACTTTCATCCGCACCCTCTGCAACTGGAACCTCCCCATGCCATCGCTTAGAATGGCACTCTAGGATCACGTATATTCCCGTGGTGCCGTCTCAAGTGACTTTGAAGGCCAGAGGTGCCATATTTCATGGGATCAGTGCCACCATGACTGACCTTGGAATTGCAGTGCACGCACACTAACTTTGAGGTATCTTCCGCCCAGATATCAAAATGAGACCACACCCAGCATGTGATCTTCGTGCTGGTTCCTGGGAGAACAGGAGCAGCATGACTGGTGGTCGACCCCTCAAAGGTAGTGGTCATAACACTTGTGGAAGGGGTGGTGGTAGCTGGTGCAGTAGAGTGTGTAGATGTGGTGGGTGGGGCCTGAGCTGGTGGGGCAGGGAATCAGGCTCGCTAGAATGCGTGTCGGCAGGGGGAGAGGGCAGGGAAGCAGGCGTGTGCATAAGGGAAAGCGCCTGAGCTAGGGAGAGCTGTGCACTAGGAGCAGCAGCAGTGGAGGTAGCTGGCAGATGGCCCACTGCACTAGCAGAGGAAGAAGGAGCACCCTTCTTCTTACTGCTAGTTAGTGCCAGGGAGGAGGAAGCACCCCACTCTCCCCTCATTCCATCCTCATTAGGGCCTTCAAGGCACATCCAGAGCCCGTAAGCTTGGGCGCGCTTGAGGCTGGTGTGCGCGAGGTCGAAGCCACAGGTGGCCCTATCTCTGTTGTCTATGTGCTGGACTGAGTCAGCTGCCTAGGAAGAGGCTGGCCTCTTCCAACACTCCCACTCATGGTCTGTTTCTTCTTTCCACGACCGCTCATACTTGAGTTGTGAAATAGAAGAAAGGACCACCGGCAACAGAGAATGGGGTGTGGTGCTGTGTGTCTGTGTGGGGTGGTAACTGTGTGTGGGGGGGGAAACTGTGTGTGGGGAACTACCCAGGGGTGGGGGGGAACTAAAAGAGAGGTGGTGAACGAACTACGTAGGCATGTGTGGAACTAGCTATGGAGGGGGGACTACTTTGGATTGGGTGGAACTAGCTACAGGGGTGGGAACTACCTAGGGGTGGGGGGAACTAGCTAAGGGGGGGAACTACTTAGGGGTGGGGGGAACTAGCTAAGGGGGGTGAACTATCTAGGGGTGGGTGGAACTAGCTACAGAGTGGGAACTACCTAGGGGTGGGGTGTGTGGCAAAATGCCACTTACTGGACAGGCACTGGCCAGGACAGCCCCTCACCTTGACAGAGACACACTGCCTGAACTCAAGGCAGGCCTAAGACTGTGCTAGGCCTCAAAAGAAGCACATGTCCAAGATGATAAGGACCCAACTTCCAGGAATTCCTCTGGGATCTTCATCCAGCAGGAAACAGGAATCTGATTGGCCTGGACTGGTCAGCTGGAAGTTTCACCTGTGACAGGTGTAGGGATGGGCAAACACAGTTCGGAGGTTTGGTTTGGCCTGAACTAGGCCTGTTCAGATGACCGAACCCAAACACGAATCTGAACACAAACAGACCGAACTGAACTCAATTCCGAAAGTCGAAATCACCGAACACTTTGGTCAGTTCGGATCGCGTTTGGGTGAGTTTGGGTGGCAAAAAAAGTGTCACTGGAAGGTCAAACGTGACAGACAGGTGTAGTCAGCTGAGGAGCAGACTTCCAAGCACCAGGGGTGAAGAGGTTTGCTAGCCTACCCAATCACCATCCCTTTTCGCCTCAGACCACTAGCTTCGCAGTCTGCGATTGGTGACGGGCGAGGCTGCACGGAGCCAATGGGGCTTGTAGTGAGGCGGGCGCAGCAAGAAACAAAGCTGTCTGCCTCCCCCCTTCCCAACACCTTCTGAGCTAGTCACTGTTCCTGAACAGCAGGCATTTCAGAAGGCTCCCACTCCCAGCATTTCCCAGCTCCCCAATCCATTGCCCCCATCCAACCCATCTACCCCCAATTTCTCATTCATTTATTTAGCTTAGCTTAGATAGAGTGGTTATTTTTTGTTTTTACCCCTCCCTGTTTTCCCTGTGTTTAATCTTCCTTCCTCCCTCCCCCCTTCATTGAATCCTTTCCCTCTCCCATATTTTCCATCCCAGATTCCCTTCCCTTTCCATGTTTTTTCATTTAGAGTAGGATTATTAGATTGATTTAGCTTTCATTTCAGTTTTGTACCCCCTCCTTGTGTTGTTTGTGATTCCCCCCCATCCAATAGATAGATAGATAGATAGATAGATAGATAGATAGATAGTAGACAGTTGTAGGAATTAGCTTAGTGATAGAGATAGCGTTAGTGATTTAGTTTTAGTGTTTGTAGGAGCAGGCCTGTGTACTTATTAGATAATCCATTTAGTTCATAGCATTTAGAATAGTTAATAGCAGTTAGATTTAATGTAGATAGATAGATATAATATTAGATAAAAAAATTAAATTAAAAAAACAAATTAAAAAAAAACAAATAAAAAAAATCAAAAAACCATATAAAACAAAACAAAATAAAAAACCCATATAAAAAACAAAAACAAAAAACCCATATAAAAACATTTCCCAAATGGCTAAACGGCTGAGCTCAAACCCGGCAAACGAACTAAACGGACGAACCGAACGCAGCCAAACCGAACGGCTGAACCCGAACCGTGATCTGTTCACCCATCCCTGGCCAGGTGACCTTGCCAAATGAATCAGAGGGAGGGGAAGGGGGCTTTAAAAACCTCAGACCCTCTCCATTTTGTCTCTCTCTTCTCTGGGACTCTGAGGGAGTGTGTGATGTGACTAAACTCTCCAACGCTGGCCTTAGCCAGATCAAGACTTTGGACCCCATAGAGAAACCATCACCTATGGAGAATCAGACCAGGACTAACTAACTCTGTGTGAGTAATTGCTTGCTTGCCTGCCTGCTACTCAGAGATACTGTACTAGATAGGTGCATTCCAAATGGGGTACCCTGTCCCAAACTGGACTTGCTTTGCTCAAAGGGTTAGAAATCTCTGGATCTGTGCTTTTATGCCTTTTTTATATGTACTAGTAAAGTCTAAGTTTTCTTTTACCGTACTCTGTGTGTGTGTGTGTGTGCATTATTGGCTGAGCATTATAGGTCTCCCTAGGCCAAGCTACTAAAGAGGGGGAAATCTATTTATTTGGCTAGAAGCCAACAGCTTTAGAACCAAGGGAAACCTCCGGTGGGTAGCTCTGGGGATCTGCCTCCAACACAGAGGAGAAAATCCCAAGAACAGAGTGCCAGGAAAGGGGAGTGCTTTTGGGAAGCTGTAAGGCGTATGCCTTTGGGGGGTTCACATTTCCTGAGTGGTGTGAATGCCTGCCGGGAATCATTCAGGTGGTGGCAGTGGAATATCAAGTGTTTTGGGGGGTTTGCCAGCTGTGGGAACCCCTAGCCAGAGATTTGGAGAAACACAGTGAGGTGGGTGGCTCAGCCGTATAGCTCCCCCTACTGGCGTTTCGCTATGCGTGGTGGCAGCGGTGGGATAACCCAAGCAGCCAGATAAGCACACACAGGTGGAATAGGATCCACCAGCAGTTTTCTTTTTGAAATGGAGTTTTTGAAAAGCACCCCCACAGAACATAGAGGGGCTTTGGAAATAGACCTTGAGCAATTGAGTCCTTGAATTTGGCTTTGGGTCAACTGGATAGGACTTGGACAAGCAGTGCAAGGGCAAGGAAGTGCATGAGTTCTGGAACACAGGGAAGTACCCTGCTGAGCTTGCCCAAGGGGCTCAATAGACTCACTAAAACTGACCTCATAAGAGAGGCCCAGAGGAGGAATCTCCCAGCAGAAGGGCTGACCAACGAGCAGCTAAGGCAGCAAATAAAGGACTTTGAAATGTCTGAGGTGGATCAGCACATGGATCCAGAGACAGTAGCTGGAGCAACTCGTCTATTCAGGACTCCTGGAGGGACCCCTTAACAGCTGGACCTTTTTCCTTGCACAAATCCACCTTAGAGAGAAGGAGCTGGCAGCCCAGGAGAAGCTACTTGTCAACAGGGAGCAAGAGAGAGAAGACAGGGAGCGAGGGAGAGAAGACAAGGCAGCTCAGCGCCAGCATGAGAAGGACCATAGGAAAGCTGCACAGGAAGCTCAATGATACCACGAGCAGGAGCAGCAGGAGCACAAGGCTGGGATGCTCCAGCGAAAGTTGGCTGTGCCCCACAAGCTGACTCCAAAGGACTTCCCCCCCATTTCAAAGAGGAAGAAAACCCCGATGCGTTCCTGAGTGTTTTTGAGAAGCAGGTCTGCAGATGGAATGTGGGGGAGGACGAGTATATGCGTTATGTGGCTGGGTTGGTAACTGGAACTATGTCAGTAATCCTTGATAACTTACCCACTGAGGTTGCTAATGATTACTCTGCTTTTAAAGAGGCTGTGCTCAAGCGCTATAGGCTGGGCCCAGATCATTTCAGGAAGCGGTTTCGCACCCTGCTTCCTCAGTCTGGACAACCTATGACAGAGTTTGGGGCTCAACTAGTAGAGGCCCTGAGAAAGTGGGTCAATGGGGCCAAAGCTGGGACCTGGGAGCTAGTGCTGGATCTTATGGGGCTGGATCAGTTCTACTTCCACTGTCCCCAGGAGATCAAGCACTTAGTGAAAGATAGGAACCCCAAAACAGTCAGTGAAGCTTCTGATGTTGCGGATCAGCTGCTGCTTAACAGGGATGGGCTAAAGAAAGATCCTACCTGCTTTGGGAAGAATCAGAAAGGGATCCAAAAAGGTGGGAGGGGGGATGTACCCCACAAACGGGAGCCAGAAACCCCACCTACTGAATGCAAGGGTTCCCCTAATTTGGCAAAATCCCCTAATTTGGAAGGGAGGGGCTGCTACGGCTGTGGGAAGCTGGACCTCTTTAAAGCCAAGTGCCGAAAGCTGCAGAGCTTACAGAAGCCTGTTCACAGTGCAGCACAGGGGAGGAAACCCAGAGCATCCCAGTGTATCAATGGAATTGTGACTACAGAGGAGGCAACGGATTTCCACAGGGAGGAAGTGACTGTGAGGGGGGAGGACTATTGTTGGGGAACTAGACTCTAGAGCAGAGGTGTCTCTGATCAGCGCCAGCCTAGTTTCCCCCGCAGATATAGTCCCAGGGAAAACTTACTGCATCAAACCACTGGGGTACCCACCATTCGAGGAGCCTGTGGCATGCCTGCCCCTATAATGGAGGGGATGGGGAATGTGCCTAGACTTTGGGGTGTGGGAGGATGTCCCTGTCCCTATACTAGTGGGGAAAGACATCATAGGACCTTGCTGGGTGTCACTAGGAACCAGCAGGCAGGGCTGGGGAAGCCAGTTCATTCTGGAGATAAAAGATGGGGGAGAGGGGAGTTGCCTGGATTCAGAAGGTGGGCCCAGGGGTGGGGTCTCCTCTAGCCATCAGAGCCAGCTGTAGGGTGGGGCTGAGCTCAGGAGTAATTCTCCAAAGGAGCAGCACCACCACCAGCCAGAAGATGAGGTTGGGGGTGCAGAAAGAATAGAGACCTTGGGGGTGAGGTTGGAGGGCGGCCTTGGAGTGGAAAACATAGAACCCAAAGAGGTGGTAACAAAGGAAGCAATAATCCTGGGGGCGGACCTAGATGGTAGCCCCAAACCAGAATTGGTAGGACCCAGAGAGGGTGCGGCAGAGGGAATAGTGACCCTGGGGGCCGGCCTGGAGGGGAAACCTACAATGGGAAGGGTAGAGCCAAGGGGCGAATTGATATAGGGATCCCAGAAAGGGATGGGGTACCCCCGGGGGTGGTAGAGAATGGTAAGCCAGAGGTTATGGAAGACCCTAGCTTGGAGCAGCTCAAGCAGTCAGCACAGGAACAGGAGGGGGAACTCACTCCTGATTGTGTGGAAGAAGTCACTTGGGGGGGGTGGAAGAAGCAATTCTGAAGCCACTCCCAATCATGGGACAGCCTGTTGAGAGGGTGGGGACAGACACAGGGGGACCCCAGAAGGAGAAGACAAGGGAGAAGTTCTCTGTTCTGACCTTAACAGATGCTGCACCTAGATACCCTGAGGCCATTGCTCTAGCTTCTGCAGAAGCCACTGTGGTTGCAGATGGCCTAATAAAGATGCTTTCTCCTCTGGGTTCTCCATCAGAGATATGGAAGGACAGTGGAGGAATACCCTACCAGAATTAGTGGAATGCCTAAGGAATGACCAGGGAGGGAATGCCCTAACCAAATTAATGGAACGCCTAGGGATGTGCAGTGAGGATAAGCACCCCAAAACCACAGCCTATCTCCCAAAGACCGAGGGGCTAGGGGGTAGATTTATTGAGACCCTGAAGGGAATGTGGAGGGTTTATGGAGACTCTCGCCCTGACAATTGGGATGAGGAGTTCCTGAATCTGTCCTCTGCTTACAGTAAAATACCTCTGGAGTCCAGGAGCTTCTCGCCTTTTGAGCTGACCTTCGAGAGGAGAGCTAAGGGACCCCTGGTGACTCAGGTAGTGGCCTTGATCCAGCCTGGAGGGAACCCCAAAGCGGTCCATGTAAACCGGTGCAAACCACATTGGGACAGGGATGGACTAGGATTCAAGATCCCCCATTCTAACAGCTGGGAAGAGGAGGATGAGACAACAGACCTTTTCGCTATAGGCTTGAGGGAAACGAGGATTGGGGATCTCTCTCCGCCTGAGGAGGTTTTTCCCCAAGAAAAGGAGAAACTGAGCAGAACCTTGAAAGTTTCTGGATTGGTGTTCTCCCAACCTGTGAAGAAAGCACCTGACCCCAAGGAACTCTTAGTGGCTACGGACTCCACAGAAGTAGCACTAGGGACTGGGCTCTTACAGAAGCCTGAGGGGACTGAGCACCCAACTACCTATCTGGGAAGGAATCTGATTCCCAGAGAGAGGGGTCTAACTGTTATTCAGAAGGAGGGTTTGACTATTGTCAGTGCTGTAGACAAGCTGAAACCCCATTTTGTGATTGTGGACTCTTTGTCTCAAAAGGACCCCAACTGTTTTTAATGTAACTTTCAGAAGCAGGAAAATATTGTAATTACTGTTTTCACAAAGAGTGTCAAGATGTGGATGCAGGATGTTCGACCTTTGTAATCCTGCTAGATATCTCAGTCGCTTTTGATACCGTGGACCATGGGCTGCTGTTGAGATGGCTACGAGACTTGAGAGGTCTGGACGGGACTGTCCTTGGATGGTTCCGCTCATTCCTCTCAGGTAGAAGCCAGCGGGTGGTGCTGGGGGCTGAAACATCTAGCCCCCGGGCCTTGACCTACGATGTTCTGCAGGGTTCCATTCTGTTTCCACTGTTGTTCAATGTGTATATGCAGCCCCTGGGGGAGATCGTGAGAGGGTTCGGGGTGCGATGTCACCAATATGCTGATGATACTCAGCTGTACCTCTCATTTTCAACTGACCCAGGTCCTGCTCTCTCGTTACTCTCCCAATGTTTGGAGGCCATGGCAGATTGGATGCGGCAGAGCAGACTGAAGCTCAATCCCGATAAGATGGAGGTGATGGTGGTGGGAAGGGCGGGGGAGGTGCTGGCCCCCCTGATAGGGGGGGGTTCGCCCGCCTGTTGCTCTTCAGGTTCAGAGCCTGGGGGTGGTTTTGGATTCGGGCCTCCATCTGGATCAGCAGGTGGAGGCAGTGGCTAAAGCCGCCTTTCGCCAGCTGTATCTGGTACAGGGACTTCGACCTTACCTCTCCGGGCCCAATCTGGCCACTCTCGTTCATGCCTTCATCACCTTGAGGCTAGACTACTGCAACATTCTCTACGTGGGGCTTCCCTTGTTTCTGGTTCGGAGGCTGCAGCTAGTGCAGAATGTGGCAGTCCGTCTCCTGACGGGGCGGTGTGAGAACATAACACCGGTGCTCCGCGCTCTGTACTGGCTGCCTATAGCGTACCGAGCCAGATTCAAGGTGTTAGTATTGATTTACAAAGCTCTGCATGGTCTGGGCCCCTCATATCTCGGGGACCACCTCGTCCTCTGCACCTCAGAGCGATCCCTTCAGTCCACTGGGGGTGCCTTTCTGGAGGTCCCCCGTGTAAGACGGGGGCCCACAATGGAGTGTTCTCAGTGGCTGGGCCGTGGTTGTGGAACTCCTTCCCAGAGGAGGCTCACCTGGCCCCGGGCCTGTTGACCTTTCAACGTATTTGTAAGACTTAGATGTTCGCCCAGGCCTTTGGAGGGGAGGGAGGGTTAATTTCGGTGTGGGGTGTTTTAAATTTGTTTTAATTTAGATGTTGTAGACTTTTTATGTTAAAAATGGTTTTATATTATGTTGGAAGCCACCCTGAGATGCCGTAGGCATGGGGGCGGCATATAAATATAAGGAAATAAATAAATAAATGTACAGGATTGCACCGTCAATTGTAACTGTATTATGTGTGACTTAACCCTTTTGCGGTTTCTGTAACGGAATAGTATTATTGGTGGTATTGTATTGTTGGCGCATTATCAGCCACTTTTGTGTTTTCAAGAACTGTTTCTACATCTTGTCTGAACATGTCTGTACCCTCAGCTTTGGGAAAAGCAGCATGTTCGGCTTGAAAATGGGTGTTGGAGAAACAGCTCCAGACAACATCAACCTTTTGCACCAACAAACCCTAATGACCAGTAGGGGCATTGGGAGTAGAGAAGTGAGTTAGTGTGTGTGTGTCACTTTAACCTTTCTGATCTCTGCTTCTAAGCTCCCCTTCCCCCTCTCAGGTGGGATGTGCCCAGGAAGCTCCTACTGGACTTCCTCCTTCTTCCTGACCTTTCTCCATTACTTTCTTCTTCCTCTGACCTTCAACATGACTGGCCACCATGCTGGTGGCAGTTAGATAGAAAGATCTAGGGATAGGCCTTTTCTATCACAATGTATTTCTCAATAAAGTCAATTATTTTCAATCTAGAAACAATCTCCAAGGTGTTGATTACTTCTAAGCTGTTGCTACTGAGAATTCAAGCTATTTTCTTCTTGCTGTGTATAAACTCTGCTGATGCTAGCCAGAGCTCTAACGGGTCCTGGCACAGTAGGCAGTGAAATTTTGGTTTTTGACCAATAATAAAATCCAACATAGGGTTATGGGTCCAGAATACATTGTGCTGATAACACAGAGGCCAACAGCTGCAAGAGCTGACCGAGACCATTGGGACAAACAGAACAACAAAGCCCTTGGAATCCTTAGGATGCATGTAAGTCCAAAGCTATTTGTTCATTTTGAAGGTGTTGAATTGGCCAGTGAAGTTTGGAAGACGCTGGAAGAACTTTATAACCATAAAAATTTGAGCGAAGCAATTTTTATCATTCAGACTCTGTAATATGAGGCTAAAAGATAATGAAGATCCCACAGAGCATGTAAGCCAAATACAGTCTCTTGCAAAAAGACTGAAAGATTCAGGAATAGACCTTGGAAAAAATGGAATTGTGGGATTTATTTTGATTTTTTTGCCTCCTTCATATAAACCTTTAAAAATGGCAATTGAAGTATCTGATGCAACAATTGACTTAAAATATCTCTCTATTAGGCTCAATGAGCATTTTATCAGAGAGACAAAGCAAACTTCTACAGACCAGATTGCAGCCTTTAGCTCACAAAAGACAGACAAGACGAGGTGCTTTGTCTGTGACAGTGAGACATTTATGTGCTAATTATCCAAAGGGCAAGACAATGGGGAAGCCTAAAGCACCCATTACTGCTGAGACAGAGTGCCCGCAGAAAACTGCCAACTCTCAAGGAAAGAATCAGAAGGGAAAAGGGTCTCTAGGGTGTTTACGAGGGTGTTTACGAGGGCACTGTATGATTCAGGCAGGTTGCAGAGAAGTAAGGCCGCCACGTGGTTGTCTTTTATCTCTTCACCAATCCCTCGCAGTTGTGCTACCACTTCCAGCATTGGATTTATATGATCCTGCATCTCCTTCCCTTTACCAAGTCTCATCTGGTAGTTTCCTTAGGAGAAACAGCTTACTGTTCAAGCTGGTCCTTTCATGCAGCTTCTGAAGTGCATTCCACATGCCCTTTGATGTGACCTCCTCCCTTATGTGGATTAACTGATCATCTTCTACTAGTAGGTTTATGGTTGCCTTTGCCTGTCTGTTCTTCCTGTCCCACACCTCAGGGTTTCCTACAGGTCTGTCTGTGGTGATCACCTCTCACTGGTCATCTTTGAATAGGAGCATTTCTATTCTGAATTTCCATAATTGGTAGTTCATGTTATTCAGCTTGCAGACTGAAAGCTTTAATTCAAAGCTGCTGGCCATGCTTGCTTCCCTCCCCTCAGATTGGAATTTTGGTTGTTCTGCTCACTTACTGTTAGTATGCCTCCTCTGGGAGTTTCCTTTGGGCCTCTTTTCCTTTCAGCTCACTTCCAGTCTTTAGGGTTATTCTGGGATGGTCTGAAGAGGTCTGGGCCCATAACCTGTTGCAGAGTAGTATCTGATTCACAATCAGTAAGGAAAAATGCAGCTGAAGGTATAAAAACAGAACTTTACTTAAGCTTTCGTAGGCACAGATCCTTAGATACATCTGACTAGTAGGAAGACAAAATGGAGACTGAGACAAAGAAAGGGAAGGGAAGAAGGAGTGGTTACACAAAGGAATTCAACTGCAAAACCCCATCTTCCTTCCATGTACACATAAACTTAGCAGCGCCATCTGGTGACTCTATAGTCAATTACTGTTCTCAATACAGTAACTTTAACTTATGGATGTTGCATATACCAACACTCCCTCCACCACCCAGCCCCTGCAGAGGAGGAGCGCTAGCCGCTCCACTAAGCCCACCCCTTCACGATCCCGGTCCTTGTCCCAGCCCACTGTAACTGTGCTCTGGGGAAGGAAGATGTTGTTTGCATCCAGTCACCCTCAGGCTGCGGCCATCACCAAGGCAATTGGGGAAGTGATTGCCCTGGATGAGAGGCCGTTCAACCTGGTTGAGGGTGTCAGATTCCAATGGCTGCTTCAGTTGCTGGAGCCACGTTACAGAGTCCCCTGCTGCAAAACCTTCTGCCCGAAGGTTATCCCGACTCTGTACGGGAGGGTGCGGTCCGATCTCCAGGTGGAATTCTCCCATGTGGTGGGGTCAGTGGTACATTTTACCATGAACTTGTGGACTAGCAAGAGTGCAGTCCACGTATATTTGTCGTTGATCGCACACTGGTGGCAGATGTCACCAGTCCCTGTCGCTGGTGCAGCAGTGGGCAGCGGTGGGCAGCAGCATTGGGGGAGCAGTGTCGACTGGAAAGCATCAGTGGGCATTGTTGCATGCCCAGGTGCTTGACAGTCAGCACACGGCGGACAATATACTCGAAGCGTTGAACAGCATGCTGCATGGGTGGGTCCACCGCCAAGGTTCAAGCATCGAGGTCAGTTACTTTGTAACCAATAGTGCCAAAAACATGATTGCAGCCATTACTTGTGGTGGCTATATTCATGTTCGCTACGGCGCGCACCTCCTGAACCTTGTGGTTCAGGTTGCCTTGAGTGGAACTAAGGGCTTTGAGACACTCCTTTAAACTGCCTAGAAGATTGCCGGATTTCTTCCATCGGTCAGTTTCACCCAGCCGGGCGCTACAAGTGAAGCAGGAGGAGTTGGCCTCCTCGCTTCACCAGCTGGTACAGAATGTGGCCACAAGGTGGAACTCCACCTTTTTATTTATTTATTTATTCAATTTGTATCCCGCCCCTCCTGTGAACAGCTCGGGGTGGCTAACAAGTTAATTATAAAACAATTTATAAATGTATAAACAATATAATAATAAAACCAATCCATAAAAACACTACATTAAAACAGGCTGGGATAATAAATAAATAAGGGTGGGGGAAGATAAAACACCCCCTTCCCCACTCCACCCCCTCCCCAAAGGCCTGGGTGAACAGCCAGGTCTTACAGATTCACCGAAATGTCAAAAGGCTTGGGGCCATGCGAGCTTCCTCCAGGAGGGAATTCCAGGGGCACGGCACAGTCACCGAGAATGCCCTCTCCATTGTGGGCCCCCACTTAACACGGGGGACCTCCAAGAAGGCACCCCCGGCAGACCGAAGGAGCCGCTCTGGGGCATGGAGGGCGAGGTGGAATGATGCTGGAACTTCTCCTGGAGCAGAAGGAGGTGCCGCATGGCTTTTGCTTGTTGTGGAGCTTTGGACCAACATCACTGAAAGGGAGGACTGGACAGTGGTGGAGCAACTTACGCAGGTTCTGGAGCCATTTCACCAGGCCACTGGTGAGCTGAGTGCGGAGGTTGCTACTCTGAGTCAGGTGATGCCGCTCTTTATGATCCTGCTTCGACGTATGCAAGGTGTGCTCTCTTGCACTGACATGCATTGGTCTGTGAGGGCACTGGTGAAGAAATTGGTCAAGGAGCTGAATCGGCATTTTGATGCCTTGAAAGCGAGTCGGACATATTTCCTAGCCACGCTACTTGACCCACGGGTCAAGAAGAACATGACCTCGCATGTCGAATCCTTCGATAACTACAGGGTCAAGCTCGTTGATGAGGTGTGACAGTATTGCCTGGTGCAGGCACCCCCACTGCCAGGGGCAACTACTGTTTCTACAGGGGTTGCAAGTGGGGGCCGATCCACCTTGTGGTTTTCTGGGCTGGCGGACATGGCGGAGGAGGATGCAGATGATGGTGGTGCTGTGGAGCAACAGGATATGGCAGACACATTTGTCTCTCAGTATCTTGCTGAGCCCATGTGCCCTGCTGGCACCGGCCCCTTGGTCTACTGGTCCCGGAAAATGCAGGTGTGGCCCCCGCTTGCATAGGTAGCATTGCAGTACATCGCGTGTCCTCCAATGAGTGTATCATTGGAGCGGGTATTTAGTGTGACTGGATACACTGTCAGCCCACATCATTCCAAAATGGATCCGAAGACTGTGGAACAGTTGGTCTGTCTCAAGACCAACATTCCCCTTCTTGGGTTCATGGAGGACAATACCCTTGATGTGGGGCCTGATGATGTCTGATTGCCCAGCCCCTGGATATCATCTCCTGCTACCTTCACTCCCCTGCACCTGTGTCCATCATGACAAGATTCAGGCAATTCCATCAGCCTGCAAATTGGTCAGTGGCAGCATTGACGAGCTTGCAGCAGCAGTCCTTGGTTTGCACTTAAACCACAGCATGGCAACATTCCCAGTCCAACCACTCCACCAGGGAAAAGTAGTAGAGAAGTACTACTTCATTCCCATTCAAATTTATTTTTTTAACACAGATCATTTGTCCGCCACTTTGGTGTCTGCCAGCCACTGAGGATTTGATTTGTATTATCCCTCCTTCAACCCCATTGCACCCCCTCCTTCACCCTCGTGCGCTCCTCCCAAGAATCTGGGGTTGAAACCCCTAGTCTCCCCTGACCCCCAACCTCCTCCTCACACACAGACCCCCCCCCTTCACCCTCTCGCGCTCCTCCAAGGAGGCTGGGGCAGTGGTTACCCCGAGCCTACACTGACCCCCACCCTCCTATTCACACACCACCCAATTCTCTTGGGATCGGGGCTCTGTGTGTGAGGAGGAGGGTGGGGGTCAGTGTAGGCTCGGGGTCACCAGCACCCCAGCCTCCTTGGAGGAGTGTGAGAGGGTGAAGGAGGGGGGCCCTGAGTGAGAGGAGGAGGGTGGGGGAAGGCTAGGGGTTTCCACCCCAGACTCTTGGGAGGAGCGTCTGGAGTGGAATGCCACAGAAGGGCCCTTTCCATTTCCACACCTCAGTGGAATGGGGCACCCCAGCAGGGCCCTCTTCCACCCCAGCAGTCCCCGTTCCACAAGCACACACTGGAGTGGAAAGCCCCAGCAGGGCCCTTTCCATTTCCACACCTCAGTGGAATGGAGCACCCCAGCAGGGCCCTCTTCCACCCCAGCGGTCCCCTCCCACTAGCACACACTGGAGTGGAGCGCCCCAGCAGGGCCCTTTGCATTTCCACACCTCAGTGGAGTGGAGTGCCCCTGCAGGGTCCTTTCCACCTCGGCAACCCCCCTCCCATATGCACACACTGGAGTGGAACGCCCCAGCAGGGCCCTTTCCATTTCCACACCTCAGTGGAATGGAGAGCCCCAGCAGGGCCCTTTCCACTCTGGCAACCCCCCTCCCATATGCACACACTGGAGTGGAACATCCCAGCAGGGCCCTTTTCATTTTCACACCTCAGTGGAATGGACAGCCCCAGCAGGGTCTTTTCCACACCAGCAGCCCCCCTCCCATATTTCCACACTGAAGTGGAATGCCCCAGCAGGGCCCTTTCCATTTCCACACCTCAGTAGAATGGAGCGCCCCAGCAGGGCCTTTTCCACCCCAGCATCCCCTCTCCCATATGCACACACTGGAGTGGAATGCCCCAGCAGGGCCTTTTCCACCCCAGCAGCCCCCCTCCCACTAGCACACACTGGAGTGGAAATTCCCAGCAGGACCCTTTGCATTTCCACACCTCAGTGGAATGGAGTGCCCCAGCAGGGCCCTCTTCCACCCCAGCAGCCCCCCTCCTGAAAGGAATCCAAGGGACAAATGAGGTGGCGTGCCTCAATTTACCCAAACGGGATTCCAAGGGACCAATGAGGTGGCGTGCCTCAATTTACCCAAACGGGATCGAAGGTTGCAATTAACAAGCCAAAGTATAGAGGTACAACTCAGTTTTATTGAATAGACACTTAACATCTGGACATGGCAGTGTTCTCAGTTACAAACCCCAGTAACCCATGATATCTTACGTGTCAGAGGCACAGTCCGAGACGCAGGCTGGTTCAGAGGAGAAGGGGAGAGGGCCCAGCAGATGGCTGGCCCGGGGGTCTCTGGATCTTTTGAGAGCGACGGTAAGGATCAAAGACCCACGCGGCTCACTGCAATGCTAGTGGCCGTTAGCGTCAATGACAAGGGGCAAGGGGCTGAACTTTCCCTTTTATAGCTTCATTTATTAGGGATACATGTTGCAGGGTCCCCTTTGCCAGGTGCAGAGAATAAGCTGGCTATTCATAATGCTATCACTTGGAGCACGGCCACCAAGCTATTTTGGAGTTCTCAGGGAGTTTTAGGGAGTTACTGTTTATTCGTAGGGGAGGGCACCTCGCTTTCTTACAAACTCCCTTTGTTTCTCTTAGGCCTATTTCTGTGTTCTCAGAGATAGTGGCTGTCTAGGGTTTTCTATTGTGGCCTTGGAAATACATTTTCTGCTTAGAAAGTGATTTTGACAACTTTATTCTCATGGGCCTAGTTGGATAGTGTCAGCCTGAGACCTGTGGCTGAAGAACCTGAACTGAGTTGTCCAAACCTGATCCTGCTTGTGTCTCTGATCATGGCCAATATTGCCTAATTGATACATAACAGCCCCCGCTTTGCTGCCTGTTTACATGGCAGCACATACAAAAATATGTATCAATGAAGGTGTAACACGAAGTAAATTGTACCCAAATTTGTTACATACATTTGTAAATGTTAATGCTACCTTAAATGGAGTTACAAATCACATTTTTAATAACTAAATACAATACTTAATGTTATATTTACTAAAGGTTACATACAAATGTAAATCTTAATATTGATTTTAAATCAAATACATTTCTAATAAACTATAATATTGAATATCAGTTATTAGTATAATCATTTTTATTAAAACAAATTACCACTTAATTTTGTTAGTTATAAATGCATATATGTGTCCAGTAAATATGAAAGTGAAAAATACAAAAAAGTGTTTAATACAAGGAAGGTTGCTACACATGGGCCTCTTTGTATGCTGGCTGTGTTTAGTGAAAACAAGTGTCATTACATGTGAGCTCCTTTGTATGCTGGCTGTGTTGCCTCCATGAAAGATCATGACAGATTTAATAATTTTATTAAGTCACGCATCCTGCCCTGTGTGACCTCCAATACAACATCTCTTTAATAAGCAGGGTGTAACCTAGGGGGCCAAGCCATTTACACCCCAGATGTTGTCAGGCATGAAGGTGACCGGTGGTATCCCCTTCTCAAGTCACTTTCATGAATTCAATTAACAAGAATTGCCTAGGAATTAAAACAACCTGGGATACTGAGGCTGTCCCAAAACAATCTTGTTTCTTCCCAATACAGTGTAAATGGGAAAATAAGTCTGTCGGGGTGATCTGCAATACAAAAAGTAAAGTAAGGCACAGCACAGCACAGCAGCAACAATGCAATGAGAACACCACCACCATCAGGCTCAGTTCAGGTGTCCTGGCTTAAAGCACTATTTCAGAACACACAGAGGTCCAGGTGCATGGCTGCATATGTATAGTTAACATAGAGCAGGTTTGTGAGTGGTCTTGCACTGTTTTCCTGCAGGCCCTGCACGAACCTCTCATGCAACACTTCAGATTCCCATAAGACTGTTATGTGAATAACTGTTGCATTTCCTGCTAACTCAAATCCATTTAGAACCCCAAGTGAGGTCCCCAACACTTCCCAACCATTTTTTTCAATTCCTTGTCTTAAATTGGACCACCATATGTACATTTCCCACTTGTATTATTCAAACTTACCACCCATGTAGTGTTATAATGGAATTTCCATTATGTTCAAAGTGTATGGTATGAGGTTTTATTGCTACCCCATAATTTTTAATAATTGTTTTCAGGAATTCTTTGCATCTCTTTTCCTTTTCCCCCACTCCGTACCTTATTTCCACCATAATCAGGTGCCTCAACAGACTGAAGTAGTAAATTCAGTTGAACAACCACAATTATACATCCTCTTCCCATTTCTAACAACATACAAATGTCCCTTGAGCGTGTCCCCATTTAAACGTACACCTCACCAAGCTGTGTTCCATTGTTTATTTCTGTTCATCAAGTCAGGAGCAGAGGTGTCATTGTCTTAAAGGAGTCCATGTCCATGAAACTTTTACTCCAGCTAGGGCAGGCCGAGATGAGAAGGCAATGTTTTTATTTAATTTTTATTTATTTTTTTGAAAATCCAAACTTGATATTTCAATGTCCTCTCAGTCTCCCTCCGGTATTACTGCATTTCATCTAGGACTGGGGCCTTGTTTGTTTTATTTGAATCCATATCTGTAGTCAAAATTCCACAGGCTTTTGTAACAACCATGCACAGGATCCAAATCACTGGCAGCATGATGGCACTGGATTAAAACAAAATCTGCAACAAGTCAGGTTATATATCTCCTGCTTTCCTTTCTTGTTCTCTTTTCTCAGTTACTCCATAAAATGCTTAGGAGAAAAAGAACCCTGTAAACAAAAACAAAACAAACAAACATATCGGGACACAAATGGCGATGAAGAGGTTAACTGAGAACCTGCCTTCCAATGATTATGGGGAAACCCATATGACTGCATGCATTATTCTGCCCTTACTGTGCACTGAAAGTACAGAATAAATGTGGGCAGCCGTTTTAATTATTTTTACATTCTGCCACTTATGTGCCTTATTTCACATTACATAAGCAGACACACAACAGTGAATGACAAATTACACAGACAGACACACAACACTGAATGACAAAACAGCCATGGCAAAAATAAAACAAAATCTAAACAAAAACAAAAACACCCCTGCAGTTAACCGGGCCTTCTTAGAACATCCAAAACTTCTTTCCTGCTTAAAGAAAAAGAGAGACAGACCTGGCCTGTATATGACCTTTATAATTACCTGAAAAGGAATTGGTTGGTTATTCACACTTTCCTGGATGAAACCCATTTTAAAGAGAGAAGTGTCCGCAATCCAAGGCATTTCCCTGATGTTTTAAAACCAAACAAAACTAGCTGCAGGAACACATACATGAGGTCAGCAGCTCATGCTTATGCTTTCTCCCACATTTTTTTTTTTTTTTTTTTTCCAATCAGCAGCCTGATTGCTGTTCACAAACTGAGACTGTAAGTGAAAGCAGTAAAATGGGCAAGGGTGTAATGTTACAGTTGGAGAGAGAAAAGTTTGAGGGAAGAAAGAAAGAGAAAAAAGTGTGTGAAGGGCAAGCATGTGTGTGACATCACCAATGATTTTACAAATCAAAAACTTTTTCTAGCTGTATAACAAGCAGTCAAAAATACCTTTCAATATTAATGCAAGGCTGGCTGTTTGCCCAAGTCTTCGGAGGGGAGGGGAGGGGAGGTGGAGGGGATATGGGATTTTTAAAGATGTTTTTAAAAACTGTTGTTGGGGTCTTGTATTTTTAAACAAAAAAATTTTTTTAATTGAATTTTATTATTGTATGTGTGATGTGAAAGCACACAAAGAAAATCCTTAAACTCATACATACATTCTCACTTAAAAACCTTACAAGCTTTAAACACCCCTATATTCACATGAAGCAGGCATACATTGTTTCTTGCAGACATTCAGTATTAAACTTACACACATAAATGCAAACCTCTTGCTATAAAAAACACTACCTGTTTTTTACAAAACCTAGAGCCAATGTGGGAAACTACAATCTCATGAATTCCTGCAGAACTCAGAATTTAACATCTCAGGGCACTCAGGCAGAGTCCCTCATACACATACCCACATCGGGAGGGGGGCTCCTTAAGCATACAAATATACATGCACCCCATTTCACACATCCCACATAGTCAAACACGCACACAAATTACTCATAGTAGCACTGAAGCATGGTCAAAGGCAAATAAACAACACATGCTTGGGGAAGTACATGATTTTTAAGACTGCTAATTTTATTCCTCCTTACAGACAGTTTTAGCTGTTGCTGGCAAAAATAAATGGTGGCAAAAACAGTGTAAATGAGGCTCTATTTTTAACAAAATACCTGAACACACACCACTACTAATCACAACAATAAAAGCAATCTTTGTTACCCCTTTTTAAACACTTTCTCTAGCCTTCTTTCTAACTTACATGTAACTCTGCTTGTGGGGTAGGGAACACACAAAGCCTAGTCCAGTGCCTACAGGCCTGGGGAAGGTGGATTTAGAAGTCCATCCTGGCCTCTGCCTGAACCCCTTCCCAAACTGGATTTAGGATTAGCCTGGGTTTTCTCTCCTTGCATAGATGCTACTCCATGCCCATTTATGCAGTGTTAATCCTATCCTTCAAGAACTATCTTTAAAATCCTTTTTCCAACATCACTGTTCTGTATTCCCATCCTCAACACACAAACACACACACACACACACACACACACACAGAAAAGGGGCGGGTGTGGTTACTTCAGGTTGGATTAGGGCCACTGTTGCTCGTTAGGGCAGAGAGATAGATGAAATACATGCCCCAAAACAAGTTGGTGAATGTCAGTAGTTCACTCCAAGTCCTGTCCTGGAAACTTGGCCATAGAGGGGGAATCCTGGGGGACCCTACAGGACCCTTGGCATTTTGGGGGAAGGGATAAAAGTCCCTGAGCTGGCCAGAGGAACTTACTCCTCCTGGGCGACCTGAATGACAGGCATCTTTCTCTAGCTGAGGTTGCCAGTGCTCCTGAAGGGAGACATTGCCTTCTGTGGGAGCAGGGTTAGCAACCACAGTGGCAACTTTGTCTGTGTCAGCAGTGTCTATTAAAGGGCCTGGATCCCAGGGAGGCGGGAGAGTTGCAATTTCCTTAGGGGTGTGGGGAAGCATCTGATCAGGGGCCGTGGGCATACAAATGCTGGTTATAAGTTCCTCCTCATCCGAGGGGTAATCATCATTAAAGGGTACATCTGGGTCTATTTTACTGCCCTGGGAGACAGGAATTTTTTTATTAGCTGAAATGATGGCATGTTTTTTCTTTAAGCTTTGTGTGAGAGCACTGATTTTTTTTTGGCATTTTACATGAGATACGGGGTCTCCTTCCCTGAACTTTTTGACTTGATTTATTAGTAATCTCAGACCTGCTTCACTTTCCTGCAACTTGGTAAGGTTATTCTGATTAGTTCTTTGAAGTTGCCTATAATCTTTTTGCAATGATGCCAGTTGTTCTTTGAGTTCCTTGTATTCAGTGGCTTGTCTGAGTTGCTGACAGGACAGTTCATTGCGCCAACTGACACTTTGCTGCTCTCTGCGCTTGAGATCTCCCATTAACACATCTGTAACTTTTGCATTGTTAATTAAAGTGGAGATCTGTGCTACAGCGTCCTGCACAGCCCTCCAGAGAAGCCAGATGACAGCAGAGATTTTGTGTGCCTTCTTAGGGGCATACAAAGACACATATTTATCCCAAACCTCAAATACCTGCTCTTCAGTAATGGGGTTTGTAAAAACCTGATCAGTCCAGGGGCAAAGTCCTTGCTTAGCTATGAACTCATGTAACCTGGGGACAGACTCTATTTTATCCCAATGCTCAATGGGGACCCCTCCCACATTCTTCCTCTTAAACCAAGCCATAGAAATCCAAGTAGTGGGGGACTACCCGTCCAGAGAAAGTGTCTTATCCTTATTATGCAATTTGATTTCCAACTTTGGCACAAGGCATGCACTTGCAATTGCACACCTGCAGCTTTCAAGACTGTTAATTGCAACCAGGGGAATGCTTTCCAGCTATGTTCCCCCACACCGCATTCTGCACCAATTGAAAGGAATAAATGAGGTGGCGTGCCTCAATTTACCCAAACGGGATCCCAAGGGACCAATGAGGTGGCGTGCCTCAATTTACCCAAACGGGATCGAAGGTTGCAATTAACAAGCCAAAGTATAGAGGTACAACTCAGTTTTATTGAATAGACACTTAACATCTGGACATGGCAGTGTTCTCAGTTACAAACCCCAGTAACCCATGATATCTTACGTGTCAGAGGCACAGTCCGAGACGCAGGCTGGTTCAGAGGAGAAGGGGAGAGGGCCCAGCAGATGGCTGGCCCGGGGGTCTCTGGATCTTTTGAGAGCGACGGTAAGGATCAAAGACCCACGCGGCTCACTGCAATGCTAGTGGCCGTTAGCGTCAATGACAAGGGGCAAGGGGCTGAACTTTCCCTTTTATAGCTTCATTTATTAGGGATACATGTTGCAGGGTCCCCTTTGCCAGGTGCAGAGAATAAGCTGGCTATTCATAATGCTATCACTTGGAGCACGGCCACCAAGCTATTTTGGAGTTCTCAGGGAGTTTTAGGGAGTTACTGTTTATTTGTAGGGGAGGGCACCTCGCTTTCTTACAAACTCCCTTTGTTTCTCTTAGGCCTATTTCTGTGTTCTCAGAGATAGTGGCTGTCTAGGGTTTTCTATTGTGGCCTTGGAAATACATTTTCTGCTTAGAAAGTGATTTTGACAACTTTATTCTCATGGGCCTAGTTGGATAGTGTCAGCCTGAGACCTGTGGCTGAAGAACCTGAACTGAGTTGTCCAAACCTGATCCTGCTTGTGTCTCTGATCATGGTCAATATTGCCTAACTGATACATAACACTCCCACTAGCACACATGACAGAAACAAATGTGCAAAACTTTGCCCGCCCCCACCCCCAGCAAGAGATGAAGAGAGCACTGGGAGGGCGGAACCTCTTCTTGGGGGCGTGGGTGGGCCCCCTCACAAGACACCCCAGCCCCCCTCCCATACATAGAGTGGAGCACCCCAGCAGGGACCTCTTCCACCCTGGCAGTCCCCCTCCCATACGCATGCATGCACACATGACAGAAACAAATGTGCAAAACTTTGCCCGCCCTCATCCTCAGGAAGAGGTGCAGAGAGCATTGGGAGGGTGGAACCTCTTCTTGGGGGCAGGCCCACAACCTCACTCTGCCTCTCCCACCTAAACTCTAGTCCAGTCCCCCTCAGCCATCTGATGGGTCACCACCACCATTGCACCTCCAGACACGATGGGACTGCAGGCTCGTGGTTTCTGCAATAAAAATAATTCATCAGCCTGCAGTCCTTCTGTGTCTGTCGAGAAGCTTCCAGAACTCCATCTGTGGGATCTCATCTGCAACGGACTGCAATATCCCCCTCCCCCACTGCACCTCCAGCTGCAGTGGGACTTCAGCTTGCCTACTGTGGCTTGATATCCAACTGCGTTTGGAGGCCTACAGAACTAAAGTGAAGACTTCAACCATAGTCACATGGAATGGTCACAGCGATGGACCTGGACCTCAATGGCAACAGAAGAATGCAATATTTTACTGCCAGCCACCCCCCACCAGTGTGCTTTGATGCATTGTTTTTTTTTTTTTACTTTAGTGGGTGTTTCTGCTGAGCCTCTGAAGTCCCTAGACCCTCTGTGTCTGGAGTCTAGACCATGGAAAACTATAGGAAGTCCAGAAGAGATCATGAAACAAAGAGTGCTCCAGTCAGATGACATTAGGTACTTACCTAATGTCATCTGACTGCAGCACTCTTTGTTGGCATGGGGACTGGGAGGGTCTGGAACCTCCACTTTGGGGACAGACCCCAAAAGGGATTAAATAATTAGACCTTCATTCTCTATGTCCAAAATGAAATTCAAACATCTCAGCAGCAGAAACACCTAACTTGCTGGTTTTGTTTTCTTTTCCCCTCCAAGATCTTGTCGGATTCCCCGCCTCATCTCGCTCTCCCTGTGGACGTTGCAGAAAGTAGAAAAAGCCGGGCAGAAGAAAGAGCTGCAGCAGATGACAACAATGGAGTCCCCTTTCCCCTGTTCCCCACTGAAACCCATCTTCCCCTTCCTCTTCTCGTACACCAAAACAAAACCCTTTCCCCTCCTATTTTTCCTCTGTCCTGTCCTTCTCTTCCCTTTCATTCTCTTCTGATTCAGCTTGTCACAGGACTGGGAGCTAACTCAGTCCTCCCAGTTCTCCAATCCTGAAGGAAGGCTTGTGTTCCGAAGCCTACACCTTTGGAAGACTACAGGTGGCCAAGGAGGGTACAAAAACCGAGGATTTGGAGGTTCAGGATAAAGGTAGGCGATGGCAACATGATCTATTTTTTTTCATGCTGGGTTACAGAAACAATGGGGTCTGGTTGAGGGAGGCCAGGTTAAAGGTGGGCGATGGCAATGTGGTTTTTTCTATTCTGCAGCACAGATATGACTGAGTGAGGGAAAGGCAGTGACAGGAGGGCATTCTATAACCCAACCGCTATGAGAATTGGACTCACAGGCTACGTAGCTTTTGGGTTAAGCCCTGCCCAGGGCCAAGCCAGCATTAGTCTCTCCCATCCTGTTGTTATCCCCGGGAACCCCCAGCCACTTGGTCCAACAGATTTGAACCAAGTGGCCAGGAGTTCCATCGGTTAACAACAGGAGTGGCCCAAGTGGCCCATGCACAGGACAGTGGGGACACCCCATCTCCCTCACAATCACAAGGAGCAAGTCTGCTCATCATCAAGCACACATTGGCTCAAAGAAAAACTGGGACCGCTACCGCCACCAAGAAGAGGTACAGAGGGCATTGGGAGGGTGGAATGCTCTGTCATGAAGGAACATGAGGTCACACAGGAGAAATACTGGGCTATAAAGTCTAGCAATATGTAAAACTCAAACTTACACATGTATGTAATGTTGAAGATAAGAACTGAAAACTCAGTTCATTTAATCATGTAAGGTAAATTGAGAACCCAAAACTCCAGGAAATGGGGAGAGATAAAGAATGTTGTTTCAGAGAGACACCAGACAGAATCCTATGGAGATGCAAATGGATCTTCCTGTTTACCTCTCTGCTGACATGACAAACACCAGGTTTCCTTGAGCAGGAAGAACTAAACAAAGGGCTTTGAAATGCTATTTAAGCCAGGAGTCAAGACAAAGAGTCAGCTATCTTCTGCTATCTCTTGGAGAGAACTCATCTGCATCATGCATGCCAGTGAGGAGACTGCTGGAACTATGGACTGAGAGGAAAGACTTTGCTTTCTACCAACTAAGAGATCAGTGCCCAGTCATTCTACATCACTGACTGAGAATGTACTCTGTACAGGGTAAGATTGTATATAGGGAATTACCCAGTACAGAATAGGAATGCGTTATGTTAGTTTTAATTTATTTGGCCACTCTGTATCAACTGTTCTAGCTTATGTAATCAATAAACTTTCTTCTTATCTTTATGAAGAAGTGTCTGTGATCTAACATTGGGAACACAAGTGAGTGCCTTGAGTTTTCAAGCTCTTGCGAACTCAGAGAGAAAGAGTCTGTAAACGGGAAGCTTTCTGGGAGTTGGGGATGGCAAAAGGATTCTCCCCTGTGCAGGACTGGACTAGCCAGAGAGAGAACTAGTTCAGGTGGGCTGCATGTGAGGGAAATTGAGTCACCCAAACCAGGAAAGTGGGGTGTTGGACCCTCAAACCTGTGACACACACCCTCCTGCACAAACAGACCCCCCCAGCCACTTCACCTCCAGAAACAGTTCTGTCCCCAATCTTAGTTGAGTCATGTGCCAGAGCCCGACTAAAGTCTGAGGACACATTGCATCTGGAGGAAGGCACCTCTGCAACACCAGCCAGCCATTGCCAACTGTGGGATTGACCTCTTCTGCACATTAGCACAGAATGCAACATCTTCATGACGCACGACTGCACCTCCAGACTTAGAGGGACTTCAGAGTTCTGTGGTGTTCTGTCAAGCTTTCCAAGGATCTCAGGAAGTCCCTGTACATCTTGCTGTGTTTGTTGTGTTGGCATTGGAACTGTTGGCATTGCCAATATGTCATTGTGGGTGATTTGAGGGGATCCTGGGACACCGAAATAGCAAAAACAAAAAACAGTTAGTTTTTTGGCATTATTTCCTATAGGGGGTCGTTTTAGGGCTAGTAATGGATTTAGCTATGATTAAATATTTATTTAAACAGTCACTGTTGGTAAGGTATGGTTGTAAATGTCGGCATTGGAAATATGTGGATCATCATGGGAATCCCAGGGAGTGGGGCACAATAGGTTTTGAATTTAGTTGGGGGTTGCACAGGATTTTGTCATCGAGTCGGAGTCGTCACTCCCTTGAAAACTAAACTGCATGCTTCACTGGCATCACGTGCCACTGTGCGAGTGTCCTCCAGTGGCAGTTGCTGTGATCTGATTTTGGATTGATTGATTTGATGATGACTTGAGTGCTGTGGAAAATCCCCCTTTTTTTAAAGAAAAAAAAGTAGCAGTGGGGGCTACTGGGGGTTTCTGTAGTCTGGTGGTTAGCAGTTAAGGAAACAAGTGAATCTGTCATTGAATCTTTACAAGAGACATGTCATTATTACAGGTAATTTTGGTTTTCTCTCCCATTGATTTCAATGGGAAAACTTCCGGTACCGGTAATACCGGTTTTAATCCAAGAATCCAATATCCTGTAAAACTGGTATCCGATATTTTCCACCAAGTCCCACCCCTACCATGGAGCATCCAGCCAGGTGGGTGACATCAAAAGACACCCTGGATAAATTTTCGGAGAGCTCTTTGCCATCTTGTATCATGGGCACAAGACATGCCTTAATTTCTTTGAGAAATTCACTAATGACATTAAAGACTGTGTCTCACAAGGTGAAATTATAGCCAGTCATGAGGGGTACGTAACTGCCTGCTCTAATGCCTATCATTGAGGAAGAATAAATACTCCTTCCCAGGGGATCTATGTGCCTGCCTTCTTTATCACTTGGCTGGGCAGGGGACTTGCCCAATTGGGACCATTCAAATGACACTGAAGAAATGAGATAGTTGGGTTCAGGGTGGCAGATTAGGAGATTATGACCTGTGTTTGGTACCAGGTACATGCAAAGTGATTTTAGCATTGCAGGTAGAACCATGACGGGTTCCTTCCATATTTCCTCCAGCCTATCAGATCATGCTTTCACTAAGGGTATAGCTAGTCTCTCTCTGGCCCCTACATCTATGTGTCAAAAATCTGATATTGTTCTTTTCTGTCATGGCCTCTTTCTCTTCTTAAGATTTGGTGGGGTTCTTTAGAGGTTCCCTTATTGGGCACCAACCCTTTACTCACAGTGGTCTTAGGCAGGAGACTGGCACTGTGGTTGCTGACAGTGACTGCTTGGAAGGGCTTGCTCATGGTGGCACCTGTGGCAGACTTGAAGTGGAGGTTTTCGGTATTGATTAAGATGGTGCTTATGGCAGGGAGGAGTTCATAGCCATCTTTTTGAGATGCTTCACCAGCCTTCTTACTCTTTCTTTCCACGTCTGGGATTTGAAGGAGCAACAGACTTTACAGGTAACTGCATTGTGCTCAGCGCTGAGGCAAAAAAGGCACCTGTTGAGAGAGTTTGAGTCTGGAGTTTAGCAGAGCAGGCCAGACAGTGCTTAAAACTCTTTTGTGCCATGCACCAAAAAGGGGAATGCGAGTTAGGTTTTACACGTCTTTGCTCCTCATGTGTTCTTTATATTTTTTCTTTTTTTTTTAAGCATTGTGTTCGTAGGGAGAAATATTGTGGTTCATTAATCGATTTGAGGTCAAATTATCTTAACTGTACACGTAAGTAAACTGCTATAGATTGCCAATCTCTGGCGCAGCAGATAAAGAATGGGAGAGGCAGGATGTGGGAGCAGTATATATAAGGGATTATGATGTCATCTCTTGCACCCCATCTAGAAGCTGCTTCGATAGATCTGCCTGGGCTCGGTGCCAGAGAGTGCCCAACTACCTTCACTGTGCACATGGAGAGGCCTTCAAAGAATATTCTGTTACAGCAGAGATTACTAGTTTTCTGCATAACACAGTGCCTTTCAAATTGTTTATCTTATTATGCAAGTTGAGCAGTTAGCAACAGCTCCCAGGTAAGAGTTGAGAAAGTGGCTAGTGAAGGGCCATGTCAGGAACCAAGACAGGAGATAAATGAGGAATCATGAAATCAGAACCAAATCAGTAGATGAGAAGAAGAGTTAAGTCAGGAATCAGGAGACTGAAGGCAAATCAGGGACCAGGAGGCCAGGGCAGGGCAGGGCAGGGCAGGGCAGTATGGAGACAAGAGCAAAGTCAGTATGGAGACAAGAGCAAAGTATACAGAAACTGTGAGGGACAAGGGGAGGGGCAGGAAGGAAGACTCACCTTTTGGCGTCCTGTGCACGAACCCCACCTGAAAAATAACTCTCAGGATCGTAGGGTGGCTTTGATCCATCAACGGGATCCTGCTGTGATCATCATAGGGAGCTGGTAATCAGGTGTGGTGCCACAAGACCCACCCTATCCAAATAGGACATCACTGCAGTGCAAGGAATGCATATGGAAATAAGGATAAGGGGAACCTCTGAACCCACAGAAGCACAGGGGGAGATAAGGACAAAGGTAGCTCCAGAATCCACAGGAGCCCAGGGGAAAACAATTAGTAAACCACAACAAGGGAAACAACTAGGAACAGCAGAAAACGCGCTCTCAAGCATACACACTCCCAGTCACACTCCCTGTTGTCAGAATTCACTCCCATATACACCCCCCACATACACAGAATCTACTAGGCTCAAATATACTGCTGCAAGCTACAGCAAGTCCAGTCTCACAGGCAGAGCACGGACTACTGGCAAGGAGCTAGGACAGTCTTCCTACTTTTGTGCTCTAGGCCCCGCCCCGATGAAGCGCCTGCTAGCGCAGGCACTGTGAGCACCACAGAGGCTCTAGCCCCGTGCGCATGCGTCCAGCACTGCCAGAGACGCCACTGGGGCCACCTTGGACTGGGGCCGCGATCCAATGTGGCATTGTCCCCACTGCCCAGGGACTCCCCTGGGGAATCCAAGGGGCCAGAGGAGTCTTCTACGCTGCCCCAGGCAGCCGCCCATGCACTAGGGTTCACCACCACCACCCACTGCGACCCCGGTAGGCACGCTGCAGGGCCATGACAGAAACAGAGCAGTAACTCTGTACTGATAAACAAAGGTGAAGAGCCATCATGTAGCATAGACAACTTCCTGACAGAGATTTACACAGGGGCTCCCATCTAATCAGGAAGTGGTCTGGCATGGAAAATTGGACCCCTCAGAATTGCTGACTGGTTGCTAGGTACCAGCAAGCTATAGCAAAGATCAGTCAGGATATGAGTGGTAGTGGATCTAGAGCCTCATTGAAGGTTGGTGAGCTGTTTCCACAAGCTTTAAAAAGGCACCAATACAGCAGGGCACACTAGGGATGTGCGAACAGAACGCAGTTCAGATGTTCGGACGTTCTGTTCGAAATCCGAGTTCTGGTTTGGTTGTTCGGTTTGACGGGGTTCGGTCGTTTCGCGATCCAAAAATAGCGCTACTGATAATGATACCGAAATTGATTTTTTTCCCCAGTATCGGTATAATTTGGCCCTGAAACCACCCCTGGTCTCCACCCCTGGTGCCAGGAAGTCTGCTTCTCAGCTGCCTCCCCCTTCCAGTCACGTTTTTCCCACCCAAAGTCATATTTTTCCCACCCATGAACTCATTTGAACTCATCTGAACTTTTCCGAACTGTTCGGCCATTCAAACGTTTGGTTCGGGCATTTGGTTCGGTTGTCCGAAGAGGTCGAGTTCGGCCCGAACTCCGAACATCTGAACTGCGTTCGCATATCCCTAGGGCACACTTCTGGGCCTATTGAAAAAGCAACAGATACAACAAAAGGAAAACCAAAGAAACGCCAATGTCCAAACAGGGTTTATTTATTTATTTATTTTATTTTATGGATTTCTATCCCGCCCCATCCTGCAATGCAGCTCGGGGCGGCTAACAACAATAAAACAATTAAAACAATTAAAATACAAATATAAAATATACCAATAAAACAGGGCAGAGTCCAATAATCAATAAATACATCGGTGGGGGATTAAAAA
>QEPC01000529.1:5425196-5468133 GCA_003113815.1 Sphenodon punctatus | reverse complement strand
GCTCAGCCGCTGTCCCCGGGCTTTTAGCCCCTGCTACTTCCGGGTGGGGGGGAGGGGACAGGACAGCCCACGTGGCTGCCCTCTGCGTTCCCCCCCCTACCCCCAACTCACAGGTCTTTTCTTCTTCCCCGCAGGCGGTATCCCGCGGGGACGGAGCAGCGGCGGCGGCGGCCTCAACGGGGCGGATGTTGGCGGCGGCGGCAGCAGCAGCGAGGCAGGCAAGCCCCCCCCCGCAGCGGCAACAGGCAGGTGAGTGGGCGGGTCAGGTGTTCCCCCCGCAAGCTCCTTGGTTAACAGCCCAGCTAGGTTTTCTAGCCACTCAGTCCAGCTGGGTAAGGCTAAAGTCTTTCCTCAAGCACATAGCCATCTTAAAGCAACTAATCTATCTAAGGGTTGTACCCCCTCCCAAACACTCTTTTTCTCTTAATCAAGAGAGTGAGTGTAGTTGCTATATTGGTCCAACTATAAAAAATGGAGACAAAGTAATTCATATGATATCTTTTATTGATCAAACTTCTGTTGGTGAATGTGTGCAACCTTTCATGCCACACACAGCTCTTTCTCAGGCAAGTAAGTAGTCAGAACTACCCTCACTAGCCTGAGGAAGGGCCCTGTGTCGTCCAAAAGCTTGCACACACTCATAATAGAAGATATCATCTGAACTATTTTGACTCTATCACCTCTTCTCACAAGAATCTTAGAAGATTTCATGCTGGGGACTGAGATCTCACTGACCAACAAAACACCTGCACGTGCACAAATGACCATCACGGCGGCTCTGCACATACACAGTCCTTTTCCAAAACAGTGCAGGCAGCATTGCCGCCATTTTGGAAAAGTGTAGCTAGTTTGCACATGCAAAACATGGCCACTGCACATACACAGAATGGCCGCCTTTCCCAAAATGGCAGCAATGCTGGTGGTGCCATTTTGAAAAAGGGCTGTGCATGCACAGAATGGCCACAGTGGCCATTTTGCACAGGCACAGTGGTCGTTAAACTCTCTCAAGAATCTCGTGGAATGGTGTCAAGAATGGTCAATTCTCAATTTGTTATTGATTGGGAAAATCTCGCTGAAAGCCAAATTCTCGACAAAATTCTCGAGAATATCGTGATCAAGTTTCAGCCCTAGTTCTGTCTGAGGTCCCAGCCAGCTATTTTATCAGTTAGTTCTAGAGTTGATCACTTACGCTATACAGGCAAGGAAAGGATTGATTTCCTAGCCTGTGGCGCTGTGTAACCTATTGTTCTCATGGACATGGGCTTGAAGACTGATGTGTTCCTCTTACAGTTGTGCAACAAAGGGTACAGGAAACAAAGGGTAGGAGTTAATTGTCAGTTTTTGAAATGGAGAGAGTCAAACGTATGGTGCCGCCGGGGTCTTTACTGGGATTGGTGTTTAATATAAAAGGAAGTAAAGAGGGAGATGATCAGATTTGCAGATGACAAAGTTTAAGATAGTCAAGACTACGACAGACTTTGAGGAATTACAGGAGAATATTGCAAGACTGGGTGACTGGGGAAAAAAAAAACGCAGATGAAAGTAAATGTTGATAAGTGCAAAGGGATGCACATAGGGAAAAATCATTCAAACTTTACCTGCACAATGTTGGGTTCCAAATTAGGAGTTGCTACTCAGGGAAAGGATCTTGGAGTCACTGTGGACAATTCTTTGAAATTCTCAGCTCAGTGTGTGGCAGTAGCCAAAAAAGCAAACAGAATTTTACAAATTATTCAGACATTATAAAGAATAAAACAGAAAATATTATAATACTGCTATATAAATATATGGTGTCACCTCCCCTTGAATATTGTGTGCATTTCTGTTCTCCCCTTTCAAAAAACATACAGCAGAATTGAAAAAGGTACAAAGAAGCAAAAATGATCAAGGGCATGGAACTACTTCCATACAAGGAGAGGCTCCTTAGGTTAGGGCTCCTCAGCTTGGATAAAAGATGGATATGGTAGTTTATAAAATCACGAGTGGCACGGAACAAGTACATTGGGAGTTGTTATTTATCCTCTCAAATACTGCTAGAACTAGGGGACATTCCATGGAATTAACTTAACAGCAGATCTAAAGCAAATAAAAATATTTTTTCTTTTGATATACTTAACTTGTTGAACTTGTTAGACGATGTGGTAGGTGAAGAGCTGGGTTTAAAAAACGATCAGACATGTTCTTGGAGGATAGGTCCATTATTGGCTATTAGACAAGTAGGTTAGGGGACGGAACCTCTGGGGGAGAACAGCTGGGATTGGATCACTCCATTATGGCCTGTTGGGTATTTCTCTTAAGCGACGGAGAGTGGCCACTGTTGAAGGCAGTATGCTGGGCTCAATAGATCATTGGTCTGACCCAATATGCCACATTTGTTTTGTCTCTAATTAGACTATTCTTCAGGCAGATTTACAACTAGGCATTATTATTGGGCTGAGAATCCTGAAGAAAGGGATGATTTGTTCACAGGCTATATGTGAACAGCTCTGCTCCAGGACTGGTGGAAATTAAACAAGTAAAGCTTAGAATATAGCCAGTCCCACTTCATTGATTTCTCCTTTGCTGGGAAACTGACCTGCAAGGTCCCAAACTGCTCCTGATTGGTGTTGCCTAAAGGGGCAACAATTCATTTTCATATTTAATTCAGTGGAGAAAAACAACATTTTAAAAATTTATTGGAGACAGCACAGAATGTCCAAAGCCCACTTCTGGGCACTGCTGGATAATTAAGATCCAGTTTGCTGCAGAGCATATGGGGCCTTGATTACATGTTACCTGCTAAGCGGTACACGAGGGATTTGTTTTTTAAATTCTCTCCTATTACTTTCCCAATGACAGCATTATAAATATCTTACCCAGAGAGTGCCAGAGAACGGAAGATTTACTATAAAATCTCAGCTTACTATGATTAGTATGGAGACTATTAAATTCAATTGCAGACTCTCGGGAAGGTAAAACTTTAACTTCCCAATATTACCAGTATTAGTTGTTAAAACTCAAACACTGCTCTTGTGACAGAACAGTGAAGTCCTGTGGTTACAGGTTCTCTTTTAGATGTAATAATAAAGTTATCAGTTTTAATGATAAAGAAAAATAGGTCAAAGTCTTTGAATTGCCTACCAGAAGTGTTTGAATATTACAAGGGCTTTAAAAATTGAGACCTTTTACCTGCCTTCTGTACCTGTATATTACACTCAGGGCATGCTTTCAGGCCGTTCTCTGTGGCTATATGGGGTAATAACTTTCTTTTAAAAAAAAAAAAAAAAGATAAGACTCTCACTTAGGGTATTTTCAGACGTTACGCCGGGCCGATTCACCACAGCGAATCCCCAGTAGGGGTGAACGAAACAACCCCACCCCCCCGTGGTCAAACAAAGCCCCAAACAGATGTTACGGGACCGGGACCACGGCAGGGAATCGGGCCGATGGATCATGGACTGGGGCAGCATAACAGAGGTTACGCTGATCGCCGGTCATGATCAAAACACCCACAAGCCACCGGGAAGGGGCGGGACACAGACATGGTTGCCTGAGGGCAAATGAAGCCACAAGGCACAAAAGGAACGCCCACACCAGGGAAACAGGAAGGGAGGGGGGAGAAGAGTTGATCGGGTACCACACACAACAGGCACACAGACAACGGGGGCACAGCGGAACACACAGCACAAGCACATGCCCGGACACGTGCGCAGGCACACACACACACCACACACACACACACACACATGGGACTGGAAGGGAAGGGACGACACATGGGACCGGACCGCACACACGGCACACCGGGCAAAGGGGGGGGGCGGAACAAGGGAGGGGGGGAAATGGCACAGGGGCAGGGCAGGACACAGGCAACCAGGACCACAACCCCCACAGAAGAACAGGACACACGGGACCCCCCCCCAACACTGCAGAGGTGAAAATGCATGGAGCGGGAGAGTCGTGCATCCAGTAGCCCAATGCAGCTGGCACAGTGGGGGCCAGTACCCAAGAAGTAAGAAGAAGGCAGGACACAAAAGCATGTTCAAGGTGGTTTATTAAGAAACACAGGTAGTACAGGAAAGGGCCAAATCTATACCAAGTCCCAAGACTTGGTGTGTGCAGGAAGGAGGAAGGAAGCTCCAACATGCTCAGGCAGAGATAGAAAGAGAGCCGAAAAATCCAAACAGAGGAGAGCGACCAAGCAGGTCCCAGCATGAGCAGGACAGTTAGGATGGGGGAACGGTGCCCTGAATAGTCTGGCCACGGCCCCCATGCACAGCAGAGAAACATGACGAGGTACCTTGCGGGGAAGCAACCCAATGGCTGCAAGTCCAACACACAGGCAGTCCCGGAATGGGGGGGCCCTAGGAGTGCAGTCCCGAGGCACAGCGGGAGCTCACACAGAACTGGGCACGGGCCAGGAACGGTCCTCCAGGCACACTCGGACCTCACACCCTTGTGAGGGGGGCCAGGCAGGAGTGCCAGTGCAGGACTGCTGGTCCAAAGGCACACACACACCCCTTCAGGAAGCTGGGAGGGGCAGTGCAGGGACCCCAGAGGTCACACAGGCACCGAAGGGGGGGCAGGGGCCTCCGGAGGGGGCGCAGGCAGCCGATGATACTTAGCGGGACCCAGGCGGGTCGTGAAGGCAATGCAGAGAGCTGGATCCAGGCTTCAGAGAAGGCAAGCACACAGGAGAACTCCGGGTGCACAGGGAGACGGGGGGAGGGGTCCCCGGAGGGGTCCCGGCCCCACAGGCAGGGCCAGATGCACCCCAGGAAGCAAACAGCACAGGCACTCACCAGAGACAGCAGGGAGGGAGACGTCAGCGGAACCCACACCCCGGTCAGGGGCCAGAGCCCACACGGGGACAGGAAACCAGGGGCTGGGAGGCACCCATGGACTCACAGCCAGCTGCTGGGGACCACCACAGGGCCAAGGGCTGGGTGCCCCGCACGGTGAACCAAGTGGGGCCAATGGATCATGCCTCGGCAGTACCCCAATAAGAACATGTGATGGGCTATCAGGTAGTAGGCCTCGATGGGATCCTCCATGGACAGTCCCAACTGCACATCAGAACAGGACCACATGCCAGACAGCGCCGACAGCTCCGCCGCGGAAGGCTCCGACACACAGCAGTCAGCAGCTGGGGGCCAAGGAAGTTGATCCAGCTCCAGCAGCCAGTGATACACCGCCCCACGGGAGCACTGGTGCCCACGGGCTCCGTGGATACAGCCAAAGTAGGACATGGCCAAGGCAGGAACCCCCTCTGCAAGACACAGCGTATAGGCGGACAGGCTGCACACAGACAGCGCAGACATGGTCTCAGCCACGGACCAGGTCACATGAGAGCACCTCATCTCTGGGATGCGCCCCTCGGGAAAGGGAACGAAGCCCAGCGTCTCTGCATGCAGGCAGCAATCCCGGGCGCTCGTCTCATAGCCGAAGTAGCGAAACCCAGAGCTCAGGCTCACATAAGCACCCGAATGGCTGCCCAGGCAGTCTAGGAGCAACTGCATGGCCGGGGTCTGCCACAGCTCACACAGGGACATGGTCTCACGGAAGGAGCACCTCATCTCCGGGATGCACCCATCGGAAAAGGGAACCAGTCCCAGCATCTCTGCATGCAGGCAGCAATCCCGGGCGCTCGCCTCATAGCNAGCTCACACAGGGACATGGTCTCACGGAAGGTCCATCTATGGGGGGCCCCATGGGGGCCGGTAAGCGGGAGCCCGGTGGAAGCACAACCAGACATGGTCCAGCTACACAGGGAGAATAACACCATGGACAGGGGGGGCAGGCGGTCACCGCAGGGCCGGGGGGAGAAAAAAGGGGTGCCAAGGACAGGCGAGGCGGCCACAGGCCGCAACAATGTATAGCTACAGAGCGAGGTGTGGGATGCGGACCCGGCACAGCTGCAAGACACAAGCGCCCAGCCAGGCCATCTAATCAGGGCTCCCAGGACACAGTGTAGCAAAGAGGGAGAGGGGGGGCATGGGTTGATGGCAGAAGGAATGCAGCTGCAACTGGAACAGCCGCGCGTGCCCGGCCTGGTACATAGCCTCACGCGCGGCCAGCAGGTGCACCCTATCGCACTCCCAGCCACACCTGCGCCGCACAAGGAGGCCAGGGCACCTGGGGGCAGCCCACCCGCTGACCCTTCCCATTCCCGGTCCGGCATTACACGCTCCTATCCCTTGGGGCCAGCAACAGCATGGAGCGGCACAGGGCACGCGCCTTCTGCATGTTCCTGGCGGTCGTGGCTGAGTGGTATCGCACCCACACGGATCAGCTGCGCATCCTGACCACAGAGGTGTGCATGGGTGCCCAGCTGCAGGTGCGCATGGCTGGGAGCGTTGTGCGCACCTGCAGGGCCCACCATGCCCTCAGGCGATCACTGGCCTATCTCAGGGCACAGAGAGTGTCCGGGGCAGCCCAGGAGGCGTTGAGCCAGGGCTGGAGACGGCCCGCGGCGCTCCGAGAGGTGGCCGGGTGCCTCCAAAGGGGGGCAGAGGCCCTGCGCCGGGCAGTCATGCTCGCTATGCCCATCGACCGGCGGCTGCGGGTCGCAGAGCAGGCCCAGGGCTCGTGGGCCCGGGCTCTGGCCCACTGGGATGAGGCCACCTAGAGGGCCTACTTCAGGATGGACAAGCTCACCTTGCTGCGGCTCGTGGAGCTCCTCATGCCCTGGCTAGAGTGCCAGTACACCCCCATGAGGGCACCCATCCCCATGATCCAGTGGGTGGCCATGGGGTGTGGGCCCTGGCAATGCCCGACTCCTGTCGGTCCATCTCCGAGCACTTCGGGGTCGAGCTGAGCACCGTAGCCTGTATTGTCCGGGATGTCTGCGAGGTGGTGGAGGGGGTGGACCACTGCAGGCGGTTGTGGACCACCGCGGGAGGTTCATAGACATCTTCACGGGCAACTTGGGTGCAGTCACGATGCCAGAATCATGACCATTTCCCCCTTCTATGCCAGGATGTTCTGGGGGGACTTTGCTGACATGGGGATATCCTGGATTGAGGGGGTCCCGATGCCCCCCTGTATCCTGGTGGACCCAGCCTATTCCCTCACCGGTGGCTCATGAAGGTGTACCCGGTCCCCCAAAACCCTGTGGAGGCGCTGTACAACTCCCACCTGTGTTCCAGCAGGACCGTGGTGGAGCGGGCCTTCAGGGCACTCAAGCAGCACTGGAGGAGCCTCGCTGGGTGCCTGGACTACACTGTGGAGACCTCTGCCCTGGTGATTGGGGCCTGCTGTGTGTTGCACAATGTGTGCGAGACCGAGGGGGCTGCCCTGGAGTATCCAGAGCCCAACCGCCCCCAGGGCCAGTGCCCCTGTATGTAAATGCTAACAACCCGCGAGAGTACCGTTATGCCAAGCGCATCCGGGACGCCCTGGTGAGGCATATCAGCCATGAGGCCGAGGTGTGAGGGGTAGCACTGCCCCCACCACCCCAGTGGTGCACCCAGGGGACCCTGGGCCCTGCCCCTGCATGCCCCCCGTCACCCAGATAATAGCACAGTAGACAGGACTTCATTTCACCCATTTATTGTCACCCTACATACATGTGCACCCTCACACCCACCCCATACCTCCACTAGTGCCCCCCCCACACAGCTCTTCCCCTGGCCCCCCTCCCTCTGCGTGTCCGGGGTCAGCCCCTCAGCCGCTCGGTGGAGGACACCAAGCTCTGTGATCTAGCTTCCCCCCCACTGCCCGTGACCCTGTCGGTGTCCTGGGCCGCCTCACTGGCCGGAGGGGCGGCAGGTGGGGGGGCCGGTCCCGGGAGTATTGGGGCCCCCCTGGGTGGCTGCACCCTCCGGGTGGCCGGGGACCGAGGAAGGCAGATGAGAGGACCCTGCGGCCGTGGAGGTGGCTGGTGCAGTGGAGAAGGCAGCTGGGGGGGTTGGGGAGGGGGAGACGGTGCCGCAGGGCCCGGCAGGGGGCCTGGGACAGGCTGCGCGGCCCGGGGGGGTGCTGGAGCCATGACATAGGCACATAGCATGCCGGCATGGAGGAGCAGGGAGGTTCCAATGTCATAGGACCTGTCCATTTTAGCGGAGTGCTCCCGCACCATGGCCTCGATGGAGCGCTCCAGCTGCCTGATCGCATCCACCTGCCTACTGTGCTCGCGGCACTCCTGCCTCTGCTCCAGGCGCACCTCCGGTTCCTCACCTCCAACTGCTCCAGGGACCAGCCTATGGCCACCTCCATCCTGTCCATGGCCACAATCACCAGCTCCCCCTGTTCCGCCAAGGTCCGGACAATTTCCTTCACCTGGTCCTCTCTCCGGTGGCAGACCTGTGCCCAGTGCTCCCTCATCCGCTGTGCTGGCAGGATAGGCCCAGGTGACCATGGGTGCCCTGGCTGCTCTGTAGGATGATGATGGAGGAATGATTGGTTATCGACCCATGCGTGCGCCCCCGGCCCCTGGATGGGCCCAGGTCTCAGAGGCCCAGCGGGGTTCCTCCCCCTTCTGGTGTGCCTCATTTGCTGGCTCCTGCTGCTGCCTGGCCTCCTAGGCATCCCCCTCCTCAGCCAGCTGGGTCCCTTGCCGGGGTGTCCTGTGCCCTGTGGGTTCATGATGGGGGGTTGGTGGAGGGGTTCCCGAGGTCCAGGCGGACCTTGGGCCCCCGTCCCAACATTTGCGGGCCTCCTGGGGCCAACTCCGGCCTGTGTCTCCCCCCTTCTCCCAGCCCTTCCCCCTCCCCCCGGCTGCTCGCTTACCCTCTATGTCGGTCTCCGATCCCTCCGAGGCCGGCCCCTCCATGCCAGAGTGTTCCCCCCATGACCACTGGCTGAGGATAACAAGGGTGCCGACCTCGGACTCTGCCTGCCTGGCCTGGGGGGGCTGACTGTCGGGGCTGCTGTCCGGGGGGGCTGCTGGTGCCGGAGGTCCCGGGGCATTCCTCCTGGGTTTCCAGGGCCCTAGAGCCGGTGCCTCCTTTTGGGGCAGCAAGGGGAGGGGGTACCTCAGCCCGTTCCCTGCCCTGGACCACAGCGCACCCCACTGGGCATGGGTCAACGATGGACCCCTTCATATGAAGGATGTGGTCCAGGGCATCGTAGAAGGGGGTGGTCCGGGCTCCGTGGCCGGACCGCGCATTATTGTCCCGGATGGCCTTGTACCCCCTCTTGAGTTCTTTGGCCTTTGAGCGGCACTTTCTGACTGTCCGGTGGTGCCCTGCCGCCTCCATGTCCCTCACTATGTCCCAATAGACATGTTCATTGCACTGGTTGAGGGCGAGCTCCAGCTGGTACTCCAGGGTCCCCCAGATCTGTATAAAGTCCAGGGTCTCCCATAGCCCCCACTGGCCCCCTTGATGGTAGGCCCGTCTCCCCCTTGGTTCCTCCTCGTTCTCCTCTGCCTCCTCCTCCTCCGGCCGGGCTGGACCTGTGTCCTCCGGGGGCTCGTCTGCATGTCTGTGGGTGGCACGGAGGGGGGTTTACTGCTTGGGTTGCATTCTGGCCCCTCCCGTGGCCCTCTCCCTGCCCCCCTCCCTGCCGGGTGCCCTGCCAGGCCCCATCCCCCCCTGGCTGCCCCTGTGCTCCCTATTCCCCTCCCCATGGGTTCCCTTACCCATTTCCTGGGCGCCTCCTCCCCTGGTCTGGCTGATGTCCCTGGGGCAGCCTGTCCTGGCTGCACCTGCGGCTCCTGCTGCTGTCCCTCCACTACCTCCATGTGCAGCACGACCCACCCTCCTCCTTTCCCCCTCTGCTTGCACTCCCTCCACTGTTGCCACTGCCTCCTCCTCATCCCTCGCTCTCTCTCCCGCCGCTCTCCTCCTCCTCCCTCCATCCCGCCACGTTTCCCTGCGGATTGCCCTTTAAATCTCCCTCTGGGTTGTTTCTGGTTGCCTGGCAGCGATGCTGCATGCTTTGACCCCTGCTGGGAATCATTTTCTTTTATCCCAGCCGGTGATTGCCGTCCAGACGTTACTTTTTGTTGTTTCCTGGCGGGAATCACTTTGGCCACGCTTTTGGAGCCCGTCCCGCGGGGCGCCCAGGAAGCGTGGTTGGAATTGGCCTCATGTGGGTATTCACTGTGGTGAACATCTGGCGGCCGCCAAACAGACGTTCAGGGCGCTTTGGCCCCACCGCGGGTTTGACCGTGATTCACTGTGATCTCGTAACGTCTGAAAATACCCTTGGATATTCATGACTCCAGGAGCTGTTGCCTTGAGAAGATTAAAAAAAATAAATGAGCACGCAAATATAGGCAGTGCTGAATTCTCTACCCTTGATGTGTTCCATTCCCCATTAAATCTTGCAGGAGTTACATTCAAGGTATGGATATGGAAGGAAAAAATTGGCCCTCAATTATAAAAATGCATGGCAATATAGGGAACTGCAATCATGAGCAGTTTAGGACTCAAGGCCTGTTTTCATAAGGGACTAAGGCACTGAATGCTCATTCAAAAGGCAAGGGGCTTTGCTCCCAAGTCCTTAAAGCAATTTAAAAATTTTTTTTTTTTACACAATATCAATTCCTTCCTGCAAGTGCGGGGGGCTATAATAGATGTAGCTGCAAGCAAGTAAATGCCTGACAAGCAGCTTTTGGGACACTGACAACCAGATAGCGGCTCCTGAGGTCTGAGTGGCTCTTCAATTAATGATTTGCTGCTCTTTGCAGCCGCCAGAGGAGGCATAGACTGACAAACATGAACTCAGGAGTATTAGTCTTCTTCATGGTCATCACCGTCTCCCTGTACAGCTCAGGAGGCAGCTGGATTTCCGTGGCCCTAAGTAGTAAGGGAAGACAGACACTTTGTGCTGTTTCTGTAGGGGCACCTTCAGGGCCGAAGAAGCAGCTCTGTGAAGCTGGAAAGCAGCTTGATCACATTCACCCACACAAGTTCTGATAAAAAGGTTTTTTTTTAAACTACTTTGCCTCCTGTATCTCAATGAACAAATATAGCAAAAATGTAAGAACATTTGTTCCTCAATGACATGATTTCCCAGTATTTATATCTAGCAGTTGTAGCTCTTCAAATGAAACACACGGAAAATCTGTTTGTGAGCTTCAGACAACAAGGGGGAAGCAGCAGCAGGAGGTTCCACCCCCCACCCCCCAAATCCATGTATAGAGTGACCTGTGGGCATCTCTCCTCTCCATGGCGAACATGGAGGAATCTTGGGTGGAAGTTGAGAAGAAGGGGGTGTGGAACTGAGCTGAGTGCCTGTTCCTCCTGCACAGGAGTGTCAGGCAAGACTTCTCCCCAAGGTCTTTGCTCTCAGAATTCCTCCCCCTTACAAAATATCTAGTTGTGTCTAAGCAGGTGGAGAAATTATACCCAAGTCCGTATTATAGAGACTGCCATTCAGTGTGTTAAACAAGCCAGTTTAGGTATCTCAGAATGATAGTGAATGTGGAATTCTCCATGAGTCAGAAATATAAGTGGATAAAGGCTTTCTGCCTACACTGTATGTACAGGGGAAAAGGACAATTAACTTGATGACCTCTCCAATAATAAGCTATTTTTCACCTGAGAAAGGAGTGAAAATTAGATGCACAGGAAATGTAGATAAAATAGATTTTGTCTCGCCTTTGTGGACAAATTATCCTTCTTACCCCATAACAATGTACAGTGAATCCCATCGCTTTTAGATCATGCCACCTGCTGAGGAGATGGTGCTAATTAACTGCAAGTTGCTTGCTGCAGAACTCAACTATAAGCTTGCTTCTGCTTTTCAGATCTGTACAAATGCTACTTTTGCCCTTTCCTTATCTTCCTTTTAAGTAAATATACGACACTGAAGTCCCAAAATAAACAACGACACCACTTACTAGAAACAAATGGAGAATCCAACCCCACAGTACCAGAAGTGAACACTAAGCAGTCCAAGAGACAACAAGCCCATTAACTTGTTGAGGCGGGGAGGACAGCAAGGAAGGAGATATAGCGTCTGCGAAGTCACGCCCGGCGGAGCTGTTTCGGGTGGTGCGGGGGCTGGTCAGTCCGGCCTCCCTCCGTCTGGATGGGGACTTGTCCCAGGCCTGCTGTGAGGAGTTTGTCATCTACTTCGCAGACAAGATCGCTCGAATTCAGAGTTAATTCAACACTGGATTAAAGGCAGTACGTAGAGAGCGCGAGGTGATGGAGGCCCCGTCTGGTCCATCTTTGTGGGGGGAGTTTCAGGAAGTGACACCGGCTGATGCGGTGGATGTCTTGGGGTCTGTGAGAGCCACCTGTTGTGAACTTGATCCATGCCCGTCCTGGTTGGTGAAAGTCTCCAGGGACATGATGGGGACGGTGCTGGCGAGGGTGGTTAACGCATCCTTGCTGCAGGGGAGGTTGTCGCCCAGCCTCAAGGAGGCTGTGGTGCACCCCCTGCTGAAGAAACTATAGTTGGACATGGACGCACTCGCCAGCTACCGCCTGTCTCTAACCTTCCCTTTTTAGGGAAGGTTATTGAACGGGCAGTGGTGATCCAGCTTCAGGTGCATCTAGACAGCATTGGTTGGACCCTTTTCAATCTGGGTTCCGTCCCGGCTATGGCACCGAGACGGTGTTGGTGGCCTTGGTCAACGATCTCCGCCGAGAGATGGACGCAGGACGTTCGACATTTCTTGTCCTGCTAGATCTCTCGGCTGCTTTTGACACGGTGGACCATGGGCTGTTGTTGAGACGGCTGCGTGACCTAGGGGGGCGGGGGGCTGGGCAGGACCGTTCTTGAATGGTTCCACTCATTCCTCTCGGGGAGAAGCCAGCGGGTAGTGCTGGGAACGGAAACATCTAGCCCCTTCTTTCTGTCCTGCGGCGTTCCGCAGGGTTCCATTCTGTCTCCATTACTATTTAATGTTTATATGCAGCCCTTGGGGGAGATCGTGAGAGGGTTCGGGGTGCGTTGTCACCAATATGCTGATGATACACAGCTGTACCTCTCTTTTTCAGCTGACCCAGACCCTGCTGTCTCGTTGCTATCCCAGTGTTTGGAGGCCATGGCAGAATGGATGTGGCAGAGCAGACTGAAGCTCAACCCTGATAAGACGGAGGTGATGGTGGTGTGGAGAACAAGGGAGGTGTCGGCCCCCCTGATTGTTTTTTTTTGCCCTCCTGTAGCTCAACAGATCCAGAGTCTAGGGGTGGTTCTGGACGTGGTTCTCCGCCTGGAGCAGCAGGTAGAGAGGGTGGTGAAGGCTGCCTTCCACCAGCTGTATCTAGTACAGAGGTTGCGTCCGTATGTCTCTGGTCCGGACCTGGCCTCCCTCGTCCCTGCCTTCGTCACCTCGAGGCTGGACTACTGCAACGTGCTCTATGTGGGGCTGCCCTTGTTTCTGGTTCAGAGGCTACAGCTAGTGCAGAATGCGGCGGCCCGCCTCCTCTCGGGGATGGGTCGCCAGGACCACATAACACCTGCAGTGGTTGCCAATAGCGTGCCAAGCCAGGTTCAAGGTATTGGTGTTGATCTATAAGGCCCTTCACTGTCTCGGCCCCTCATACCTCAGGGATCGCCTCGCTCTCCACGCCCCAGAGTGGCTCCTTCGGTCTACCAGAGGTGCCTTCTTGGAGGTCCCTCATGTTAAGCGGGGGGCCACAATGGAGAGGGCATTCTCAGTGGCTGCACCGCGCCTTTGGAATTCCCTCCCGGAGGAAGCTCGTCTGGCCCCAAGCCTTTTAACATTCCGGCAAGTTTGTAAAACCTGGCTGTTCACCCAGGCCTTTGGGGAGGGTGGGTTAGTGGGTTTTTATCCTCCTACCCTTCTTTAGTATTTGTTATTTTTTTTGTCCTTCCCTGTTTTAATTGTTAAGATTTTTTAATGACTGTTTTAAATATCTTAAATGTTGTTTTATCTGAAATTTGTTAGCCGCCCCAAGCTGTTTGTAGGAGGGGCGGGGTATAAATGTATTAAATAAATAAAATAAATAAATAAACTTCCCCAGTGTTTGTATGGACAATACAGTAGTTGTCGACTTAGGACATGTTCATACAGACAACTAATCCTTAATAAAATCCTAGCTGATTATCTAGGATTTACAAACTCCTTTTTGTTCAGATGGACATTTTAATGCTAGATAACGTTAATCCTTGATAGTTCATCTGAACACAATCTTGCTGCTCATCAGGATTTACAGTCTCCTGAATGAATTTGCAATCCAATGGTGCTTTGCAGACGTGCTCAGTGTGATGTACAGGCGGGTGAGGGCAAAAGAGTTGCACAGGGAAAAAAGAGATGGAGGGGTAGGAGGAGAGGTGTAGGGAGACAGGAAGCAGAGATGGGATACTCTTTGAAACAATGAACTAGGGTGGACTAATGGGACACACACACCAGAGAATCTTGGAGCCTGTGTCTCTCCTGACAGCAGTTCAGAGCAGCCCCATAGGCTGGCAGCAAAGGAGATAATTGTTGCCACATCCTTCAAAGTTGTGTGGGAAGGAACGGGGAGGGAGGCAGTGAGGAGCCCTCTCCCACAGCCCTGGATGAGGGGTGTGTGTGTGATTGTGTGCCGGTCTGTTCCTGCCTATGAAAGAGCGCTGGGCAGATAGCGATGCCTTCAGGGACGGCTTACAGTGTCTGTGGGGTGGGGAAGGGCTGAGGTTGTGGACGAAAGCAGCAGTGGTGCAAATACAGCCTGATGCACTTTGTTTGCAAAAGAAAACAAAAGAAAAGAGAGATGGAGGGGTGGGAGAGAGACAGGAGGGTGCAGGATGAATTCTTTCAGTGTTTGTGCTTCCTGCAGGCTGGGACGGCTGCTGCGATGCACTTGGGCTCTGCTGGCTCATCTGACCCTTCATTTACTGCAGCCAGGAAGAGCCCGATCCTGCGTCCCGCTGCTGCTGCCACTGCCTCCTCCTCTGCAGAGGCCTCACATGCCATGATCTGTCTCCTGTCTCCCCCAGTGCTTCCCGGCAGCACCCTCCTCTGTCACTTCCCGCCTTGGTCTCCCTGATTCCCTGCCTCCTTCCTGGCTCCGGGGCTGACAAGACCAGCCACAACATTTAGTCGCAGATGGACCTTCCCCCTTCCTGTCAGCCACCTTCATTCCCCCCACCTGTCAGCTATGTACCATGGAGGCAGAAATGCCTAGAGGGTCTTTCTGTTGGACTCTGTAGCTTTAATCTAGGATTAGTAACTATCTAGGATTAGTCTGTTCAGACAGACATTATCTAGGATTAGTTAAACATCTGAATATGATAAACCCTACTTTCCTAGGGTTTATCATTAGGGATGTGCGAACACAGTTCGGAAGTTCGGCGTTTGGACCGAACTCAAATAGTTCGGTCGACTGAACCGAACTTTCAAACCGAACACGAATTCGACCGAACTGTTCAGTGGAATTCGAACCAGTTCAGAAGGTCAAACCCCCCAGTTTTTAATGTACAAACTCAGTTCAGAAGTTTGGAATTTGACCGAACTCGAATAGTTCGGTCAACCGAACCAAACGTTCAAACCGAACTCAATTTTCGAACTGAACCAAATTTCCGAACTTGGATCTGTTCGCACATCCCTATTTATCATATCCAGATGTTTTTCAAAATCCTAGTTTGTAATCTAGGATTAACATTGTTCAGATGGACATAAAAAAATCCAGATTAAAGCCTTATGTGGGATTAGTTTGTCCATCTGAAAACGCCTTACTCATATGCACACCAACCTTCCTTTGCTGCTATAACTAGACCTCCCAAGGGTCCAGTATTAGGTAGTACTGTCCTGCTTCTGCAGGAAAATCCTGCAATCTCACCTGAGGAAAGCAATGCCTCACTTTTGGAAGCGGTGGTAGCCATAGCACCAGATTGCCTCGGTGCTCTGGTGGCCATTGCCAGAACACACATGCCACTAGGGTATCTACACATGGGGGCTGCCATGGCTGGAGCAGACCACACCCTTTACATCCAGGCCACAGCTGCTACTGCCACCCCCTGCTCAAGCTGTGAAACCTTCTTGTAGAGTTGGGCTGCAACCCCTGGTGCCATCCCCATACCCCCATGATGAACTCATACCCCCTTTGCAGGTATAAGTGTATGTGTGTGTGTGCGCGCATGAGAGAGAGAGAGAAATATGCATGAAGGGGGTAGGGCTTATTGGTTGAGGGGGCAGACTGTGATATTGGGAGGTATTATTTCTGTCAGCTGCCATGGATCTCAAACCTAACTCCACAAGAGTCAAAGCCCACTGGATGTCCCAACCCCTAAGCAAAAGTTCTGCGGAGGTGGTCTAAAGAAAGGTAAACATAGCTTGCAATCAGGTGACTGCCAAGCCAGATATGTAAAAACTTCCTCTTCCTGGAAGAAAGGACTCGCTAGGCCTGTTGCTGTTTGGACCTCTTGACCTTGTCTTTCTCCTCTCTGGACTTGTTTTGTGTCTGTGTTATGTCTGTTCCTGGACCTCCCCGTGTGCCCACTCCATCTGCATCCTGAACCTACCATGACAATTTGTGTGCATGGCAAATAACCACTTGTGTAGACTGCCTACGTGCATATGCAAAGATATGACTGGAAAACACAAACAACAATGTACAGATCTCTAACAGTATAGTGATTTATGTAAAAGGAGGGCTCCTTCGTCTGAAAAGGAAAAAAAAAAAAGGTTGTGTCTCTGAAGAGCTTTTCCTAGCCATAGGCAGTGACTGGAATAAGTGTCCTTTTCTGAGTGGCCATTATGAGCCTCTCTCCCACCTCCTTCAGACTGAAGCACTATTTTGCTCTGCAGGCTGTGTTCCCATACTTAATCCAGAGCAATTGCTCACGCTGCATGTGCCAGCCTCTTATATGCACCATTACAGCCAGCCACAGACAAATAGCCTTAATGCCTGTTTCCTCCAGATGCTAAGTGTTGCTGGAGAGTGAGTCTGTGCTATAGTGCTCCCGTCCCAGTTCCAAGAATTGGACAAGCCATAGCCTTCGTAGTTTCTAAGGCTCCACGGACCCAAAATTCTGTGTTTAAAAGGTGCAAAAGATACGGGTAAGACAGAATAGCTTGCTTGTTTGAAGTAACAGGGTCACACCTGGATAATGAGATAAAACTAAGATAGGGGGCTTTGAGGTTAAATAATCAGTTGTAGTTCCTGAAAGAACTATTCTACTATGGAACAGTCTCCTTAAGGTACGCGGTAGAAGCCTCTTATTTTATGATAATAGGCTAGACAGTGATGGAGGGAGGGGGTAGAGACCTTAGGAAATGTTATAACAATCCTGTCCTGACAAGGGAATGGGCTGCATCAGGGATTCAGATGGCCAGACCCAATTCTCAGTCCCTCTGAAGAACTTCTGTCAGAGTTGTCACTACCCCTCTTGTCCAGCCTAATCTCTGCACACTCCAGGAAGTCTACAAAATTGGTTTCTGTCTCTCAGCACATTTTTTCTTTGTTGGAGTAGAGAGAGTAGAGAGAGATATTCAAACTCTGTCTTTCTTCTGTGAGAAATAAAGGAAGGCAAATGTAGATCTGTTTCTTCCCATCTGACTCACAACACAGAGGCGGCAGCCATGTTGTCAAGATTCTTGGGGCTGTGCTGAGTGAATCAATGCAGAGCCAATCTGAGTGTGTGGTGCATCTGGCTTTGCATAATAAAATATGGTTGAAAAAAACTCAAGGTTTAGCTTCTGCTAGAACAAAGGGGTGAGGATATTACTGGGAGAGACTGAAAGTTCTTCAAGGTCATGTCAGGTCAAGGGTTTTCAATACAGAGGAATTCCCCTCAAGTAACTGACTCTGTTTGGTAGGGGTGTGCACCTGGCCCCCATGTCGTTTTCATTTTTGTTATCGTTTTGTTATTAAAAATGTCATTTTCATTATCGTTATTAACAACAATGTTGTTTTCATTATCGTTGCTGTTACTGATATCGGAATCATTTCAAACAAAGATTTTATTTTTGGCATTGGTATCATTGCCGATAACATAATATATATTATATATTATAACATAATATATATAATAAAACAGTAGCATAAATACCTATATAATATCTAATCTCTCTATATATGTATACAAGTATTATCTATCTAAATCTAAGGGAAACAGGGAAAAGGAAAAGGAAAACTACCTATTATCTTATCAATTATCTATATAACTATTCTAATCTAATTTATATGTTTATAATACATATCTATATCTAATCTATACTATCTATCTATAATGTACAGGGGGGAGAAGGGTGGGAAGGGGAGAAGGTAAAATGTAGGGTATGAGGAAGGAAAGGTATTGGTAATACAATGGGGGCTAGGGAGGATTTTTTGCGTGCAAGCACCACAGTTCTCTAAGCGCAACTTGACACGCAGAGCTCTCACAAAACAGAGAAAATCCTGGTCATCCCATTATAAAGGGTTGCAGTGCCCTCCCCCAGAGCCCCCAATTGGTTAAGGGAGGCAGCAGGCATTGAGCAATCACGGTGTGCCATGAGACTGCTAGGGCCTGCTTGTGCTGCTCATTGGCCATCGATAGATCCATCAGATACTGCTGAGCTGCTCACCCCTCCCAACACAGGCACAGTTCAAGAGTTCAACCCTGTTTAGGGCTCCGAGATGTCTGCTCCCTCCTCCCCTCTCCACATTTTCCCTCCAAAACCCAACTGCCACAGCACTAATAATGACAACAATAATTACATTGTTGTTTTTGTTAGCATTGTCATTATCGATTGTTTTTGTTATTGCAACAATGATAACGAAAATGACAATTGTCGTTATCATAATAACGAAAACGACATGCACCCCTGTACAGTTTGCTTTATCTCCCCACAAACTGTTAGAAGCACAGGTCTTTAAACCCTGTGTTCTTGTGAACACCAGCAAGGTTGAGGTTGAAAGGTTGCTATCTCTGAAAATACTCTTTATGAAAACTGTAAAAACTAAACTGCCTAACTGAGTCAGACCAATGGTCCATCTTAGCCCAGTATTGTCACAACCTGACACGGCAGAAGGGGTTTAAAATTTGGGTCCAAATTCAGCTCTTCCAGGGTCTCTGGCAGAGGTCACCCCGGCGTGCTACCTGAGACCCCCTCCAAGCCCCAAGAGGAGGCCTCCCCCAGGTGTACTACTAGGGATCCTGAAGTGAAGATGCTGGTGATTGAACCTGGGACTTTATACATGTAAAGCATGCGCTCTTACCACTTGAGCTATGCCCCCCCCCCTTCCCACAGTTGGGAAAAAAAAATATCAAAATGCCAAAAAATAACTAATATCAAAATGCCAACTTAACCCCCCAAACAAAAAAATAATAAAACCCACCTTCAGCCATCCCCCTCACCAAAAGCCTGGCAGAACAGTCAAGTCTTACATTGACATCAGGAGGGAAGATCTGGCGCTATCTGGGCCCCCACCGGGAGGGAGGTCCACAGCGGCAGAGAGGCCACCGAGAATGCCCTCTCCATAGTGGCACCCTGGGATACCCGGAGGACCTTGAGGAGGGTGCTCCCAGATGACTGCAGGGGCTGATCAAGGGCATGGGGAATGAGGCAGTCCTGTAGATAAATAGGACACAAGCCATATAGGGCTTTATAGGTAAGAACCAGCACCTTGAATCAGGGCCGGAAGACTATAGGCAGCCAGTGCAGAGAGTGGAACATCGGTGTAGTGTGCTCCTCCTGGTGGCCCGTCCCCATAAGGAGGCAGGCTGCCTCATTCTGCACCAGCTTCAGTCTCCGAACCATCACCATGCGCAGCCTCACGTAGAGTACGTCACAATAGTCCAATGTGGAGGTAATGAAGACAAGAACGATAGTGGCCAGGTCAGAGTCTGAGACATATGGCCAAAGCAGTCACACCAGATGTAATTGTGAAAAGCGGTCCTCAGCACAGCCCCAACCTGGGCATCTAGGCGGAGCGGCGAGTCAAGGAGCACTCCCAGGCTCCAAACCTGAGGAACCCATGGGGGGCAGATCCCATCAATGATGTGGGACACCACACCTACCGCCTTCCCCACTAGCATCATCTCCATCTTGTCAGGATTCAGACTCAGTTGACTCACCTTCATCCATCACCTACAGCTGCCAGACAATGTATAAGCACCGAGACTGCGGGACCTGTGTCAGATGAAAAGGAGATATAGGGTAATTGCAGACATGGCAGGTCATTCAGCCCGCCACATTAAACCACGGTCCGGGATCCATTTCGGATCCCGGACAGGAATCAGTCCAGCCGTCCCTTAGACATGCTGGCCTGATTCATACAGGGGATCAGGGAGGGGGTGGGGCTGCGCGACACAACATGCGGTCGCACAGCCCCACCCCTCTGGCCGGCCGCCCTCCAGGAGGCAGGCAGGTGCAGCGACCAATCTGGCTGCTGCGCCCGATCCCACATCACGGTCCGGGCCATGATCCAGGATGGACCAACGTAACACGCTACGTTTGGCTGATCCCGGATTGTGTTCCAGCTAACCATGATTCTGGACCTCCAGGCAGCCTGAGGTCCAGGATTGTGGTCAATGTGATTCCCACCGAAGGTTCACTGGACACCTGGTGGAACTCACATCAGGCGTTATGGGACAAACGGTCACCACAGGGGATTCACTGTGGTTGACCGTGGTCTCATAATGTCTGAAATTACCCATAGAGTTGGGTGTCATCAGCATATTGATGATACTGAACTCTAGAGCTCCGGATGACCTCGCTCAGCGGCTACATATACACGTTGAACAGGAGAGGGGATAAGATAGAACCCTGTGGAACTCCACACAAGAGGTCCCGGGGAGATGAAAAATATTCCCTGAGCACCACTCAGGTTAATGTTTCCATGTGCAGCATTTACCTACATTCCAGGCTTTCAAATCATCCATAAAGGCAAACAATCGATTGCAATCTATATTTTTTCAGCTTGTGTGAAGATCTCTCAGTTCTTTATATTTCTTTTCTCAAGAGTGTGAAGGTTTTGGTTTTTAAAATAGAGTGCACTGTGATCAAGCTGTGAGATAAGCCTAACTGTCTTCAATCCAGTCACAAGATTTCCCTTCTGATAATATTTCATGAAAATTCACAGCAAATCTCAATTTTTGGTCATTGAACCCTTTACATCATTTCAGGAATTTGTCATTAAATTAAAAAAAGAAATGGCACCATAGGTAGCTAAGTTTTAATGTCAGGAGTTTTGTAGAACAGTTTCTAATTGCTAGTGTTTAATTGAGTCTTGAGCATGCACATTGGGAAACAATTAGGCTTGCTACAACTGCAGCACAGTTCTCTGATAAATAGTTTTTTGACTGCTAACTTCCTTGCATAGCATTTGAAGCACAATCAGCCAAAGGTCTCCCTAACTTTCATAATAAATACAAGAAAGGCTATGCACATGGAAAGAGGGCATCATGGTACAAAAGGACATCCCTCCCAGACCAGGAGTCTTCAGTCTAGGATTGGGGCCTCCAGGACTTTGTATGTACAAGTGCTTCTTTATTTTCTATTGAACACAAAAGATGCACAGTCCCCCATATTAACACTACATAATAATTCCTGGTTGAGGTGAACCCCCTCCCCCCTTAGACTCCCTGATCTTACTTTTGCATATGCCCTCGTTCTGGGCTCCCAGTCTTTGACGCTTCTGGTCTTGACCCAATGACCAGCTTCAGGGTAGAATAAAAAGAACCATACAGGAGCTAAAGGGGGACATTCACAGGTACAAAGGCAATTAGGTACATATCTCTCATTGACTTCCATTTGGAGTTGGATGTCTAACAGCCATTTATGTTTGTGATCATCTTATCTATAGCTTTAAACAAAAATGAAACACCAGCTCACCAACAACCCCATAATTCAAATGCAAAGTCAAGACTTAGGCCGCTTTCAGACCTCTCCCCCCCTCCTGCCATGTATTTCCAGTTATAAGCCTATATATTTTGACTATCTGTGTTTTAAATGTATTAACTTCGAGTTTTTATAAGTTAACTTTCTGTTTTAATGTAAGCTAATTGTGCTTTACAGCACTGAATTTTAAAATCAGCTTCTGTGACTAGCAAGGTCCAAATAGGGCCCCATCCAACCACATTCCAATAGAAATTTTTCTAAAGCTTCCCAAAGGAACTTTTGACTGTTGCCAAGGAGACCACCAAATGGATAAGCCATAAAACAGGCATATCTCCAACTCTCCCTCTGGTCTAAGCTAAGTCATAAAGAGGCCCCTGTTTGCTATCTCTAGGAGTCTGGAGTTTATCACACCCTTCCAAATGAAGGATGATACCAGCTTCAGATCATCTCAGACAAAGGAATGATTTAAGTTAGTTTTTTCTAGCTAACAAATCTAGACAATTTATAGATTGAGATAAATATTGAAATAGCTAACAGGTCTGGTTATTTTCTCTGTAATCTGACAATTATCTCTGATAAAAAATACAAAAGCTTCTATTCATTTTGAAGCTTGAAGAAAGTCAAACTTTGATTGGTTTCTTGAAGAGAGCCAATTAGAATCCAGTGTATCTCCTTACTGACTTACGCATATCTGATGTCAGTGTGACAGTTTGAGAAACTGAACCTCCCATTTCAAGCTAGCCTTATAAGGGGACACACAGAGAAATGATCTTTAGATCGAAAATCCCAAATACCATTGGATTTCTTTCTCACTGGCAGACTAAGGGAAGATCTGGGAATACATTGTATGTATAACTTCTTGATATCTTTGAGCCAATGAATTGTGCATATGTTAAGCTTTTACAAGCTTTTTCTTAAGATAGAAATGTTTTAAGATCATGTAACTTTGATTGGCTATTAAAACCATTCTATGTAAGCTACTGATATTTTCTATTTATATTTAAGTAAACTTTGCATATATTTTTATAATCCAAAAGTCTCATGTTCCCTTATTTATAAATGTATTGTCATTTACAATACTTTCTTTGCTAGCCGGACTTCAAAGTAAGTGTAAAACTCAATTTGTATATTTAGGAGAAAAAGGTTAAATCCAGTATGTCTAGTTCAGCTGGGAAACCTAGCCTTTTTCCCTATCTATAAAAAGAGTGACAGAAATGTGACAATCTCCCGCACATATTCTGGCTGCGGGAGGGAATGCACAATCAGGATATGCACGGGGATCAACCGGTCTGAAAGCCCCCCCTGTGCGGCTTTGCTGGCAGACACACGCAAGGATGCAGAGCTGGATTTCCTGATTTGCGTTCCTGTGTGTGTCTGCCAACAAAGTTGTGCCGGGGGGATGGGGTGGGGGTGTAGCGGCACCCAGCACATATTCTAGCTGTGCATTCCCTCCCTCATTGACAGCGCGAGGGTGAGCGGCGAATCCCCCCTCTTTACTACCAAACTTGTCGGGACACCTGTGAGGGGCGCGGCCAGGGGAGGCACCAGCAGCCGGCGAGGATTCAAAGCCCCAGCAGTCCTTCGGCGGCGCATTGACAGCGCAAGGGTGAGCGGCGAATCCCCCCTCTTTACTACCAAACTTGTCAGGACACCTGTGAGGGGTGCGGCCAGGGGAGGCACCAGCAGCCAGCGAGGATTCAAAGCCCCAGCAGTCCTTCGGCGCCGCCAAAGGCACGTGCCGGGGCAGCGCGCCGAAGGGCTGCGCGCACAAGGGTGCGCCCTTTTGCGCTGCCTTCGGCGCGACCCGGAGCAGGAGCTGTCTTTCTGCAGGTTGAGTGGAGGGCGGCTAGGAAATAAGGAGTGTTATTCGATGGCTGGCACTGGACGAGCCAACTTGAACTTGCAGGAGGGGATGTTACCGCCAAAACCCCTTATACAGGGGCACCTGGACAGTTTTCTTTATCAGCAGGCACAAGATAGAGGGAATTGGGTAAGCTCCCCCCCTCGGGCTCAACATGGACCTTTGCATCTCAGAACTCCTAGATTAGTTGGAGGAGAGCCTCCCAGACAGGTGAAGAAATGATTAGACCCCCCCATGGTAGTGGTCCCCCGTCGATGGGACTAAGACAAGGGATGGGGCAGGAGGAGGAGGTTAATGTAGTGGGAGGGAAACTTGCTACTTTTTTAACAGAACATGTCCTGTTGACCGCCGAAACAGTTCAATATATGTTTAATAAATTGACAGGTATACAATCGCAACTGACCTCTGTGGAGCAGTCAGTGAAGGGTGTGCTTTTAGGCCAAACCCAAAAAGAATTAGGAGTGGGTATGGGAGCTTCAGATGCCCCTTTTGGAGATTCTTCCTCCTGTAGACAAATTTATACCTCCTCCTTCAGTGACCTCACACCTGCCCCCTATTCCTATTCCTGTGATACCCCATAGGGGTCGCCAGTTACATTCAGCCACCTCTGCTTTCAGCTATGATCAAGCTGAAAGATTCGGTTATATTTCCACTGCCTTGATCATTACAGTCATCCCAAGAGGAGGCCGACCTGCTCCTGTTTGGGGCTCGGCTTTGGATGTGGCAGAATACTTGAGGCCATATTTTACAAAAATAGTTATTACAAGCAAGGACATAGTATCCGTGGATCATTTATTAGAGTCATCAGATAGGCTAATGGCCCTGGTTTCTTTTGCATCCCCGCATATTCCCTCCTTTATTTTGATGCACAAAAATTTCTTGGAGCGTCACACGATTTATATTGCTCGCGTCTTCCAGAACCTCCCACAGGCCCAAGAAGAGATCTCCCAGGAGTCCCAAACAAGGACTGTATCCACATTAGGTGGCAGATTTGTCCAACTATCTCAGTGGGAGGACAGAATCTATTCCTGTCCACTGGCCCCTCCTGAGGGAATTCAACCTCTGAGGGCCCTAGGGAAGGAATCTAGAGGTGTTATACCCGATGATCGGGGGCATGCTTGGGAGATGGGTGAGCCAATCCCTGTGGAATTATCAGGAGGTAGATCTACCTGGCTACCTCGGGGGGAGGGTAGGATTTACTGCCACTTGACAGTCTGCCCTGAGGGATTCCCCCCTACAACAGCCCCAAGGATCAATCCTAGAGGTGGTACATTGGGTGAGCAGGGGTACCCTTGGGAGACTAGCGAGTTGATCCCTATGAAATCAGCCGGAGGTGGACTTATCCACCCACCTCAATGGGATGATACAACTAATGTCCACCCATTGGTTTCTCCTAAGGGATCTCGCCTTTTGTTGGCCCCAAGGAGGGAGGAGGGAGGGAACCCCAGAGAGGGTACATTGGATGCCAAGGGGGGTCCCTGGGATGCTAATGAGTTTATCCCAACGGAACTACCAGGGGGTAGACTTGTTCAACCATCTCAGTGGGATGATAGAACTTACGCCCGCCAATTGGCCCGCCCTGAGGGAACTTACCCTCTGACAGCTCCTAGAAATGACCCTAGAGAGCTTGTTCCAAGTGATCAGAGGTGCCCTCAGGCGATTAGAGACCTACCTTTTGTGGAACCACCAGGCATGAGGTGGGGGGTACATTTTAATCCTCCCCCTACTCAGACTACTCCTGCTGGGTCACAACCCTGCTCCTCGACAAGTATGCAAGCGAGATGCATGCAAAGATTAGAGTCTTTATATGCACAGCTAGGGGAGTTAAAATTTGATCTTACTAAGGGGGAGAATGGGGCTAGGGCACCTTCGGCTCCAGAGAGACCATTTAATAATATCTCCCGGACAACCCCAATACATTCAAGGGCATCTACGCCGACCAAATCCGCCTCACAGCTTGAGTTAGGCGGGGGGCTCTCGGAGGAGGATATCAGTCCCCTGGGGTTATCTATCATTGCAAGCCCAATGGCTACCCCAAAGGAGAGGGGAGCAAGTAAGGAAAGAGTTCCTTCTTGTCCTCCTCGCCTGCAGTCGACAGAGCCACTTTCTACATCACTCCCGATACCATCTCACCCTGACTCAAGCCTCTTATTGGAGGCAGGCTCAGTGTGCCCCGTTGGGGTTGATACGGAACACCAAATGACTGAGGGAGTACTGGCCCCAGTTTCTGGGGAAGTGGTAGGGGCCACGGCTTGTTCACTGGTGGCCCCAACCCCCCCTGTGGGCCGAGTATTAAGACAGCGGTCTAAGCCACGGCAGCCCCTACTAAAGCAATGACTAGCCAGTAACCAAAGGCCATTATCCCTGGCTACTTGGAATATTTCGGGATGGAGGGGCCATAAATCAGATCCGGACTTCCTCCATTTTATGAGCTCGCTTGATTTAGTACTCATCCAAGAAACATGGATGACGGAATGTCCGAGCCAACGAAGGTGTCAGGGTTTTGATACCTACCGGCTAGAAGCAATTCCCTCGGCTGTGCGGGGCCGCCGTAGTGGTGGCCTTGCTTTATTTATCTCTACTAAACTAGATGCCTGTGTGCAAAGAATCAATTCTATTAAAGCTTATTTTAGCCTTTCGTATTGTAAATTTCCTTCTGGCTTTGATATGTTAACAGGGATAGTCTATATCCCTCCAGAATGTTCGGCATATTACCAACCGGGTATCTGGGAGGAGATTTTGGTCCAAATTTATGAGGCTACTGAGAGGTTTCCAGGTGCCACTCTTTGTCTTGGTGGCGATTTTAACTCTCGACTGGGAAATCCAACTATTCTCCCGACGACCCTGGCCCTGGAGGATTCAGCGGACCCTTTGGTCCCTCGGCCTCGCCAATCTAGCCAATCTAGGGATCATGTAGTGGGACCAAGGAAAATTTTGATGGACAAACTATTAACAAATTTGGATTTAGTCATTACCAACAGACGGGTGGAAGGAGACCTGGATGGGAATTTTACATTCTACTCCCCTTTGGGATCTAGTGTTCTGGATTTCTTACTAGTACCCCCCAATTTTCTGCCCATGATTCACCATTTATCGGTGGTCCCACTAGGCGTATCTTCTCATCTGCCATTGGTCCTGCTCTTTTCAGATCCTTTCGCCGATGGAGAAGTGTTTACCTCCTGCAGTTCGCAGTTTGAGACTGGGGTAATCCCATTGGTAACAAGAGTAAAATGGTCTGAGCATCAGGCAGAAGCATTAGATGCTTTTATCACCTCGCCTGTGGCTAACAGACTCTGTGAGTCAATGGCTGTTTGTGGTGCGAGAATAGTGGCCGTGTACGAGGAACTAATATCTAATATCTATGATCCTTCCCATTATTACTAGGAGGGATATGGGCCCTTCGCGTACTGCTGCTTTATCCCATACAACTCCTGTGTGGTTTGACCTAGATTGCCGCAGGGCAAGATCAGATCTTAGACGAACTGCCAGGAAACTTAGGGCCTACCCTAATCAGGTACTTAGGTTGAAGATAGTGGAGCAACGTAAAAAGTACCGGGATATTCGAATTGTTAAACAAAATAGCTATGTCCAGACACAATGGGCTAAACTACTTGCAGCAGCAAAAGCCAAAGATTCTCGACGCTTCTGGGCCCTGATTAGAGCATCGCAGAGGAGAGGTGGTTTTGCGAGGGGTAGTAGTGTACACCCAGTATTGTGGCAGAGGTTGTACGGATCTTTGTATGCTGGGTCTGAGGAAATATGCTCCCCCCCGGACAACATACGACTAGAGAGATTCCCGCAGTGGCCCCCAACAACACCAGAGGAGTTAGTGCCACTCATTGAACAACTAAAAGCAGGGAAAGCTCCAGGGTCTGACTTTGTCTCCCCCGAAGTTTTGAAAAGGAATCCGATGTGGTGGGCTAGGCTGTTGGCACCCCTTTTCTCTTACCTCAATGAAACCGGCGCTTTCCCACCAGATTGGAAGACCAGCATTATTGTTCCCATCTTTAAAAAAGGGAATCCACAGTTACCAGAGAACTACAGGCCTATTAGCCTCCTCAGCATTATAGCTAAGCTATATACCAGGGTATTGCTGGGGAAGCTACAATTATGGCTTGATGAAGCTGGTATTATTGAAATTGAACAGGCCGGTTTCCAAAAAGGCCTGGCAACACTAGATCATATACATGTATTAGCAGCTTTAGTCGTCAGGTATACTACTAACCGGAAAAAATTCTATCTGTGCTTTGTAGACCTAGCAAAGGCCTTTGATTCTGTAAACAGAGAGAGATTATGGATGAAGCTGAGGGCTATGAGCATGGAACCCAGATTATTATATTTTATTATCCGGCTCCATACAGGGAACTCTCTTAGGGTTCGTTATAACATCCAGGGAGCAGTATCTAAGTCAGTCCCAGTCCGGGCCGGGGTGAGACAGGGATGCCTGTTGGCCCCGGCGCTCTTCAATTTATATATTAATGACGTGACCCAGGCTGATGTACATCAACACGCACGCCCCTAAGGTTGGTTCGCGCAGTCAGTCTTCTACTCTACGCAGACGACACAGTGTTAATGTCACAATCACTAATAAGGCTGAAACGGACAATGCAAGCGTTTGGAGCTTATTGCCAAAAAGAACACTTGCGGATAAACTTTGAAAAAACAAAGGTCCTGGTGGTTAGAGCCAGAGGGTACCCAGAAACCCGTCAATGGGCAATTGGGACAAATAGCATAGAGCAAGTACAACGGTATAAGTACCTTGGGGTGATTTTCTCTTCCTGCCTTAGTTGGAGAGACCATCTAGAGGCAGCATCCACCTTGGCCAGGAAAACTATGACAGGAATTATAAAATTCCATTACGGCCAGGGAGGGAAACTAGTATTACCAGCACTCCGACTATTCAAAACGAAAGTTATAAGTCAGTTGCTCTATGCTTTCTCGGTTTGGAGAGTATCCTTTCTTCTCTATCTTGAAAGTATTCAGAACAGATTTCTTAGAGCAATCTTGGGCGCCCCTCAAGGACTGCCACAAGTCCTATTGAGGAAGGAGACTCTTAGTCTCCCCCTCAGAGCGCATGCATTACAGGCTTTGGTCACTGTAAGGTTAAAAATGGTACTCTTCCCCCCCTGTAAAGCCTCTCTCTTATCCATGGCAACAGAGGGAGGCCTCCTGGCCCCATGGAGTCTGCTGGTAGAGAAGGAGGTCTGTCACTTAGGGTTTTCGGTGGAGAGCCTGAGGCCCATTGGATATAGGGCTGCAAGGCAGCTAATTAAGAGGAGGATAGATGACCAAACACTGCAGATGGAAATAGCGCTCTTAGCCGAACAGAAGGTGGCCCCTAAATATTTGCCCTTTAACCCCCGGGGCTCAGAAGATTACTACCTCTTTAATTGGATGGATGCAGCAAAGCGGGTAGCCTTCTTTAAGCTACATACTAATTCATTCCCCTCTGCTTTAGTAGAGGGCCACTACAAGAATATACCATGGGCACTGAGAGTGTGCCAGCTGTGTAATCTAGACACAGTGGAACACATCCTTTTCCGCTGCCCCTCACTAACTGGTCTTAGAACTAAATATCTTGGAGGAATGAGGGAAAGTATATGTGGGGTTGACTGGGAGATGCGTAGATTCCTAAGCCCAGTGGACTCGGATATGACCAGGGCTGCTGCAGCTTTAGGCTCGGCTATTTTGCATACTCGCCGAGCAATTACAACTACTCTCTGTTAATTATTCCCGACGATAGGGCTACTCTTTCCCAACAGGGGACAGTGCCCCTGGATCAGGCCTTAACCCCAGGTTGGGATGGGGCAATGTGCAGCCTATGGGCCAGCTTAGCTGTAAAATAAGGGGCAGACAGAATCTAAACTTATTTTGGCCACGTATGAAGGATTATTTCCCCTCTAGTATTCTGTTAAAGGAGCTAACATAAGGTCTTAGAAATCTCTATTGGTACTATAATGTTTTAGTGAGAGGCTCCTTTGTTAAATGCGTATGGATTAATCAGGCAATGGGGGATGGTGGGTAGGATGTGGGGTATCTCTTGTGGGATTATGGCCATTTTATTTGTATTGTTTATATATTGCAATTTTGGTTGTAACATGCATCTTACCTATTTTATTTTATTTTTATCTTACTCTATTCTATTGTATTTACTTATTTATTTGGTTATTGTAAAAGCCAATGGCTACACAATAAAATTCCTTGAACTTGAACATTCCCTCCCGCAGCCAGAATATGCACGCGGGGGGAGGGGGGGTCTGAAAGTGGCCTTAGAGTGCTAACGTGTTACAATTTACAGCCAGTTAACTTTAATCTTAAGCAAAACACAGAGCTGAAGAATAGGCAGGCAAAGCAGAATCTGCTCCAAAGTACAGGATGTTAGGAAGTTATTTGTACTGAGGTACTACCTACAGCAGGAATGGGGAGCCTTAAGCCCAAGACCAAATGTGGCCTGTGGCTAATTTACAGTTTGCCTCTTTCCAGTTCCTGGGTCTGACCCCTGGATTCAGTTCCTACCCCCAAGCACTCAAAGAATGAGGGCGTTTTCATACGGACAAACTATCACTGGATTAGGAGAAAACTATCACAGGATTGTTATCCGGTGATTACAAACCTGTGGTACCTGTTTACATGGACATTTCTATCCAGGATGTCAGCTCTTTACATAAGTCTCTGTGACACTAATCTCGAGATAGTTGACTATCCCGAGATTAGTTATTTAGATGGATATAATCACAGGATAGTTTAACATCTGGATGTTACAAAACCTCAAAAATAGGGTTTTGCAAACACCGGATTTTTCTGTTATCTCGGGACTGTAATCACTGTACACAGCATTTAGATGGACAAACTATCTCAGGATTGATGCTATAGTCACAGGATAAGTGTCCTTGTGAAAACGCCCTGAGCTCAGGATAAGGAAGCAGAGTGAGGGCATGCACAGAATGATAATGGAAAGATCCATGGCACAGATCCAGGATCTATTCTAGCCCCTCTTTTCCCTGAGCACCCTTGTAAAGTGCTGTTTTTAAAATACACATAGAATGTGGCTACTGCGGTCCCAAACGTTAAGAGACATTTCAGGTAGTTCATAAGATATCTTTAATTGGATCAACTTCGGTTGGGGGGGAGTATTTAAGCCTTTGGGTCACAAGACTGTTCCTCACGAAGGCTTGCATACTCCCACTCTTTACTGAGGAAGGGCCTGTGTGACTTGAAAATTTGCATACCTTCACCAACTGACGTTGGTCCAGTACAAAAATATCTTTTGAACTACTTTGACTCCATCTCCATTTTGAAAATACAATCACCCATATGAGTGAGCAACAATATGCGTATTACTTCTCTTATTGCCTATTGCTGCAAGCTGCAGTGAGCTACCCATACTGTACTTCTCCCTCCAGTCAGCATTTATCACTGTATACTTTGTAATGCATGTAGAGCAGAAGGAGAAACAAAGGATGCAACATTCGTGAGGATGCGAGAACTCAGGTACACATTCTTGGCTTGTACTTCTGCTATGTATGTTGAATGGTATGCATTGTAGGGTCAGTCAGAGAACTGATTAAGTAGAATTAATCCTTTTTATACAAAGGAAGACTAACAGTGAAATGAATTGGTGGCATCCGCTGTTACATACAAAGTGATAGCAATTGTTCCCCCATGCTTCCCTAACAATGGTGTCTTTTGGGGGTTATTGACTGTTTGCATTAGAAATGTTCATGCTAAAGCAGGCAAGAAGTATAAAAAAACATGGGGAGGAGAAGTCATAAGAGCAATACAGGTGTACAACATTGCCTGCCAAAGCGACTGATAGCATCATCTCACAGAGACCCACTAATGCAAAGTTTCTCAAGATTCTTGTCTGTATGATGCACTTTGATAAAAATGTAATTCCCTGACTCCAGATGACATGAAAGACAGAGAGGGTGGGTGTGTCCAAATATAAGAGATGGAGACAAAGAAGTTCAAATGATCTCTTTTATTGGTCCAGCTTCTGTTGGTGAGAATATGCAAGTTTCTGGGCCTTTCCCTCAGCCATGTAGCAAGTCAGAAATATATAGACTGAGTAAATACAGGAGGCCTCCTCATATATATACCTGTACTGCATTTGCTCAATCGATATATTTCTGACATGCTACATGCCTGAGGAAGGGCCCTGTGTGAGTGACCTAAAATACTACATGAATTGTCAATTGATTAGGGCTGATATGAGATTTTGCCAAAACAGGAAAACTTGTCAGAATCCTGGTTTCTGATTCAGTCTTGGTCAAATTGGGAACCTCTTGGTACTTGATAGTGTCTCGACTGACATTTAGTTTCTCGATTTACTGACTTTCTACATTCTGGGATCCCATCTACTCCTTTGCCATCCATTTCAAATCCCAAGAGGTAATACTGCATTTCTTGCACTCCATTTTCCCTTGTATATTTTTGTCACAGATTGGCTAGTACGCAGAATCCTTTGTTAGCCTGCAATCCAGTTGCAGTTTGGTCAAAGCAAAGGGAACACCACACAAAAAAGTTACTGGGGAGTATACTAATAAAAATTACTACAATATATATACACACAGTGGATAATAATATCAACTACTACATAGAAACATACCAATAATAAATATACAAATACATGCAATTTTCAATGGAGCCTCTACAAACTCCCTTAACAGATTATCCCTCTGCCTAAATGTCCCGGTAGTGAAAAATATCTTAATAAACATTTAGCCTATTTCTCCTTTAAATTTAAGTCCATTACTACAGGTGTGCAATTCATTTTCATTTTTATGAAAACAAAAATGAAAATCCCATTTTTGTTTTTATTATTTCAATAAAAAAATAGTTCTGAAATTTTGGAACAGAAGCAAAATTTTTGAGAATTAAAAAAAAATAAAAAAATAGGGAAATAAATTACAGGCTGTACCTTCTTTGTTTTCTGTCAAATTTGCATGAAATTTGGACAGATTATATCTCTCACCCAAGAGATCATCTCACTTAAATTTCAAAAAGATTTGATAAAGTCTCTTCCTAAGTCTCTCCCCCACCTCGTGTCTCTCAGATTGTAAGCCCTAGGGGCAGGGACCGTGTCTGTTTTATTACTTTGTAAAGTGCCAGGTACACTGCTGGCACTATATAAATGTTTGTTAATAAAATAATAATAATAATAAAATGTCCAGATTTATAAGCAATTGAACATTTTTTAACAGAAGATGTGCAAATACTAGTTCTGAAGATTTTGGGACAAAAATGAAAATTTCAGGACATAACTAGGACTTCAGGCAGCAAAGCATGGGGGGGGAGGGGTAAGCAGCCCAGCAATCGAGAGACATGATTGGCACATCCAGGCTGGCCAATTAGCAACCCAAAACACATCCTGCAGCACTGTAACAGAAGACATAACAGAATCCCTTTTTGTCTCTTTTCTAAGCAGATGCTTCCAACTTCCCAGTAATAAACTGGAGGATTGGGGTGGGCACAGCACAGAATGAGAATACATGATTGACATTTTTGCTGGCCAATTGGCATAACAAACCCATCTTATACTACTGTGATAAATGTAAGGGAATCCCTGGTATAGACTCATTCACTGGAGATGCTGCCCAGGGTTCCAACTTGCCAGTTCCCAAGCACAGAAATCAGGGGAGCTTTGGGGTGGGCATTGGGGAGAAAATATAAGCTTCTGCCAAGCTACACAGTCCCCACTATGGCTAGATCTTGTGTGGCTCATAGGCTGGCTCAGCACTCTGTGTGTGTGATTAAGTTCGCTGCAGTCTTCAGTCTCAATGCAAGTACTCATAGAATTAGAACTCTACACCTACGCTCCCACATGTATGTCACCACAGACTTTGGGGTGCCAATGACTGAAGCTTGTATCATTGCCATTTGCCCTTGCACCTGCTCCTCCTCTGCTCTGCCCACCTCCTCCAGTCTTCTTCACCCTCTCTACAAATACTACAAAAAGCAGTTCTCTGCATTTAGTAAAACCTCTAATTTAGTGCTGAAAGTTCTCTGTGTTCCTTGGAAAACACCAAGGACCAGAGTATTCAAACTCAATTTACCAGGTTCTGAACTTTTGAGGAAGGGCCCCTGAAACTTCGGAACTTGGAAAAAATCAAGTCCGAGCACAGTGAAGGGGGCTGTAGAACAGCTCCTCTTTCCTTGCCCCCACTGAGGGACTGAAAGGTCAGAGGGGGCCAGGGAAGAGAGGGTGGGGACCTAGGGGAAGGTCAGGGGGATGGGGAAGTGCTTAGAGGGTGCGAGGGCCTCATGGCTGGTTTACTTACCTTACTGTGCCGATACATGGCCTCTTCCTGATTGGTAAGTTTGAAAATTTTAAAAAAACCCAACCACTGAGAATGTTCAGAAGGACCTGAATGGCCCTTTCTAAACATGCTTGGCCTTTTTCAAAGATGGTGCTAGCAGGGTCAACAGGCAAGCACCATCTATGAAAAGGGCTGAGCATGCTCAGAACGGGGCCATTCAGGCCCATTTGAGCATGCTCAGAGACATTTTTTTATTTTCAAACCTTATAAGCCAAAAAAAGGTCACACATCAGTGCAGAACCCCTCCGGAAGAGAAGTAACCTGCTCTAACACACACACCACCACCAGCCCTCATAAAGTCCCTCACGAGAGACTCTTGAGAAAATTAAAAGTCATGGGATAGGGGGTAGTGTCTTACTATGGATCAGAAACTGGTTGAAAGATAGAAAGCAAAGGTTAGGACTAAATGGTCAGTTTTCACAATGGAGAGATGTAAAAAGTGGTGTGCCTCAGGGATCTGTATTGGAACCGGTGCTGTTTAATGTATTCATTAATGATTTGGAAAAGGGTGTTAAGAGTGAAGTGATCAGATTTGCAGACGACACCAAGTTATTCAAGGTAGTTAAAACACGAGCAGACTGTGAGGAACTGCAACAGGATCTTACGACACTGGGTGCCTGGGCATCTAAATGGCAAATGAGATTTAATGTGGACAAGTGCAAAGTGATGCACGTAGGGAAAAATAATCCAAACTATGCGTACACAATGCTGGGTACTAAGCTAGGAGTTACCACTCAGGAAAAGGATCTGGGGGTGGTTGTGGACAATACAATGAAATCCACAGCGCAGTGCGCAGCAGCAGTCAAAAAAGCAAACAGAATGTTAGGAATTATTCGGAAGGGGATAGAGAATAAAACTGAGGATGTCATAATGCCTCTATACAAATCAATGGTGCGACCGCACCTCGAATATTGTGTGCAGTTCTGGTCGCCCCATCTCAAAAAAGACATAGCTGAACTAGAAAAGGTACAGAGAAGGGCAACAAAAATGATCAAGGGCATGGAAGGGCTCCCGTATGAGGAGAGGCTTGGTAGGTTGGGGCTCTTCAGTTTGGAGAAGAGACGACTGAGAGGAGATATGATAGAGGTCTATAAAATCATGAGTGGTGTGGAACTAATAAACAAGGAGCAGTTATTTACCCTCTCAGCTAGTACTAGAACTAGGGGACACTCCATGAAACTCATGGGTGGCAAGTTTAAAACAAATAAAAGAAAATATTTTTTCACTCAGCGTATAATTGGGTTGTGGAATCTACTGCCAGAGGCTGTGGTAAGGGCCAGTACTATAGCTGAGTTTAAAAGAGGTTTGGACAAGTTTCTGGAAGATAGGTCCATTAGCAGCTATTAGCCAGACAGGATCAGGGAACATGACGGGAGCTAGGGGAAAACAACAGGGAATGGATCCCCATTGTGACCTGTTGGGTGCTTCTCCCAAGCCACCGTGATCGGCCACTGTCGGAGACAGGATACTGGGCTAGATGGACCATTGGTCTGACCTAGTATGGTACTTCTTATGTTCTTAAGTCCTCTCCCACTGCTATTACCCCAACCCTGTGACGGTGGTATCATCTGTCCAAATTCAATGCAAATGGGATGAAAAATTGAAGACATTACAGCCAGAAATCCATTTCCTATTGAAACCAATGGAAAACAAAAATGAAACTCAAAAATGAAATAGAAAATTCTCAAAAATGAAAAACAAATGTTTTAATAATGAAAATGAAAGGGAAACACAAAATGGGTTCCTAGTGCACACCCCTATCATTACCTCTAGTCCTACATCAATGACCAGAGAGAGCTACTGGGTACCTTTTAAAAAAAAAACCAGGAGTCTCGTACATATTTGAAAACTGTAATAATGTCCCCCATCCTCCTCAATCATTTTTTTAGGATAAACATCCCATGTTCTTTCAAGTTTTCCTTAAAGGTCTTTGCCTTCATCACCTTTTGGGATAATACATAAACAGGGTCAGTTGATACATAGGAGACCAATGCTATTCCCATTTCCCACCTTTCATAGCATTCTCCCTAAGGATAGAAAACTCTGAAACATGAGAAAGCCTCCACATTTAATTTTGAAATAACTGTTACCTAATTTAAAATTGCAAGATGAAGGAAAATGAGGCCTTCTCACTTAAAACAAACAAATTAACAAAGAAAAAAAAATCAGAATAGGCTCCTTAATGCTTTAAAATGGCCCCCAAATTTGGGGGCATTCTGAAACGTTAGGATCCATATAAGGGGTCTACATATTGCCCTTGTTACTGCATCACATCCTTTATCAAACGGGCAGATCAAAAGAGGCAGTAAATAGCTCATCATGGTTTCTCTTATCCTCACAGGGTCTCTTCTGAATCTAGCTTTGTTTAAGAAATGGTTTACCTATTGAAGCATAGCACAGTATTGCCATAGCCTTCCATTGTGAAGGAGCTTTAAAAGACATTCTGATTACAAATGCTGATAGAGAAAAAACAGAGAATCAGGCTTTGAGCATGAGAGAAGCCTTTGTGCAATCTCACATCCCCTTCTCAGCTGTGAAATCTAATTGAGCTGATAGTCCTGATACATGCCCTTTCTGTAGATTCCCTTTAAACCTGATGCTCAGGTCAAATCTTTTGTTTTTCATTTCACTGTCTCTTTCCCCCTCCCACCCAAAGAACACATGCTAGACAGGAGGCTCATCCATTGCTGTGGGATTGCACTGCTTAAAGATTTTCTGTAGGAGAGCATTCATTTCCCCCCATCCTTAAATGGCCCATGATTGAAATCTTTGGAGAAGAAATGCGATCTTTCACTGAGAATGGATATGGGATGAGTGCTGCTGAAGCACATCAAGGCCATATGGAAGTGGTTTGTAATTTCCTCAGTGAGGCCTAACTGCAAGGATGGGATTGACTAGTTCTAAATAATTGGAGAAAAGCCCCTGAAAATATAGCACCATTAGCAATGCTGAGAACAAAATATAGTTCAATAAAAACAATTCAATTAATTTCACCTCACCCTCCGTCTAAATCACTACTGGTGATTTTAAAACAGAGGGGGAGAGAAGTGGAGGGGAGACTCTCTCAGCCATGCTTGAGGTGCCAATAGGGTTGCCACCTCTTGTGGTTTGACCCGAGACACTCATTTTGGCCTATGAGAGTCTCATACTCATAGAGAGGTGGTAACCCTCGGAGCAAAGGACAGGCCCTGTCTCAGTTTCAGTAGGCAACAGTTCCTGCACACACCACCCAAACTCGTAAGGGATTTCTCCCCTCCACACACTCCCATCCTGGTTTTAAGTGGCAGGTCAGTGGATGGGACCCTGTAGAAGTGGGGCTATTTTCCTTCACCATGGACTGCAGTTACTTCACCTCGCACCATTATTTTAGGTCAAGAAAGTAGGTTGTCTGTGCCCAAGAAGTTAACACACAATAAATCTCTCGTCCCCACCACGTTGTCCAGGATTTATCATGTCACATAAATTAGGACAGTCAAAATGCATCCTTGAGAAGTTCACCCTCAGTTTAATAAATTTCCTGTGTATCAATAGATTAGATTTTTAGTAAATCAGAAGACAGATGCCGTGTGAGTTAAAGCAAGGCTGCTGGTAACAAACGTTCAAAAAATCGTGAGTCAGATCCCCCAAATCATTAGATGTGTTTTAAAAACCGCACAGCTTAAAAATAAATAAATAATAGAAGGTGAGTATTCTTTCCCCAACCCCCCTTACAGCACACCAAAGTCACCTTTTTGAGCTTCCTCCCCAACCCTCCCATCCAATAAATAAATAAATTAAAAACCCCAAACCACCAGAGCTAGAAATTTGCTTTCTTTAAAATAAACAAACAAACAGAGCTGAGATTCTCATGATTCTTACAGCTGGGTCTTTATGGAGACTCAAACTTGCAAGACACATGCACACACAAAGGTTGACAACCTTGTTACCACTATCCTGGTGTTAGAGTGCTAGAAGACTGGGATCAAATACAGAATAGGTTAAAATAGCTCGAGTGGTCCATGAACTAAATTTGATGTCACAAGGCTGCCATAGGGTGACTAGACTATAACAAACTTGCAAATTCATATTTGCCTGGTTGCCTCTAGGGACTGAAATTGTTACCAGGGAAACGACGCAAATTGGCTTTCAAAGCATGCTTTTGCCACTAGAGGTCACTGTGGTGCCTGCTGTGCCAGCAGCCAGAAAGAGTCCATTCACTCCCCTGTTCTCTCTGATACAGCTAAGAGAGCTGCCAGAATAGGCATCATAGGAGAAGGAACTGGGGCAAAAGGGACAGAAAGGAAAGTGAGTACAGTATTCACTCCTACTCCTTTATGCAGCTCCCACACCCACAGCCATTTGAGCCCTCCCACCCTAAAGGAACACTTATGAAAAATGCATGTTGCAGGGTTTGAAGGTCTGGTTGCCTGAAGGCCCCGCAACATGTATTTTTCATAAGTGTTCCTCAAAATTTGCATAGGTGGCAACCCTATCTCCCTTAGGCCTCACATCCCCCAGCTTCCCCCATCCTTGTTCACGTCACCTACAAACTCCCACGAATGCCCCAAGTCCACTCACCACAGTCATTTCTTGCACTCCACAACCTCAACTTCATCTTCCTCCTAACGCTCCACCAGCTCATACAAAGCCCCAGCAACCTCTGTTGTCCAGATAAAGCACAGTTCTCAGACTACAACACACACACACACACTCTTCCCCAGCATTCCAGGCACCTCAAAGACCCTGTAGTCCATCTTTCTATCCCCAACACCTCCTGCTCCCAGATTCCCCTGACATCCCACCAGCAATATACAAAGGCCCCAGCCACTTTCATGCTCCCTTATCCATAACCCCAGTGTCTCTCAGTTCCTCCCATCACCATCCTGTTACGCTCAACCCCACCACTTACTTAGCTGCCCAGCACCCACCGCAATGAAACTGTGTGGCCTATGAAATCATCTAGTAGCCTCCAACATAGGTATTGACACATGGGTGAGGTGGTAGAACAGAGGAAGCAAGGATTATACCTGCTCCTATAGCCGAGTGTTTGTATCTCCGTGAACTTAATTACTGGCAAGCCATCCTAACTGGGGGTATGTTCTAAAGAAACATCGTAGACTTGTACACACTAGTGGAAGGATGAGGACTGGCTCCATATTCCACAAATCAAGGGCAAGCTGCTAGCATAGACTGCAAAATAACACTTGGGAATAGCATCTGATTATTGGAGCAGAAGGCAAGGTCACTCATCACTGTTTGAGAAGGAGCCACTTTACTGTGCTTTTGGCCCACACAAGTATACCCTGATGGTCATACTATTGATTTTCCCTTGAATGGGGAAAAAGGAGGTGGGATAAGTGAGCATGGTTATACCCACACCCAAGCCTCATGCTAGTGAAGGCAGCAGCTGCTCCTTGTCCAGTGGAATTTGTAACCAGAAGCTTTGAAACTCTGAGGATTCCTAGGGGACGAGGGATTAAAGTTGTTGAATTTTATCTTAGGATAAAACCCTAATTGGTAATGGTTTGACCTGTGTATTTGAGAGACCACTTCTCCCTATGTGCAATCAGGGGAGGCACTCGAGGTAGGTATTGATAGCAGAGTGTTTTCCAGGTGCTCTGAAATTCAGGATTCACTCACTGTCTCTTCCATGATCTGAATTAAATGAATGTTATAAACTTCAGGACACAATGAAAAGCTCAACTCCTTTCCCAAGGTTTTGGCCAACAAAGGCTGAAATATGAGCACTGAAGTCTGAGATCCATGGGTGATGTAGGTTGTTATCATTATGTCTGTTTTTGTGTTGCCCATGGAAGGGCAAGGACTTTGTGTGATTGAGCTACTAAATCCATCTTTAATGGGAGCTCCAGCAGGGTTTGGTTTAGTACATTCTCAATGCCCATTGAAGGCCTAGGACAATTTCCTTTAAAATGACTTTTTAGCTGTCATGGGGTCTACTCCTTTTAGTGCCCAACAAAGGGCATGGTCTGTGCTAGATATATATTAATCTATCCAGCATGTGCCTGGGTTACTTTAAAATTTATTTGTATTCATTGTATTTTATGTTTTTTTTCTCTGTATATATGTATTTGTATGTCTTTGCTAAGGCTGAAGGCCACACAATAAACTTGATTTCTTTTGTTTTTGTGTCTTAGGGTAAAAACAGATGCTATGGTGGCCCACTTTGGCCTGCAGCCCACCAGCACATCTGTTTATGCACTCCCAGATGTTAGCCTTGGACTGCCCTGGGATGGGTAGGTGGCGAGCCCAGGTTGCATCCTTGAAAAATCTCTGAGGACACAGCCCTTACTAAGTGCTGCTCATCCAAACCAACATGGACCATCACATGTGCTCAGCCCTGGCATACCCGCCTTGGGGCAAGGGCCACCAAGGCTGTCCATCATGGAGGGGACGGGGTGGGCACTGGGGGCAGGAATGGGTAGGGCTGTCTGCCCACATGTTTGTTTCGCTTCCTGTCCTACCTGGGCCATGCGGTTGGCGGGGGCGGTTCTCCCACCATGGGCATGTTGGTTCAGTGCCCCTCCCCAACCCAGACTGTGTCAGCTGTGGTTCCCCCCCTCCCCCAGGGCTGGGGACCTGCAGTGCCACCTGCACATCTGAAAAAACCCCATCGTTTGAGGGAATGAGATCAACAACAATAATCCATAAACCAGAGGCACCAGTTTAATGAGGTTGGATGAAAAGAATTCAAGATGTATTACTTGAAAGAGCAATGACTAAAGAGCAGGGGGTGAAAGAGATGGTGATGATGGGTTGATGTAAAACAATTTACAGATATCTGAAGGGTGTAAACACAGAGTGGAAGCTCTTTAAATTGGTCCAAGAAGCGACTACTGGGAGAAAGAGGATGACATTTTTTTAAAAACAACAACTGCTGCATGATGTAGAATCTTCTAATCAGTTCCAATTACAGAAACAGTGGAGCACTGAAAGACTTTAATAGTCTTCTTAAATAGAGTAAACATTTAGCAAAGTGTCATCTTCCCACTTGGGTTGTGTGTAAGACAAAGGGAATACATTTGAATGAAAGGAAGTGTATGAACTGCCAGCATTTGGGGGATTTAAGAGTCTTAACAGAGCCCCTGTGAATATTAGCCAATATATATTAAACTCACAGCTTTCCTATGTATCATGGTTAAAATAAAAGACCTCAGCCCATCAGAATTTCTGTTGTCTACCTGAAAACTGATCATCATTGGACGTTTTCAAAATTTTGACCTAAATGCATGCAGTGGAAAATATGGGGAAATGAGTAACATACTAGATTTTCTTTTTCTTTTCACCATTTAACCGCAACAATTCCTCTGTGTTAAGCACTGGTAGCATACTAGGAACAAAATTTGGGAAGTAACAGTGTAATACAGATATATCACTTACCATATTGTGCATACACTAAAAAGATAGCTAATTATGGTTAGCAGACCTTGACAATACATATGGTTCTCATGATATGACTGTGAACCTGTTACAAATGAGATAAAAATAAGCCTATTGAGAATGTAGCGTTAGTGTTTAGTAACACTGATAAGATTATGTATATAACATAATCTATTTGCACCAGCAATTTTACGATATGCATTGGTATTGCATGGGGCTGTAATGATTCCATATGAGGAGAAACAATCACATTTTAAAAAGAAAATTAAATTGTAGGATAAATATTCCAGTTTCTCAATCAGAGACACATATTTGACGTGAAGCAGTATTGCAAGAAAAGTGGTGGCAGCCAGAGAAGTGCTCAAGCCCATAATCATGTTAAAATATCAATTCAGCAAAGTACTGGAAAATCTAGGGGGGAAATTCTACAGACCTAGAAGGCACCTGGAGCAGATGAACTAACAAATCAATTTCTAACTTTGAGGATACGAACAAGCTACTGGAAAGTTGGAATCCCAGTGTAACACATGGAGGAGCTATTTCTTGTTAGCCCAAGTATTTAAGCTTATCTTCTGTTAGTTCAGAAGTGTTAAATTTTGTAGTTCATCAGTTCTATCCATCTCATAGATGCTGTTGAAGCCAGAAAACCTTAAAGTCAGGGGGGAAAAAAATTAAACAAAAATTAATGTGGGAAGATGAGATAAATCATGTAGTCAAGCCAGGACTGAATTACCAAAAGACCTTTTATCCAGAGTGACTACATTTCTCTTCTTCAACAGAGGAATCCATTTATTTTGTTTTCTGTGTTTGCACTATTGTAGTTCAAGTAGCATACTATAGGAAGGCTTAGTAGGGTTTGAAATGTGTTTGCCTCTTATAGCAAGCATCAAGGTCCTTCAAATTTAATTTTAAAAGCTATATAAAGCATGAGAACAGAAAGAGTTTCCACCTAGTCAAAATTAAAGAAAAACATTTGTAACTGATAAAATGGAACAGGAATAAATAAATAAGGGGTGGGGTGGGGTGGGGGGGATGTCGGTCTGATCCAGCACTAATTTTATCAGTGGCTGTGTTTCCATTGGCTTCAGTGAGTTTGGCAGCAGATGCCATGGGCTCAGACTGGGATTTTCAAAGGAGCTTAGGGCATTTAAGCAGCCATATCCAATTGAAATTCAAAGTGGGCTGGGTACCTAACTTCCTTAGGCCCTGTTAAAAATTATTCCAGCCTTTCAAAATGTGCCTGCTGTGGACATATGAATGCATACAGTGGAACATTGAAGTTACAAGCCCCTTGGAAACAGCATAACAGGGTGACCCTCACTGATCACCAGGCGCGGCGCTCCGCTCAGGGTGTTTGGGGCACTGCCCCCCTATCGCACCCCCACTGCGCCGTCAAAAAAACAAAACAAAAAAAACCCCACCGCCGCTTCTCACAGCCGCAGCTAGGGCTGTAGCGGAATATCGCAGCGGTAGCTATTTCCGGCGGAAACAGTGTTTCCGCAATTAGTGGAACGGCATGGCAGAGGCTTTCATTCAGCGGTTTCATTCCACGGTTCCGCTTATTTAATTCCGCAACTTAGTGGAATCGTGGAAACATGACATTTTCGCTATTTCCGCAATTCCGCCAGCGCCAAAAAATAGCGGAATCGCGGTTTTCCGCGATTTCCGCAATTTTTCCGCAATTCCGCGATTTGCAGAATTCCGGCGGAATTAGCGGAATATCCGCAGAAA
>QEPC01000529.1:5348661-5423688 GCA_003113815.1 Sphenodon punctatus | reverse complement strand
TGTGTCTTTGCTAAAACTGCTTGTAAGTGAGGTTTAAGGTTGTCTGCCTGCTTTTAAACCTGCCTAACCTAACTGAAATTGCTTGATTAAGTAATGTAATGTCCATCCAACATTAACCCTTGGAACTCCTTGCTGCTGGGTTATGCCGCCTACCGTTGCCCTGGCTCCACCCACCGGCCCCTTACTGCCCCTCCAACCTCAACACCCACGCTGATCACAAGCTAGTGCAGAATTGGAGTCCACAACACTCTGCAAGCAGTTTTTTCACCACCAAATGCTTTAGTTACACCAGTGCCCAGTCCTCAAAATTATCTTACCATTTCCAATATCCCAGTTAATGGTTCTTTGTAAGCTACCAGATCCCTTTTCCAGGCTGCAGGTTACCTGGCATGCTCTTCTCAGGTCTCTGGCCTAGCCCTCCTGGTAGACCAGACCCAGGTAAGTCCTGATGCTACAGAACTCAGAGCAGAGCAAGTCTCTGCTACTCTGCTCTGAGTACGCGGAGATAGAGCCCTGCTCAGACCACAATTTTTGGCCATCTGACCCCCAGCTGCATAAGGTAAAATTGCAGCTGGGCACTTTTGAGTCAAGGCCCATTTTTTATGAGTAGTACTTCCCCCTTGAATGCTATGACATCACAGCAGTCTGTGGAGAAGTGGCTATGTGGAAAAAAAGATAATGGAAACACCTTAATCCCATTCCTTTTGGGTCACAGCTCTGCCTCCTGTGGAGTGCCAGGATGGCACATTGCTCCACAAATTATCACATTCCTTCCACCCCTTTCCAACAAGGCCACACCCTATGGAGTACTGTGATGTCCATGTACTCCTTGGAGGTGGGACCTCCTGCAGCTGTGGTGCCTGACCTGGCAGTGTAACTGAATGAAAGACAACAGGACGGGTCATGTCCTGTTGAGCTCGGTAGGGGTCACAGACCTCCACCTCACGTGAGTCCCTAAGTCTTTTCTCTCCCTGGGAGTCCTCTTGAGGCTTTGTTTTTATCAATTTCCTCCCAGCCGGCTAGTAACCTCCTGCCACTTCTCAGCTGAGAGCAATTAGCCATCCAAAGAGGCTAATTTACTGACTTATAGCTTTTCACATACGCAGGTTGCATTCCCACCTGCGGCAGCAGTGGCGGCAGCAGAAGGGGCGAGGGAAGACGTGGCAGCGCGGAGGAGTCGGCCGACGGGAAAAGAGCCGGTGCGATCTGCCTGACTTCTCTCGCGCATGTCAGGGTGCAAAATCCTGCCCTGACATGTGCGAGAAGCTGCAGCAGATCCCCAGTCACACCAGCTCTTTTCCTGTCGGCTGGATCCTCCGCACTGCCGCGTCATCCCTCACCCCTCCTGCTGCCGCGACAGGTGGGAAAGCAGTCCATCAGGTCCATCGATGGAAATTTGGGGTCCTGGTACATTCTGGTAGCTGTAGGCCACCTACCTTCCATTCTCTCACTTCAGCAGTCAGTGGCTGGCTAATCAAGACAATTTCTGGAAAGACCAGTACTTTATTTATACATATGCTAGTTGTAGTCCTAATCACCTAGCAGACGCTGAGATTTTCTTAATAACAACAACAAAATCTTTTAGGTTTTCTTTTGGGGAAGCAAACAGGGTCCTGATTTTGGGGTGCCTAGTGCAATTATCCCCCTCTATCTCCCTTATTGTGAGGCCAGGACTCATAGCCTCACCTTGAAGGCACTAGGGAAACTCTGTTACATGGAAGTTGTTCATAACTCTGAAAAATATTTGTATGTTTCTCAGGGTCAGGCAGCTGGCTGACCCAACACAAAGACTGGTGACAAACACAGCAATCTTTGCATGACACTCCCTGGGTACACTTACACCAGCTGCGGGGATCTGATCCCCACATAACCCCGGGGCGGGCAAGCACAGCTGCCACGCTGCAGGGCCAGCATTGGGCAATTGGTGAGATGAGATGGGTGACAGCTGCCCATGGTGATGGGGCTGCCCATGGTGACGGGGCTGCCCATGGTGACAGTATGGAACCTGCAGCTAGTGCAGAAGGCGATGGCCTGCCTGCTTACTGGGACGGGCTGCCAGGAGCACATTACACCAATGCTCTGGGCCCTGCACTGGCTGCCTATAGTCTTCTGGGCCCGATTCAAGGTGCTGGTTTTGACCTATAAAGCCCTCAACAGTCTGGGCCCTAGCTATCTGAAGGACCTCCTCACCCCCTGGATGGCTTCTGCGGTCCTCTGGGGGCACCCTACTGGAGGTTCCACGGTATAGACGGGTGGGGACCAACAGGAGGGCATTCTCGGCAGCCGCACTGGCGCTGTGGAACTTGCTCCCAGTGAGTATCCACCTCAGCCTGGATCTTCTCGCCTTCCAATGTCAATGCAAAACATGGCTCTTCCACTGGCATTTGGGGGAGGGGATGGGTGAAGGGGTGTGTCTGTGCTATGTTTTTGCACACCTTAGGGGTTTTTAATTGGTTGTGATAATTTGGTTTTAAATGTTTTATGTATTGTTATTTTATTGTAATGATTTATTGTCGTTTGACACCCTGAGCTGCCTGAGGCAGATGGGGACGGGGTAAAATTATATAAACAAACAAACAAATATGAACACACCCCACCCCCATGAAGCAGCTGGGCCACTGCTGGAGATCCCATCATGTTCAGTGTGGGCCGAGGCGCCAGTCACGGAAGCTGCAGTTCAGAAGCTGCAGCTGGTGCGAAATGCTGTGGCCCATCTTATGGGGATGGGCCACAGGGAGCACATCACACCAGTGCTCTGATCATTGCACTGGCTGCCTATTGTCTTCCAGGATTGATTCAAGGTGCTGGTTTTAACCTTCAAAGCCCTAAACGGTCTGGGCCCTGCTTACCTGAAGGATCCCCTCAACCCCTGGATGGCCCCTGGCAGCACCCTCCTGGAGGTTCCATGCTTTTGGTGGGTCCAAACAGACAGGGAGGCACTTTGGAATGCACTCCTGGCAGAGATCCGCCTCAGCCCGGATCTCCTTGCCTTCCAATGAAGTTGTAAGATCTGGTCCTTCCGTTAGGCATTAGGCAGGGGGGAGGAGGAGGGTGGGATGGGTTAGGTGGGAGGTGCTTTGTGTATGGATCATTGTGAAATTTTTATGCTCTGTTATAATTTTATATTTTTGTATTTATATTAATGTAGTGTTTAATCGGATTGTGAGCCGCCACAAGTCACTTTTTAGTGAGAGGGGCGGGGTAAAAATATAATAAATATATACATTCTTGCCCCAGCTGTGACACTGCAGTGCGTGATGGGTGACAGCACCTGCTGCTGAAAGCCCTGCTGTGGAGCTTGCCTCATGATGGGACAGAAGGGACCTCTGCACATGGGCAACCATTCCTTGGGCAGGCTTACCCCGTATGGGTTAAGGCTGCTATGCGATGTGTCCCCAGGCTTTTCCTGAGGTCATAGTTCATAGCAGCAAGCTGCTCGCCCAACCGCATGGTCATATGATACACAGTCACATGGTCAGGGTATGGAGGGGGCGGGGCCCACAGGGACAATGGAGGAGGGGACGGGGCAGCTCGGGGTACCCAGGGGGTCATGCTCCCCACCCCTCTAGTACCTGTGTCTGGAGAGGCTTCCCCTGCTTGCAGTCTGCTGGGCCAGCAATTACCTGATGAAAGGCAGCTATGGCGCTCTGAGCGCCTGCAGCTGAAGCAAGGGCTGGGTCTGAAGCAAGGCACATAAAAGGAGGGCTATTAGGCTTTCTCCTTTGCTGGTGATCAGAGCCTGTGATCTGGCCCGTGCGTTGGCAGTTGGAGAAAACTGTAGTTTGCTAGAATCCCTTCCCTTTCCCTGTTCCTGTGTGAAGAGTGCTGCGTGCGGTGAGTGATTGTGTTCGAGTGGTGTGTGCTTCTGTTTTCCTTACTATTGCCCTTCCCTGCCTTCCTGTGTGTGGTTGCCCTAATCCCTCCCCGCTCCCCTCTGGGGTTCCCAGGGCTTGGGGTCCCTACCCCCTCCTCACTTGCTTCCCCTCCTGGGTCCCATGTGTGTGAGGATCACTATAACCCAGGGCGTGACATCTCCGGCAAGCCCACTGATTAATGGTGGCTGGGTCAGGTGCCTTGCAGAACACAATTGACCACACGGCTATACACCATACTGAGGGCTCTTGTATCACTAATAATGTGTGTCTGTGAGGGGGGAGTTGTGTACTTGTGTTGGGTGCACCACTCCTTCATTCCTGTTTCCCCTTGCTATCCCATATTCCCTACCCACATGATGCATAGCAGCACATAGTCTGGCTCCCCAGACTTGGTTAAGTAGGGACTATGGTGGAGTATAACTTTGCTGGCTTTGGCTAGCTGCAGGTACATAAATGCTCAATTCCCAAACTTCCTTTCCCAAACGTTAATCCAGTACAAGAAAGGAAGGGGGCTTGTACCTACTCACCCAATTCACAGGCTGTCACCTATAGGCCTCAACATAACAGGCTGGATTGGTCCCAGCTGCAAGACTCCTCCAGCTCAGCTTTCCCCAGGTCGAAAGACTCTTGTCTTCAGGGCGGGTGAATAGCAGCCTCTCCCTCACAGCACAAAAGTTTCTAAAAGTCTCTGCTCCTATGCAGTCAGAGGTAAGGGGGCTTGTTCTGACATGTCCAGGGCAGGCTCCAGCTATAGATACAATCAACAAAGGCCTAGTAAGGCTACATCAGCCAATGTCCTTGCACAAACCTGAAAGGGTGGCTCCCTAATCAAATCTAGTGGCTACCATGGGCACCTCCCTGGCTTGAGATATGGAGCCTATTCACACTGCTCAAGAAGCTAGGATTTTATCAACATTTTTGACTCACCCTTTGTTCCCCCTTTCCACTGTCCGTGTTCCAGTACCTAAGTAATAGAAGCCTATTGACCCAATTCTGAGAATATGGTGTCTAAGTCATTCACTGCATGTGCACTGCAACAACCCTTCAACTCCACAATGTAAGAGACAACAGGGGTCAAACAGCCTCTTTCCCCCACTGTAGTATGGGCTTCTTCAGGCAAACAGCATCTTTCCCCAATGGCTTCTGCAAAGAAGCACAACAAAGTAGTCTCTTTCTTCCTCCTGTGGCAAAGGAGAAGGTGATACCTCCAAATGCCCTCAGACCTTCTCACAATTGTCTGCTACACTGCTTCTTTTGGAAACTCTTCAAGTTCAGACCCTCTGCCCCTGTACTGGCTCCATTGTATAGTTCCTGCCGGTCAGCCAACTGCCCAGGCTGCTAGTGCCCTTAATAGGGCAGCATATTCTGTTGCAAAGAGGATTCAGAAAAAGCTGACTGGATATCGAGGGTGGGAGAGAGCTGCAAGAGACCTCGGATCGTGAGGGAGAGGAGGGGAAAGTGTGGGGGCTGAGCATGTGATTTGGCTGTATGGTGCTGGGGTCATCAGGGTGTTTTTCTCCACTCTCCAAAGATTAAAGCAAATGCTCAAAAAGCAACTACTGCCATCCATCTCTGGTGCTGAACAAGAATTTAGGGTATAAACAAATGAGACGATAGCCCACTGGAGTCCATATTTGGTCTGGGCAGCCTCCCCACTCATATTTAGTACATGCAGCCTAATAAATGGGCAGCCTTCCAACTCGCAGGTTTAGTGCAACAAACCTAATGCATATGCAGGTGTTCTTCCTCGATGCTTAATTGACAGGCCATGGGGGTGCACATTAGCCCGCATTTGCAACCTAACTGATGGGATGTGGACATGTGAGTGTCCATTAGACCGCATTTGTAACCTAACTGATGTGCTGCGGACACGTGGGTGCACATTAGCTTGTATTTACAACCTAATTGATGGAATGTGGACATGTGGGAAGACATTAGCCAGCATTAGTAATCTAACTGATGGGATTTGGACATGTGGGCACATTTTATCCCACATCTGCCTGCATGCTGCATAGCGGGCTCTGCATGCTCAGTGACCCTGCCATGAGAGGGGTCTACATGCCCAGTAGGGGGTGACCATGCAGTCAGTAAGGGCAAACACCTAATAAATGAGCAGGTGGACACCCATTTGGTGTAGGCTACCGTCTTGTTTGTTAACACCCTTAAATAGTTCAAATGTACAGCTCCAGGAAATATATGGTGCTATGGCATTGGAAAGCCATTCAAAAGAGCTGGTTTCAATTCACAGCGTGGTCACAAGTTTTCTGTGTGAATTAGGGCAAGTCCCCTAATTCCTCAGTGCTCAGGGTGGCAACCTCAGATTGAACAATGACACATCCATTTTCTCCCCCTTTAAGGTATGCAAATTAGAAATACTCAGTACTCTCTCTCTTTCCCCTGTGGCAAATAAAAGGAGTTACATCTAAATGCCTTCAGACCTTTCACCTGTTTCTTGACAGAAAGCAACCTTTCCTTCCATCTGCCACCAGAAAATAAACCAGAAAAACTACTTTTAAAAATGCCATTTAAAATTTTTTTTTCCCCACCTTAGGATTTAATTTATAGTCACAGATTCTTCCAATTCTTTTATCAGCTCCATTGCTCAAGGGAGAATCTGTACAACAAGAATCATGTGTCTTTAATAATGAAGCAACCTCATGTAGCGCTTGAATCTGTGGAGGGGCTAAGAATACCAATTATGTGTACACAACATGCCAAATGTAAGTCTAAATTCAGTGGCATTCAAGGGTCAGATTTATTACTACTGAAATCCACAGTGCAAAGATGACCAAAGCACTTTAAAGAAAGAGAATAATCCATATTGTAAGTATTTAGGTAGAGATTTTCCCAGACGGATAACAAGATGCTAACAAAACATAGGGAACTAGCTGCTTCACCATTTGCTGGTTTAAAAATAAAAGTGTAGATTTCTTTTAAAACGTACAGGACCTCAATCTAATTAGTTTCTTAGATATTACCTCAGAAGAAAACAAAACAGCATCCTGTCCAAATCCTGTTGGTAATGGTATTGTGCACTGAGATGTTACGGCTGCAGCGACAATTTATAAAATCTGCATTTCAGATGAAAAAGTGCAAAATAAGTGTTAGCAAATTCGATATTAAAGATTTTGCTTCTCTCTGCATTTTCTGTTACATTAGACAAGCACATTATTTGCCTTAGCAGGCAGAAGAACAATGACTAAAGGCTGCTATTAAAACAGAACACTATTAAGATAACTGTAAAAATAATTGTAGATTCACAACATCGGTTCTGGGTAAACATTTTAAACATCATTTCTGTGTATTTAGCTTAAATTTCAAAGTCATATTAAAAACAAAGTACCAGCTGGGGTTTAAGACAAGGAACACAGACAGAGAGGAAAGGCAAGTTAGTTGGAAAGCATTTGTGATTAAGGCCTTACTAGATCTGATGTAATTTTTGAGAGTTCTAGTATACAAGTCTACGGGCTGAGTATTGGGGGTTGGGGAGTCCCCCCTGGTTGAGACAGGGAAGGGGACTGGTGGTAGGGAACTCTTATGTATGAGAAGCATGGGAGTGGGGATAGGAATTCGTATAGGATTTGGGGGTGGGAGGGGGTGGGTAGGTTGTAGAAGGTCTTATTGCTTTGTCCTGAAGTTGTTTTTTTAAACTATTGTTTAAAAACAATGTAGGGTAGGGGTGAGTTGTAGAAGATCTTATTGCTTTGTACTGAGGTTTTTTGTTTGTTAAATTATATTGTAAGCTGCATTGAGTCCTCTGAAAAAGGCAGGTTAGAAATCTAAATAAATAAATTCACTGGTGTTTTGAGCTCATTAGTGCCTTAAAATAGTATTAGCAACACCAAAGTCATGATCCACTTACTCTGGAGTAGTTCTACTGAAGAAGCCTGCATGACTTCAATGGGGCTATTTTGGAGTAAGTGCCTTGTAGATCATGGCCCATGTTAGGGGTGTGCAATTCATTTTCATTGTAATAATGAATAATAATAATGGGGGGAAAAGGAATCCTCCCCCCCCCCCGGTGTCAAGTGCTTCACCGCAAGCCACGGTAAGCTGCGCAGCCCCAACAGATGTGACAGGGGCAGCACCACCGCCCGGGGCCAACCGGAGTGAACCCAGGCCGTGGGAACCCTACAAACGTGATGTGATGGCAAGAACTGCGGTGGGAACCCCACAAGGCACTCGGGTTGTGCAGACCCAAACATGGTGGCCGGAGGGCAAACAAAGCCACAGACAGCGGAGGGCCTCGCCCAGGGAAGGAAAACACGAAGAGAGGGGGTGGAGGCAGAAGGCAGTGGCGATAGCACCCGGGCCACAAGCGGAAGGAAGGTGCTGAGGAGGCACCAGGATTCCAGATGAGGCCGGCGCACCCTAGATCCAGCTGCTGGGGCTACCATTGGGTGGAGGGGACAGTAACGACAGCAGGTGCACATATCAGGGCCATTGCCACAGACCCCGGCAAAAGCCGTGGGCAGCCATGTGGAAGCAGATTAGGTAGAAGGCCTCGAAGGGATCTGCACAGCTCATCCCGAGTTGCACATCAGAGCGGCCGCACACCTCAGACAGGGCCGCCAGCTCAGGTCCAGAGGGGGGAGCATGCCATAATCAGCTGCAGAAGGCCAGGGCAGATGGGACAGCTCTAGCAGATGGTAGTAGGCAGCCCTGCGAGAGAGTGGATACCCATGCGCACCCTGCACGCTGATGAAGTAGGACACGGCCACGGCACGGCCACCAAGGCGCACACACAGACAGGGCGGAGGCTGTCTCAGCAGGACTCCACGCCATAAGGCCCCCCAGAGTTGATGGTAGGCGCCCCTCAGGGAAGGGGACGAGCTCCAGCTCCTCACAGTGCACGTGGCAGTTGCCAGCGGTCGCGACATAGCCAAAGCATAGCATACCAAAGCTCAGGCAACGATAGGCATCTGGCCGGGTGGGCAAGGAGCGCAGGCAGCACTAAACGATGGGCGAACACCACAGGTCGCAAAAGGCCATGCTCTTTTGGGCGGTCCAGGCACAGACAGAGCCCCCAGAACCGCCAAGCGGGACCTCGCGCTGAGATGAAGGTGCCATGCTACAGCTCCTGGAGGGTCTAAGCCACAGCGGCCGTGGGGGCAGCATGGGATGCGGGGCAGGGGGGCAGCACAGGCAGACAGGGGCTGCCAAGGTCGACAGATAACGGCAGGACAGGAACAATGGGGCCGCTGTGGAGGGAGGCGAAGGGAGTGGGCAGCACACAGCTGCCGGCGTTCAAGGCCGGACAGCCCCACGCATACACACCTGCTGGATGGATAGGAACGTTAGCAAGAGCATGCACAGGGAGGCACAGAGGCCCGGGCCCAGGGGGGGGGGAGGCAGGACAGGGTACCCCCAGTGTGCTACCAGGGGAGCACAGCGACACCCCGGTGTCCCCCCCACCCCCTAGCCACCGGCACTGGCAGACCCCCCCATGCAGGGGGCTGAGCTCCCAGGCCGCTAGCCCTTCCAACATAAGCTGTGCGGCCACCGGTGCGCACCCAATGGGCCCGGGGTGTGTGTGTGTGGAGGCGTGCATATACGCGGCACAGGTGCATGGTCAATGCCGAAAACGTAACGTCTGAAATCACCCATTGTTAATAGAAACACCACATAGTGGTGGAGGTAAATCTTGTAAATGATGTGACACAAATTCCCATGTAGTCAGAATATTGCAAGGAGTGGATATTTCAAATGCAGCCAAAATTACAAAACCAAGCTGTCCAAAAAAGTTTGTTCGAAGCAGAACAACTGATAAATATCCAATTCTTGGGTGTATGATTCTCTTTTCTCATCACAGGTTGTATGTGGTGTTTGTGTAGTGTAAACTGTTTGTAAAAAGGGGCAATGAACTCTATTTTTAACACTACAGACCTTGTACTTACTTTGATGGTTCAACACCTTCAAAAACATTTGTGTGTTGTATGTCTCACCAGCTACAAGGCAGGATGTTTCTAGGGCAAGCTTTCTCAGCTTTAGCATTTCTGTGTATCGAGCTTACTTCCTACCTCAAGTTTTTGTAGGAAGAATAATCCAATAATTTGAGACAGATCCATACTTCATGGAGATTGTGGGCCGCAGCTTTGGCACCTAACTCCAACGGTGAGGTATTTGAATGATTAGACCCAATGTGTTGGTACAAGGTTGACCTCTGTTAATTTCTATTTATATGCGAACCCATTTATTTTTACTTTTAAAAACGTGTAGAGGGTGCACTGGTAAGGCTGGCTGCCTAAACCTCCTGCAATAGTTACCAAATCTGCTGTAAAAATGTATCAACAACTATATTATACATATCTGAGATTTAGTTATCACTGCTTGCCAGCCTCCCTCAATTGGCCAGAGCATGTCTAATTTGTTTTAAAGTCCTTAAGTTAAATTACTGAACCACTTTTCTGGGATTATTAAAAATGGATCCTAGCCTTATATGTTGATTAGTTCAAAGGGTCACTGTACATTACTGATCTCATCCATTCACGGCAGAATTTCTGAAAGCACTGAAGGATTTTCTGGGAGCAAAAAGATGTTACGTAGTGTTTTAGAAGTGTTAAGCATAAAATTAATTTGTGATGATAAAATTGCTCTCTGTAGAGGGTGTTTATTTGGAAAACTCTTACCTTTTTAAAAGGAATTGCACAGAAGTTAAACTGTGCCAACCCAATTAAAATTAATGGGAAACTACACAGAAAATACTCCATAGGCTGCATTGAATATTTAGGAGAATAGAGTCTAGCAGATTTAGGCCACTTTCACACCTGCAGGAAAGGGTTGTTAGGAAGCTGGCAGAGCAGATGCGCATGTAGCTGTGTTTTTGATGAGGTGTGACTGCTGACAGCCGGGTGATTTCCTCTGATGTGCGTGTTCAAGAATGACGATTGACTGATGGCGAAATCCAGCTCAGTCAACCGTAATGCTTTCTAACAACCCTTTCCCACAGGTGTCAAAGTGCCGTAGGTCACTGATCGTTACCAGATGTAACACTAACTACTTGTTTTGGCTTTAAATACGTGTTTGGTTGTGATGACTCTTCGTGCAAACACACATGGTTAACATGGTTTGGGATATGAAAAATCAAGCAGAAACCACACATTTGTGACTAGCACAGAGCCGCTGTTATGTCTAGAGATACACATTGCCCTGCTACTGGAGGGACCAAAGAGACATGAATTTTTGGGACGGGTCAGTCCAGTCCCTGTGAATCTCCACAGTGTTTCTGGTGAGTGAGGGAAGCAGGGTAGTAGAAAGAACAAGAAACAAGGGACTGACTGCAGGAGAGGGGTGGGTGCTTACGGATTTCTCTTTGGAATTAAACTTGGCTTGCACAGTTCCAGAAGTTTCCATTCTGAGACAGCCAGTTGTTTGCCATCTTGAACCCAGCTTCTCTTCCCCCAGAACTAGGTGTCTCACCCCAAGTGATATCATCCTGGAAACAGCTGTTGAGAGGAGACTATTGCATAGCCACAAACACACAACTCTGTATGCAGCTACACATCAGATATCGTCAAATTCAACATGCGCATGTGTTTATTGTTATGTCTAATACCCAGTAAAATAAAAACTTGAACAGCACACTAATTAATGCCAAGGGTCTTAGTGTGTCTCTAACAGAATTAAGATTTCACCATCCTATGATTTAGGCAAGTATTGTAACAAGCTGCAACTTAGAGTTATTAACATAAGAGGGATGCTCAAGTAAACACTGGATTAAGTCAAGTCCCCACCCAAATAGCCAGTAATGAGCAGTTGGGAGGAAGGGCGAGGTAAAAAATAAAATAATAAATAACAAATAAATAAATGTTAAGATTACACTGAGGCTAGTAGCTCAAGCACATGAGTAAAACACATGGTAAGAACGAAACAGCATGGAAACAGCATGGAATGAATGCGGTTCCCAGGCAGACAAACACAGGAGTTTTTTAAGGATGTGCCTGCAGAAGTGAAATCAATTTGGGTCTTTCCAGTGGTTACATACACCTCCTCTTTACTCCTGTAATTTGCAGCGTTCTGGGGACACAGAATTGACTGAGAGCAGGACTTTGCAATTTTGTAAATAAGATTGCAAGGATACCTCTTACTAGAAAGTAGGATACCTACTTACCAGAAGTATTTTAATGGCTAGGGGAACTAGAGTCAGATAGGTTACCTAGCTTTCACAGGTCAACTAGCAGAATGCCTATATGTTTCTTGACTATAGACAATAAGCTTAACATGCACTTTGAGAAGTGCCTAGGCCTTGTATTGGATCAAGGACAAATTGTACCCACAAGACGTCAGTCAGAGAACCAGGAATAGGCCTAATCGATTCTGACTCACCGTCACTTCTGTAGCCACTCCAGTGCATTTCCTCCCCATCTCCCTAACCTGTAGTTGTCAGATTCTGAATGCCCAATAACGGGTTTGTTTCTGACATCTAGAATACAGGAACTTATATGGATGCCATCCTAATGTCAGCATTGCTTCCAAAACAAACGTTTTAGATTTCTGATTACAGGCACTGTTTTTATAACTCACTTCTGGGGCTACAATAAGTAGCCCTCTGCAGACCTTGAGCCCACTGACGACCGTGGATGAGCAAGCATCATTCCTTCACACAGACAGGCCTGCATGTAAAAATAATAAATTTTCTATTGGGGTTTGGTGTGTGTTTGTAATTGGTATTCTTGGACATGTGCTTTTTAGTCTGCAAAAGTCGGGCTGGCTGCCTCTGACAAAAGAACAGTTCATAACTACAGAACTGCACAGTGATTAGTAGAACTACAAAGGCAGCATATCAAGTGGACTTTTTTTTTTTTAGCTTGGTTTCCTACAGAAAGAGGACTAACGCAGTTAACCATGTGCATGTGTATATGCCCCCTCCCCCCAATCGTTCAAGCACATTTCAATCAAACTTGGTTGAAGCCCCTTTGTAGGAATTATGTCAGCTGTGCTGGGGCCTGACTGCTGCCACTCTTGAGCAGGTGACTTCTGCAGAGTCCACCACTCACACCTGCCCCATGACCTTGCCCTGGGTCCCACCTATTCTGAGGCCAATTCTGATAAGGATTCAAAATTTTGTAATAAGAGGTGTACCTGGAGGAGAAATATTTCCTCTTTTTTAGCAGCAAATTCTCATTGACATATTGATGATGGTTCCACTCTGCTTTGGAAAACCAGGCTTTATTAGTTTGGATGCTTGTTGCACACAATTACCTTGTTCTTATTGGAGAAGGATGCTGCTATTTTATATTGGAAGCTTTGAATTTCATGTTGTCACCAGCTATAGGTTACACAACATGGAAACGCTAAACTCTCCTAAACATTTCCCCCAATATCACATGGAAAAAAAAATAAACAAACAAAAAACCCTCTGCAAATAAGTAAGTTTTTTCAAATGCTATTCATAACGCACTTCTGTCGCAGTTAATTGAACGTTCCACATCTTTGCTGTAATACATGAAAGAAATTCCATTTTTTAAAATAAAATAAAATGGATAAACTTATGAAGAAGAATTAAGCATGAAAATGACTTATGTTTACAAGCAGAGAAGTTAGTCACGCTTTTCTGTAACCATAATTGCATGGTGGCATGGCAAGGATTATTAAAATGGGATTTTCCTGGAACAACAGTGAACTGATCGCAAAAGGTGAGCTCTCCCTGGCTAAGAGATACAAGATGAACTTTAGGAATGAGACGTGGACGCTTCTACAATGAACCAAGCGTCAGTGCAAACGATGCACATGTTTTAATTCCTAAATATTCCCCAGTATCACCTTCTCCTAGCAGCCCTGTGTAAATGGAGTTTAAAATGGTTTCCAAGGGTTTGTTCACATAACATTCCCAAACATAGGGAAAACAAATCCCACATTTATGGATAATATTAACATTTTCGGATAGCTACCGAAATAATATTTGCAATGATCTGCTTATTCGGTTACTTTGGGTATTTTCTGAAGTGACACTACCATGGGTGGTCACGCTTACTCCGGCGTGGCCACCCATGATGGTGTCACGTCTGCTCCCACCCAACAGATGTTTGCTGAGAGTGGGAGCAGAGTTTCCCCTGGACCATGGCAGGGTAACTCCGAGTTGTGTGCTGAGGTCCCTGCCAGCGCACAACCCGGAGTTAGTCCTGCCACGGTCTGGGATAAACCCGGACCATGGTAGAACGGGCGATCACATCCAATGGCCCACTCTACCTAACTTCTACTTATGGGCGGAGCTTTTCTGGGCAAATGTGGCAGCCTCATAGGCCGCTGCACCCACCTGTCAGGGAGGGGGGCTGGGTCATGCTGAGCAGCGGGGGGGGCAGGGTTGCGCGGACCACATCTGGACAGACCACATCCGCACATCCTCTCCCCGCCCCCTCCCCAGCCCCAGTCGTTGGCACATTTGTTCAGCGGCGGCCCTGATCCTGCCCGTGGTGAGGGCTCTCACCACAGGCAGGATCAAAGCATGGAGGCTTGAAGAGTTTTCATGCTTGAAAATATCCTTCATTTTGGTTAATTTGCATATTTCAATATTTTTTGGGGGTATTTTATTTCAGTTGTTTCATTTTGGCCACTGCACATGTGCAATAAGGCTCAGAGCACCAAAACTAGGCAACTGAAATAACTGAAATGAAGTAACTGCAAAGTCTCATCCTGTAAAGCTGTTCTTGGTGGTGAATGGGCTGGTTAATCTAGCTTGTCTCCTCCGTGAACTAAAGTCTTCTATTGCCTTCTGTGGCATTTGTATTAATTACTTTGCAGACAAAATCATTCATGTTCATCACAACTTGGGTGCTACTACTTTGACTGCAGAGTCAGAGTTTGCAGTTGTGGAAGCTCAGTCCTGTTTGTTTGGAGTAGTTTGAATTAGTGTCAGCCACTGATGGGGAGGATGCACTTGCAGCGATGCGAGCAACCACTTGTGAATTAGATACTTGTCCGTCCAGGCTGGTGAAAATCTTCCAGGCGACGCGGGGGCCATTGCTGGCTGGGGTTGTCGGCGCCTCCCTTTGGGAGGGTAGTTTATCAGACACCCTTAAAACTGTGGTGGTCCAACCCCTGCTCAAGAAACCATATTTGAACACTGACTTCCTGGACAGCGATCGCCCTGTCTCTAAACTTCCATTTTTAGGAAAGGTTATTGAATAGGTGGTTGTCCCTCAGCTTTAGACTCATCTTGATGCTATCCGTTTCCTGGGCCCATTTCAGTCAGGTTTTTGTCCAGGGTACAGCAAGGAGACTGCATTTGTGTCCATGGTTGATGATCTACGCTTGGAGATTGAGGGGATAGGGGTTGGGGGGTAGGTAGGTTTAGGAATTAAGGTGGTTTTTTAAAAGGGATTTGAATATATTTCGTGTTTTTAATATCGTAAGCCACTCCGAGCCTTAGGGGAAGGAAGGAGTAGAAATTTAAGTAAACAAACAAATAAATGAAGATTCTTTAAAAAAAATAAAATACAGAAACCACGTATGCATTCATGTTTTATACTTTGTTTATTTTCATGTAATTTTACAGTTTCTACTTCATATTACGTATTTATTGCTTCTCTTGCACAAACACTTGACAGGCACAATTGCCTTTTATTTAGGAGCACAGATATATGTGCCATAACATCTTCAGTGAATCAATATAATGAAGATATAACATTTAAGTGCACAGCTTTTTATTTTATCACCAAATTTATTTATTTTTAAAACAATATTTGCTTCCCAGTTCTCACTACAGAGTTCAGTGCAAGTGAACAGTCTACAGCTTTCACAGTTCATTACTGTTCAGTGAATGAAGTGGTATGGATCACTAAAACTATGTAGCATCAGAGTGTGCTCCTGTCTACTACATATATACTGCACTGAATACAAGAGAGAGCACATGCGCAAACTCCTTTTTACTGGGCTGTCTAGAGTTATATTTTCGTGCTTTCCACGATACTGTCCTACCGTTTACCACACATTATTTTGGTTTTTGAAGAATTAAAACAAAAGCCTTACAAGATTTTTGTCAGTGTTGGCATAAACATTTTGCATTTTACAAGGTAAAGATGGCTGATCTGAAGAATTGTCAGAAAATCTTCTCAACTGAATCACTTTTGAAATTAGAAAAAATATAGTAAATCAGAGTTGATTATAAAGCAAACTCAGTGTATTTTACAGCTCATACAAATGCATACATGATTTTTTGTAACCGTTTAGCAAAATGATCAATTTGTCTATCATTCTTTTACAGTCTTCCATCAAAATGAACATATATATATATATATACATACACATTTCTGAATAGAATGCATCTCCTTTTAACCAAAGTAATCTAGCACACTAGAAAACTCACCTAGAGCACGATTTTTAACAGCACTTCAAATTGTAAATTTGCCTGTATCTCAGCTGACTAAGGGATCATTGGACTTAAGAAAGTGCGAAATAAAAATGGGGAGGGGAAAAAAGAAAGAAGTGGATTGTCTTATGCTATGCCTACGTATGTTACTTTTTATTTATAGATCTCAAAGTCCTTTAAAAGAGAAGATGCATTTGCAAGATGCAGACACGGAGGCCCAATCAGTGACTAATATGAGGCTGCACAGTTTTTCAGTAAAAATCCTAGGTCATACTTGACTCCCCCCAGTCTATCCACAGGTTCCCCATAAGACTGCATCTTTAATGCTTCAGTTGGAAGAACTGGACCTTCCTTATCTCTAATTTCATAGGCAAAAGGGACTTCCTAGAAACTCATATGGCTGCCTTTTATCTCCCTGCCCCCCTTTTTGTATTTAAACATTCTGCTTCCATTTTATTGTAACCAGAGACAATGGTCTGTAATGAATATCTGAATTTAATACTGAAAGCATAAATGGGATTAAAAGAAATTGCTGAACTCAGAACAAAGTTCTTTCAAAAACCTTACTCCCTGATATAATACTGAAAATGACAGTTAAACTGAGAAAGCCAGCTGCTCCAAAATGTAATTCTGTAACATCAGAATTGCAAAGATGCATTTTCCTTTCTACATCTTTCATAAAGTCTCTTTCAATAAGCTTTTAGCAACTCAAGAGCTTTGTAATTATATGTAAATATTAATCCCATATTTCAATCACCTACTATTAATATATTTAGTTTCAAAAAGCTTTCATGGTGTGAGTTCTGTGATGCTGAGTGTTGGTATCACTATATATTAATCTCTTTTGTCTTGTATTGGTAGCAATGGTTCTGGATGGAGCACAGAGGTCTTCAGTTTGGGATATCCATGTTCTGAAGCACTAAGGCCACTCTGCTTGGAATGTACACCTAATGAAAGAACAAGAGCAGCTGAACAGACTACGCATTGTAATGGATGATTTTTCAACAAGACTTCGAAAATCAAACACACACATTTGAAAGGGAAATGTTTAAAGTCTTTAAAATGCACCAAACATTTATGGAATATGTAGTCAATATGAATATTATTGACTGTGCACTCTGGTGTGCCAGTCACACAAGGTAATGTATATCATCTGTTCATCACATGCTTTCTCTGCTTCTTATGGCTGAGAAGGCAATATATTATACACAATGGCCACTAGAGGGCTCCATATGATTTATAATTCCCAATTTAAGAAACCTCAGGACATCTAGGTCGATAGACTGTACAGTGATAAATGACAAACTCTTACCGCAGCATTTGAGCTCTATTGTGTTGTGAATTAAAGCTGCCCTAGGTCTGTGATGTCATTTCGGGTAGGAAAATACAAACAATATGATACAGCAATGTATTTTAACACTTATGGCACTTTAGTGCTTGATCAAACCAGATTATTTGCCATCCCTTCTTGCATTTGAGAAACTATTTAAATTAGTTTGTCAATGCTGATTAAATTACCATTCCCAGCTTTTAAAAAACTTTTGACCCAATTAGATATAAATGTATGCATTTGAGATTTGTAGTAAAGGTTATGAGAACCTATGACATTATAATATTTTACAGAATGCTCCCTTCTAGCCCAGATTAGATTCGCAACTTAAAGAGTTGACAGATATGTACAGTTTACCAATTACCTTGATATGTGGCAGGTTACTCATTGCTGAATGCAATTGATCATGTACGCTGGACAACTCAATAAAAATGCAATTATAAAAGGTAGCATGAGAGTGAAGATTGTTGGCTTCATTTTGAGAATGTCTGTGTTCAAAAACACTTTCAATTCCCCTCCCTCCAGTTCCTAATATTCTTCTATTTTCAGTCATGCTATCTCCAAGTGAGAGCCTGACTGACGGCTTTTATAGTCTGCAATCGGAAGGAAAGGTGCAAAGCAAATAGCTTTAGGAGAGAAAGAAAAAGGAAAAGAACAGCTGATTTTCATCAAACCAGACTGCAGCATGTCCAATGCATCTCAGCTCTCGCCAGTGAATACTGTTTTCCCCTAAGGTTTCAGTGATAAATAACTCCTACAAATCAGCTCAGCAGGAGAGGAAATTCCAAATAAAGTTGGTTAGAGCCAAATGCCTCAGAGTTTGGTAAAGGAACATGAAGGTTTGAATATTAGGGGCCAGATTTACTGTTCTAGTAAAGAAGCCAAGACACCAAGCTCTATAATCTGCAGTGGAGTTGGGTTAGTTTTTAGGAGGTGAGGAACTGGTTCAACTCAATGGGTGTTTTCAGATGGATATATACATACATACATAAATCTACATCCCGACAACCATACATACGGTTCCTAAACTAAACATTCTTGATCCCAGGTGAGATATTGTATGTATGTATCCACACGCGCGCGCACACACACACACACACCAACCAGTAGGTAAAAATATTCAATAACTTGGTACTAAAGATATAACCTTAAAAAAATAATAAAGAAAATCTTGCACCCAAACAGTTAAATTTCCTAGCTAAAACAATATCTACATAATCTATACTGTTTAAAAATCTGGTCAGTTAAAGACTACATCAGACCCTTAATAGTCAATATGCAAATCCTTGCCATGAAAGCTATGCAAATAGTCATTTTCAAAGCTAGGGGTCACAAAGCGCTTAGATCACTTCAGTCTGTGAGAATCCTTTCGTCTGGCAACTGTCTCACGTGAGCAGGAAATTACATTCTAGCATTGAATATTATGTTTGGGTCAAGGTGAAAAGCAACAATAAGGATTTTCTCAACAGAACAATTTATACTATGTTTATCAAATTTGGGACAGTGTCAAAATATCCTAACAAAATAACCTAGAGCAAACGTATCATAGTAATGACACAAGGAAAGTCTACAAATTTCATTCCTAAGCATTCTAATTATTTTTTGCAAGTCAATCCTATGGAAAAAAAGCAGGAATAGCCGTTCTTTATAAGCTTTACTGATAGGTATAGAACTCAACTTCTTACAAAACCCATGTTACTTTGCCTCTGGCTTATTATAAAAGGCTCCAGGCAGTCCACTTACAACACAGGATGCAGTACTAAGTAGAAATCCATTAGTGTGGACGAACTGTGTTAATAAAGTATAAGTTCAACATGTCTACATGTATTTCCATGGTTATAAAACAGCTATCACCTACAGTGCTGTAACTTGAAGCATTTATGGTCGTTTTATATGGTCTGAAATAGTGAAGACGGGCATTTACAAAATGGTTGCCATAAAAGCAGTGGCTTTATCAGTGAAAACACAAGATTACAGTTTAACAGTTTATTGATTATTGTACTGACCCCAAGGTCATGACAATATACATCCACATTATAACAAAAAATCACACAAATACTAAAAAAAAAACATAAAAAACAAAATAATCCCATAACAAATATTAAGCAAATATCATTCATAACAATTATAAACACCAAAGGGAGCATGTCTATATAACTTGTCAGCGATGGCCACCTGAGTATAAATATTCACAGTATCCGGGAATTTAGCTCTAATCTTAGTAGCTCTGACCGCATAAACTGCAACCCTCTTTAGTTCTTTCTATGTTAGAATCTCCCACAAGATTACCAGTTTCTTTCCTGTATACCCCTCCACCTCAGGTTATTCTTATTACTTTTAACATTCAAGGAAGACACAGTGCAAGATGAATTTGAATTCTGTCAACAGACAAATATCGGGAAGGTATGATTTAGAATACTTTAAAAAATGTGTGTGGTTCTTAGCCCCACATTTGAAATGCCCACATGAATATACAGTACTATCAAGTAAGTTCTACTCATCTTTTGTGGATAAGACACTGGGCATAACAGAAAAATGGGATGCATTCAGTTACAGCCAGCAGGACAACGGCTATGCTTTTATACAACATTTTAAGGAATTGGACTTGGAGGATTAAGAGTCCTTCACATCAAAACTCCAAATTTGTCAACACACCATTCAACTAGTTGCATTCAATTACAAATCAATTTTGTTATTTTGAATCAATGAAACTGTATGAAGGGGTCTTTCCCCATTTTTCTGTCATGGTGTTCTCTGCTGGTTTTTGTATGATGCTCACACATGCTGCAGAATATAGAAGAAGGGATTCCTTTTCAGACTTCCTTATTTTTCATCTAGAGAGAGTGTGGTTGCTGTGTTGTCCCAAATGTAAGAGATGGAGACACAGTAGTTCAAATGATATCTTTTACTGGACCAATGTCTGTTGGTGAGAATATGCAAATTCTCACCACCATCACAGGGCACTTTCTCAGGCATGTGCGTAGTGTATTTCTGACTGGCTACGCTACATGCCTGAGGAAAGGTTCTATGTGGCCCAAAAGCTTGTACATTCTCACCAACAGAATCTGGTCCACTCCTATGTGCATGTGCACACACACAAACACAGCTTCCAACATTCTATGTGCATAGAGAGGAACAGACACTCCTGTGCTTAGTTATTATTCCTCTTAGTTCTTGTTATTCCATCATCTATTTATTGTCCTCTCAAAGTGCTTTTTTCAAGAGGTGCGAGGCTTGAATTCTAGTCTCTCTCTCTCTCCCCTCTGAAAGAACTTTGCCCTCATAAAGAGGGACAGCACAAAACACACCACAACACACCTAGCCTGCTGACATTCTGGCGAAGTTGCAAAACTTGGCTGTTTGCCCAGGCCTTTGGGAAGGAGGGTGGGTAGGGTGAGGCATTTTAGCTCCCCCACCTATTTTGGTTATTTTAATAAGTATTATTATGATTATGAGTGTTTTAAATGGTTTTATTGTATTTTAAAATTGTTGGAAGCTGCCCCGGGCTGCATGGCAGGAGGGGCGGGGTATAAATTTATTAAATAAATAAAATAAAATACTCAAATACTGCAGGGCAGTATTTGTGTTTCAAAACAAGTGCTTTTTTGTATTATTGTTTCTTTTAATCCAAATCTGGATGGCAGATGCATAGACTTAGCTCTAGGGTCCTTGTGGCTTGAATGCAACTACTTATTTACTTTCTTTCCTGTAACTAAGTTAAGCATGTGCACCTGCATCTTCTCAACTTTATGAATGTATCCTTGTCTCTCCTGATGTTCACCTCTCCCCTGTTTCCCCCTTTCTTGTCTCTTATATTGTACACTGGGGTAGGGACCTGTCTGTAACTGACTGTACAGTTCCTTGTACTTTGCTGGTGCTATATAAATAATAATATCTGAATTAACCAGTCAAGCAAGGGAAGATAAAAATGGTGCTCCTATTTATTAATTTATTATTATTATTATTAAGCATTTATATAGCATCAGTTATGTACCTGGCGCTTTACAAAATAATTGAATACACACGGTCCCTGCCCTAGGGCTTACAATCTGACCGGGGGGAGGGGGGACAGAGGGAGATGAAGGAAGGGGGACAGAGGGAGAGACAAGGAGTGATGCCTATTAATATGTAGGCATCTTCTGAGCCTTAAGTCATGTCCACATTCCCTCTGCCATACCCTCAAAATAATACCACACACAAATCAACAACTCAAATTAACATTTTTGCCCCCTTTCCCCCTCCAGTTTACATTAACTATAGCCCATCGTTATTGGGCTATGTTATAGGGAACTGATCTCCCTCATTCAATTCAAGAACTATGGAAACTAAACCCACAGGAATATTCCATGCAGTTCTAAATGAGTAAATAAACTCAGTTGAGTAACTGATTTCACACCTAGACACACTGAAAGAGGGGTAGGGGAACCTCCAGCCCATGGACCAAATCCAGCCCACAACTGTCTTATTTTTGTCTGTCTTTCCAGTTCCTGGAAGTGGCCCATGGATCCTATCCCTACCTTCAAGACGGGAGAGGAGATAAGGGTATTAACTAAAAAGTAGATGATGGATCCATGCCTAGACTGTTCCTTACTTCTCCACCAGAAGCACACCCCTTAAGCACACCTGCCTCCAACTCCCACCTGGCCCACAGGGAGATTGTATTAATTTTCAAAGTGGAGTACTGGAGGGAAAAGGTTCCCCACCCCTTGTCTAGGAAGACAGCCATTTCACCAATGTCTGCGACTTTAGTAATGTATATGGAATACAATCTGCAGTGAGACCCGTATAAGTCCAAATTGGATACCAGAGTAACAGTCAGTTGTAGAGAAGCATGAAAATATTCCCCACTGCTGTAAACATATTTAAACAAGATGTTTGGCTTGGTCTTTACCTGCAAACCAATAAACTTTGATTCTGCATTGGTTATATTTGTTAATCAATATTATATGGGAGTATAGAACAGCTAATCATATGAAAGGAGCTAGCAGAACATAGAAACTCTTAGTTCACTCATCTAGGAAAATTGTTTCAGCCTGAAAAGGTATAGCAGGTAAACCGCAAACTAATTGTTATAGATTTTGTTCTGAGAACATCCAACAGAAACCACTGAAATAGATATCATCATCAGGCTATAAAGGAAAATAAATGGAATGAGAACCAAGTAGTGTCATGGATTAGAAACTGGCCAATTGAGAGAAAATAGTAGCAATAAATAGTCAATTCATCACAGAAAACAGTTAGCAATGGGGTTCTGCTTGGGATGTGGATAAAGCTGGTGGTGTTACTGTAATATATGATCTGGGAAAGGAAGTGAGCAATAAGGTGGCAAGATAGCAATGGGAAACTTATTCACGTTAGTCCAGACTGGAAAGGTGAGAACTGGGAATGGCTTTATGATATGCAGGCATTATTTTCAACAGCTGGGACTTAAAATCTTGTACCAAAAGGTATCAGTGCCCCATACCATTATCTTGAGTATGATGATGACCAAATTTTTATTCTAATGGGCCCCATCATTACAGAATTTGATCTTCAACTACTTCCCTCCAAAGGATGTCTCCCTACAGCCCCATTTTAAAAAAATGCTTTTGAATTTTTTCAGTCAATGGCACATTTAAAAATAAAAATTGTTGCTGCTCTTTTTATAATCTTTGCATTCAAGATAGATACCTTTGCTTGTTATATATAAAAAAAATAAAGGAGATATTTTTAATGCAGTTGTTTTTATCCTTTGCGAAGAACCCAAACATTTTAGTCACATGGTGCTTAATTCAGCCCTAACTATGGCTCTGATGGTGAACCATAATAATTAAATTATTATATATTAGCTTATAAACGGGGATGGGGAGCTCAGACTTGTGAAGCAAAGGAATTTTAGTCCTCTAAATTCTTCCTATGTGAACAAGAGGATTACCCAACAGTCATGCAAAAATAACTGAAGTTAATGGACACTCACCAGGAATTTACTTCTGGACTGTGATTAGAGGCTGCTTCAGAAAACTCAATGTGTTATGGTTTCCCTTGTATGTGTAACCTGCAGTTACAGACTGTGAAACTGTGCCTCTGCAGAGACTGAGTGACAGGCAGAGGTTTACGAGCCTTTAGCAGACCTGGGTCTTTCAGATGAGAAAGTAGAAACTACCAAATGTTTCTGGTAACATACCAAGAGGCATGGTGTTAATATCAAAATCAGTCTGTTTTCACAAGCTTGTTTTAGATTAGGGTCTAACTGGAATGTACACTTAAATACTAACTGAAGGGTTCGGGTACCAAAACACAGCATCTTGCCTATTTGGGAAGAGCTACTGTTTTGCTTTGCCCTCTTTGTCTGGCACTTTACCTCCAGGTGGTATGTGTGGCGTCCTCTGGGGTTGCCATCAGTGTCACTCAGTGAATTGGATCGCTGAGGGATACAAAAGAGTAGTATGACGCACACTCTTGGGTTTAGTTACTGAGGTAGTAGTGCTATCACCATGCCACAGCTTGTAGCCACTTCAAAATGTTATTAGCTCCTTTGCCTACTGTTGCATGCTCTTTCACATGCACCTACCAAGTGTCATCTCTATGTTTGTTGTATTGCCAGGCAGTTTAGTTCTGCCTGTCTAAGGATTAATAAGACATTCCAAGTTATGGTTAATAATGGTTATAGTTATTGTCTAATCTTGTTATTAGCTAAGCATTAATATTCACTAACAGTTAGTGTGGTAGAGGGAGAATAGGGCACTGGAAGTCAGAGCTCCCATACTGCATTCCTGGCGTGGCCATTTTCACATGGGTGCGGGTGGGGGGGTGGGTCTGTGTGAACGCTGTGGCGGGCGCGATAGGTGGGTGCCCGTGCGAACACCGTGGGTGGTGGGTGGGTGGGGTGTCCGCGCTCCACCCATCACCCACGCAGGGAGCAACAGGTGCCTATGCCTGATACTCCGTGGGTGGAGGTGAGTGTGGGTCTGTGGGAATGCACCCCCACCCCCACCACTCCACCCTCCACCCAATGCAGCCCACATGAAAAGGGACTTTGACTTGCTGTTTGATGTAGCACAAGTCACAGCCTCTTGGTGCACCAGTTCCCATGAGTAAATTTAGTAAATACCTGCCCCATTGGGCAACGAGAAACTTAACTACTTGAATAAATATTCACAAAGGTTGTCAAGATTCTCTTATGGACATCAAGATAGAAATGCCAGTAATAATTCTTCTACAATGAAAAGTGCTTTTCAAATATAAATCCCTTGGATACTCTGAATAATTTATTTTAGTTATCTTAAAAGTGCTGAGACTCAGGGTAATTTCAGACGTAACGGGCCCTGAGGCCCGCCACGCTGAACCACGGACTGGGATCTGTTTTGGATCCCGGTCAGGAATCAGTCCGGCTGTCCTTCAGACGTGCCGGTCTGATTCCTACCGGGGATCGGGGACGGGGCGGGGCTGCGTGGTGCGACATGCAGCTGCATGGCCCGCGCTCCCCCAGCCGCCCACCCTCCAGGAGACAGGCAGGTGCAGCGGCCAATGTGGCCGCTGCACCCGATCTCGGCCCGTGGTCGGGACCATGGTCCAGGATGGGTCAAACGTAATAGACATTACTTTTGGACCATCCCAGAATGTGGCCAATCTAACCACGCTTCCAGACCTCCGGGCGGCCGGAGGTCCGGAACTGTGGTTAATCTGATTCCCAGGACAAACAGCCACCACGGGGGATTCACTGTGGTTCATCGTGGTCCTGTTACGTCTGTAATTACTCTCAGCCCTTTGGAACTAAAGTTCAACCTTTCACCACAGAAGAGGATCAGCATAAGCAGAACCAATGCAGGGACTCTTGACTGTGGGCATTTTCATACAAGACACTCTCTACCCTCTATACACACCATACATGTCACAGGGCATCCATAGGGCATCACTGCAGCCCTACAACATGCATAATGGGTGGGTGGAGAGTTTCTTGTGTGAGCAAGATACATGGCTGAAATAAATAGTAGATAATAGTAAAAAAAAATACTTAAGCTGAAAAGTCAAAGTGACCCACTTTTGATCCACATGGCTTACTCCCATAGTTGACTGTTCAAAAACCTATCCATAGTCTGATTTCTGCTAAGGCTATCAGAGGACTACAAGCTGTATTTGTATTATTTTTTTGTAATATATACACATCCACCAGGTAACTAGATGAGGCCACTGCATGACCCTATCCCACTCATTTATAAATAAGAAATTAGTTTTTTCTTATAATTTGTACATTACTCTGGCAACACACAGTTTTGGTCAATCACAGTCCCTACCTACCACCCTTTCCTTGACGAAAAGGAGGAATATGAAAGATATAGAGGCAAATCAATCACAAAATAAATGCCACTTTTTTAAACAATGTATGGAATGACCAACACTTAGGCACTCTTTACTCCTAACTATGAAGCCTTCTCAAATAACTGACAGAGGTTGACTGTTCATTTTGTTCAACATAGTCTCTCTTCCAGCTGAGGAAAGCAAAACCTGTTAGTTCATGGTTTGCCTAATGTGTGGATTTGTCCAGCCAAAAAGCAACGCAAAAATGAGAGTATCTATGCAAAGCTAACAAGGAAAGCATGCAGGTTACCCAAGACATCAAAAAGAAGAGACTCAGGTGCACAAGAAAATGAGTTCATGGCATGCATATTTCTTTTAAATAGTATTTACATAGAGAATAGGAATTTTGGTTTCTGAAGATGCAAGCATTATTTAGTAATGAAAGTCCTCAACACAAGTATTGTCATGGCCACAATGGTCTGGTTCTTTCATGCAAAGGATTATTTAAGATTTCAAAAAGAACTGCCAAGGCAGATGCTCCAACTGTTGTAGCTTCTAAATTCCAAATACCAATTTAACAATACACTGAATAACTAAAGCAGAATGAAAAAACAAAGAAAACAAAACCACTTACCATAAGTGAATTAGGTCGATGATTGTGTGAAAACTGCTCTGAGAAGTATTCAGAGTTATGGTCCAGTCTGCTATGTCCTCCATATTCTGGTGCATCAGAATCCAGGGCAATTTTATACTTAAAACAACTGATTAAGGAAATATGACTTGCTATGAATGCACAAATATCATAACCACCCTGATCCTTTGGGGAAGGGTAGGGTATAAATGAAAATAAATAAATAAACAGACAAACAAAAAATTCATTTCAATAAACCAATATAATCTAGTAAGCTTTATAGACATAAAAATCAAACAAGCAATGGAGTTGAGACAGGTAACATAGTTGATAGTCTACAAATACCTTAGACTTTTCTCATAGTGTATGTTTTACCTAGATAATACCTATAGAATTGTCATACTACTTCACTGAAATTAAAAAGACAAATCTAATCTATTGTTCCATCAGTAATTTTCTTTCAATGACAAACATATATTATAAATAGTACTCATTAGTTTAGGCACATATATATGATTAAGTGGTTATTCTATTTATTTCCAATAGAACAAACAAATGTTATATACATTTGAGTTAAAGTTCTTTATGAAGAATTGTTGAAGTACTGTAGCTCTCATGGTGATCTGTAGTTTTTCTATGGTCTTCATCTGAGTGTTGGATCAGATGAGATCATCTGATAATGATCACAATATGTAAAATTAAAAATTCTGTATAAACATACGATTCCTTCCAATGCTTCAATATATTATATAAGAGGTGTGGGTAAAGCTCCCAAGCCCACGAGCCACATACCAAAGTTTTCATATCACCAAGAGCCACAAGACACATTACACATTGATTGTGGCTTCCCCCAATCCCAGGAGCTGGACTGGACAGCGCAGCTTCACCCAACTCCCTTCCCCTCACATCAAAACTCTGGCTCTCAGGTCATCTGGGAGGTTTGGGCAGAAGCAAGGTTGGCACAGGGTGCTTGCTGCCTGTTCCAATGGCCACCAGGAGTCTCCAGCGGCAGAAATTGTGGTATGGCTTCTCTTGTTCCTTAGGGAGCCATATGGACACACCTCCAGGCAAGATGCACAGTACAGATACCTGAGAGCCACATGTGGCTCCCAAGGCGTCAATTGGCCACCTCTGCCATATAAGCTGTGCATTTATTTCAGAGTTCAATCATCAAATAAGAATATTGTTTTGCTAAACTGAAAACATGTTAAAGAGACATGCCAGTGTATCTGCCTACAACAACTTTATTCTAAAGACTCATGCTACAGTCCTGAGGGGGGAAAAAAGAAAAAGAAAAACTATTCACAATCTTACGTCTTATTGATGAGCTGCCATCAGGAAGATGGCATATTCAAGGATGGGCTGAGGACAGAGAATAAAGACATTTTTGCAGCAGATGGGTACTTATTTAATAGCAAAAGTTGAATCTAGATGAAAATAGAAAGGGAAAAAAAGCTTTATTTGTACTCTGGTAATGGAACACCACTCTAAAGTATATGGAATTCTTGAGCGGTAGGACAACAATAGGGGCACAAGGCATGCTCTGCCTTCTCTGATGGCCCCCAGGAGGCTCCAGCAGCAAAAATGGTGGCTCAGCTTCTCTTGTTCCTGAGGAAGCCACATGGATAGTCACTTCTATATTCCTTAGGTGAAACTACTTGCATCATTCTGTACCTCAGGACATGTTCACACAAGTGCCTGATCAGGTGCTATAATGAATCGCTTAATTTACTTCACCGGTCCCTTTCTTCACACAAGAGGGGATGTAGCGACGTAAAAGGGGGGGGGGCGGAGAGGAGGCTTTTCTCTGTGAAAAAGTGAGTGTTCCATTGATAATGGTCTTCTGAGTAGATGGGAGTGGGGGGGTTGTAGAGATGGCAAGTTGCTGGAAGTTATTGCTAGAAGTTACATTTTTTCTTTTTGAGATACTGTTACTGCTATAATATGTAGAGCTGGTATGTAGCAAGTTATGTTTTGGATACATTGGTTTCAGTTGTATAAGGTGTAGATTGTTCCACATGGATAAAGCAGAAGGTGCTAACTTGGATGGGTATACAGTTAACACTGTCAGTCCTGAAATGGAACATTACCTTACCTCCCTACACACTAAGTGGTGTGGACCAGAGAAATGAAGTTTGGTCTGGCAGAGAGAGACAGCTGCTCCTGGCGAAGCAAGACAGATTACAGAGGACAATTCTGAAACAGGAACTATCTAAAAGTAACATTCCTCCAAGTTTTCCTTGCTGTTATGTTCTTCTGTTGGTTATGAAATAAAACTTCTGTTGTTGTATATCAACTATCCTGACCAGAGGTGTTACAGGTTTCGGTGCTGTTGCTGCTCTTGTAGATAAACGGAACAAGTCCTTTGCTTAACATGGGGGTTCACAGCAGTGGCTGTATTGTTATCCCATTTTCCATACCGGGATATGTTTATGGCTCTGGGACACCATCTTCTCGATGACACACCCATCCCATCCCATTTTTTATTTACAGACAACTCTAAGGCCTTAAAATCAAATATTTACCAACCAAAATTGCTTCCTCTATTGTGCCTGAAAACTGCTTTGTTTTTGTAGGGTTAATAAGTGGTGAAATTTATTTAGAGCCTCACGGTAGCTTGGAAAAACAAAAAACATTATTGGCTTTGCACACCTCTATTAAGAATGGCATGACAAACAATGAACTTACCAACTTTAAATCCCCTCAAATTTAACTTTATGGATTACATCTTAGCGTGTGTAAACTCCACAGAGTTCAATAAAAGTATGGCAATTTACACTAGCTGAGGGACTGGACCTATGTATATTATATTGATATAATGAAGCAAGAAGTGAAATAAAATTAGTAATAAAGAGTAGAAAGTAATATATTTGATACAATGTTTTGCAATCTACCTCCTTAATTTTGTACCATGGCAGAATCTGTTCTGATAGAGACCTGCACTATTATTAGGATTAGAGCAGAGTGAAGCCATGTTCATTCTTTCAATAACTGTTAAACTGCTCTAAAGTTTCTGTTTGTTCAGTCTTTTGATAAAGGGCCTGCTCAAAGTCTAGGCATTTTGATGTTAGAAAAATTGCTATAATTTATGTGATTCTACTATTCTATCAGCTGATGAAGCTGAAGAGTTGTCTTGAAAGATACTTAAATCAAAGGAGATGTATCTAGCAATTGGAAACAAGATATATTCAAACATGAGAATAAACTGAACACTATTTTTGATGCAATAACACCTGTCATTCTATCTACATGGTTGTAGGATTACAGTGGTTTCTGACAGAAGTGTGATGCTTATCCAAGATAATCTATACATTTCCAGTTTTGATCAGGATGATAGAGACTCTAGTGATCTCCACAGCTGCCAACATCAAATTTCAAAAAATCATGTTCCTACTTTACGAAGGTTGTGATATTGGCCTTGATATCATGATTTATTTTTTAAATGAAGGTTGTTTTTATTATTCTGTTTGGTTTGGTTTCTAAGCTTTTGGGGTACCTTGCAGTCAACTTTTTAAGTTCTTTTTTCACCATGAGGGCTAAACATATTTTTATCTTTTTGAAAAAAGGAAAGCTGAGTTGCTTACAAGTTGATTGCAACTTTAGTGATTTTAGACCTTAAGAAAACACCCTAAAACTGAATAAGTCAGCATCTCTGAATCACAATGAATACAGTTTTGGAGAAAAAACTTATTTGGAGTTAGAAGAGAAGAGTAATAGCCGACAATAGGGACGTGCACTTCATTTTCATTATATTGATAACGATAACTTTGTTTTCGTATCATTATTGCAATAACAATAATGACAAAATAATAAAGAAATCAATAACAATAACGGAAGTCATTATTCACTTCACTATGACCTGGCAGTTGTTTTTGGAGGGAAAATGTGGAGAGAGGTGAAGGGAGAAGACAACTCGGAGCCAGAAACAGTGCTAAACTCTTGAACTGGGCTTGTGATGGGAGGGGCGAGCAGTGAGCAAGAACCTGATGGATGTATCACTGGCCAATGAGCAGCACAAGCAGGTCCCAGGCAGCTGCATGGCACCCTGTGATTGGTCAATGCCTCATGGCTCCCAGAACCAATCAGCGGGCTCTAGGGAGGACACTGCAACCATTTATATTGCAGGACCAAGCTGCTTGATTCTTGTTCTGTGTTAGCTCTTCCTCTGTCGGGTTGCAATTACAGGACTCTGGTGCTTGCACTAAAAAGCTTTCCCAGCCCTTATACAGTCATATACCCTACCAACCTAACCTTTCCTTATACCCTTACATTTTACCTTTTTTCTTCCCGTCTGTCTTCCTCTGTTCATATAGATAGATAGAGAATGGATAAGATATAGTTTAGATAGATTAGATAGTAGATATACCTCATAGTTTTCTTTTCCTCTTCCTCTGTCTCCCTCTGTCCATATATTATATAGATCTAGATATACAGATCTAGATATACATAAATACAGGTAAATACTTCCATACTGCAGATCTTGTAGGCCTGCTTTGGCTCCAGGAATGTGTTGGCTTTTGCCAGCATCACCATCTCTGAAGCAAGAACACATAGCACCTACATAATATTATGCAATCATGGTGATGTCTCCAATCCTTCCCAGCCCAATACCCTTTCTCCCACACCGACTAGATGGATGGTGCTGCAGCTGCCTCCTTGCTTTTTTCCCTTTCTCCCACCTACACCACCTCCTGGGATGCTGTCTGCAAGTTGAGATGCTGGCATGCCTTGAGGTGGTGGTGCTGCTGCTCAAACCTGACTGCCCACCTGCCCACTGGCACCCACCTGCCTGCCTGTCAGCTTGCTCTAAAGAATACTATTCTTCTTGTCCCTCCCTCCTCAAAGTTTTATGGAACACTAAACAAATAAACATTTTTTACAAACCTGGCACCCCCCTCTGCCCTCCTTCTCTGGTGAGGTGCCCACCTGCACCACCTCATGAGTTAGTACAGCCTGGGCCTCTTCCTCCACCTTGACCTTCTTCAGGCTCTTCTTCATCCTTGCACAGTCCATGCACACACAATCACCCACAGCTAGCCACACACCGACCACACACACACACACGCACCCACCTGAGCACACAGCCAACTGAAGTACCATTTCTGGTTTTGGTATCATTTCTGCTGGTTCCGTGCGATGATACCAAAACCAAAATCTTTGTTTTCGTTGGCACAAAATCGATACTGATACCAAAAATGACAACAACAAACAACATTTTGTTACTACCAAAAACAAAAACAACATTTTTTAATAATTAAAACGATAAAAAGGACATGGGGTCTTGGCGCACACCCCTAGCCAACAACTGCAAAGCCACTTTATGCTTTCTTAAAACTGTAAGGTCCTATAATAAGCTGGAAGCTGTTAAATTCATACTAATTTTTTTTTTTTTTAATGTTATCTAGGTTGTACTTGATTTAGTGTCAAGCTTTGATCCAGAGCCCCATAGGTTATAGCTGTACACCCTCACAAGGCTATTTGCCCCAGTGTTTTTATAAATGTGTCTAAATGGCCCTGTGCTTATTGTTATAAACCACACAAAAAAACATAAACCACAACTTTTAGTTGCTCTCTCTGGTACCTTTCCAAACCCAGAACCAGCAAAGGCTTCTGCTACATTACTGTATATTTTATATATGGGGGAAGAGTGGATGTCTCCTCCATAGCATTTCATTCTTTGCTTCTCTGATCTACAGTACACATTAAATTTAATAATTTATCATAGTTGCTGAAAGCTCTGACATCTTTAACGGTTCCCTTAAAACTATTTACAGCAATTTAATGTTTATAGCAATGTTAATTTTAAGAAAAATTATCAGTTTCCTAACCCTGGGTATAAAAATAATTCTAGCAGTGTTCTTAGATATAAAGCAAACCACCTCCCTTTCACTCCATCTCACACGCTTTATTTGCCATAACAAAATTATTCTTTATCTTGTTAGTGTACAAGGATAGGTTCAAAAGTGCTATAGGGCAGATTTTCAAAGGCAAAAAATGTTACTTAAGCACCTAATTCTAATTGAGAGTCAATGAGAATTACACAGTCAAAATTTATTTTTCTGCTTTAGAGAGTCCTAAGAAACTTAGGATCTTAAGTTTTAAACACAAAGTTGATTTTCAAAAGCAAAACAGAACCTCTGACACTTAATTCCCAACTGGAAATGAATGGAGATTAGGTGCTTAGATGCTATCTTTTGCCTTTGAAGATCTAGTCATACATCACTCCTGCAAATGAATCTTTTTGAAAGATTTGCTTATAATTTAGAATCAAAACTGTATTAAATTTTTACACATGTGCTTTTAATCAAATGGTACCCCTTTCCTTTATTCTAGGAATGTGTGCAGTAACTCATTTGTTTTCGTTATTACTTTCATTTTCATTATTAATATGTAATTAATTTTCATTATATTTCATTAGTCTTTGTTTTGTTTTCATGTTGACTTTCATTTATGATTTCCCTTGGTTTCAATGGAGAGTATTATGTGTGTCAAGTTTAAGAAAGATTGGATAAAGGAATCATTTTATAAGCAGTTGAAATTTGTTATTTTACAAAAATCTGTGTATGCATTCCTGGCTGTAACATCTTTGTCTTCCATCCAATTTGGATAAAACATGGCAAGGTTATACTCCTTCCAAAGGTTACTATCTCTGCCAGATTTCAGAAGGATTGGGTAAAGGGTCCTGATATAATAAGCAATTTACTTGTAAATGCATTTCTGGCTGTAACGTTTTTTCCCTTCCATCCACTTTACATGAAATTTGGCAAGATAGTATCTCAGACGTTCAGGATAATCTCTGTCAAATTGTAGAAAGATTTCATAAAGAGTCCCAATGTTATAACCCTCCACAACATCTGCAGAGAATGAGCCTATGCACAGGATTCTCTCATGTTTGTCACTGTGGGACAAGATTATTAATTATTAATTATTATTATTATTATTAACAAACATTTATATAGTGCCAGCAGTGTACCTGGCACTTTACAGAGTAATAAAATAGACATGGTCCCTACCCCTAGGGCTTACAATCTGAGAGACAGGAGCTGGGGGAGAGACATAGGAAGGGAAACAGAGGGAGAGACAAGGGGTCTAACATTCATGAAGATGTGAGGTCTCAGGTGCATGTACTTGGCTTGGTTACGATGAGAATGACAGCAGGCAGGATGTGCCTGGAAACAAGCAGGCAGGCAGGAAAGCAGGCAGGAAACAGGCAGAAGGAAAGAAGGCAGCAGGCAGAAAACAAGATGTGTTTGTGATGCCAATTGGCCAGCAGAAATGTCAACCATATATCCTCATTCTGTGCTGTGAGCACCCCAACCCCTATCCCTCACATGTTATTGAGAAGTTGGAAGCATCTGCTTAGAAAAGAGCCAATTAGGGATTCTCTTATGCCCTTTGTCACAGTGCTTCAGGATGTAATTGTGATGGCAACTGGCCAGTCTGGATGTGTGAACCATGTCTCCTGATTGTTGAGATGCTATCCCCTTGCCCTCTGCCTTGCTGCCTGAAATCCCAGTTATGTCCCTTCTATGCCCACCTCAGAGTTGCCCAGTATTGGTCCTGGAAAGCTGGAAGCATTCAGTAAAAGAGAACAATCAAATCTTTGTCCCAGCCAGGGTGTCTTTGAAATGCCAAGCCAATTGGCCAGAGGATAAATCTGTCATCTCTGCTGTTTGGCACAGGCTACAGTATGGGCAGGCATTCCAGCTTCATGGGGGTGTCCGTCAACTTGCAGAGAATGCCCCAGGTGCTTGGGTATTGGATTTATGTAGCAAGCTGAACTCTTGCAGTCAGCTCTAGCAGACACACACAAAAAGCCTGCCAGCAAAGTCTGAGAAAACGCTCTGACCAAACCAGAACTAACCACAGACAAAGAGCAGGCTCAAAGAACAGCAGCTTATATCTACCCTCTATGACCACCTTGAAGTCACCACTGATTAGTCCTCCTGTAAAGGTGGAAGCATGCAGTAATTGGCCAATGAATGTGTCTGCCAGTCTGTTGGGCTGCTCCCCCTCCCTTCTACAGCCCCCTTCCCCCTGCCATGCCGGTCTCTGAATGGCACAGGATGTGCTATTAGCCTGAATAATTAAAGTCTTCAAGAGGGAAACTTCAATTACTTACACAATTTGGACCCTTTATCAGATCTTTTTACAATTTGGCACAGATGATCCTGAAGGTCTGTGATAAAAAATCTTGCTAAACTTCATGTAAAATGGATGGAATTAAAAAATGTTACAGCTAGAAATGTATTTACAAGTAGATTGCTTATAACATCAAGACCCTTTATCCAATTCTTCTGAATATTGGCAGAGAAAGTAACTGTTTGGAGGGGTAAAATCTTGCCAGTTTCATCCAAATTGGATGGGAGACAAAGATGTTACAGCCAGGAATGTGTATGCAGATTTTTGTAAAATAACAAACTTCAACTGCTTACAAAATTGGATCCCTTTATCCAATCTTTCTGAAATTTGGCACACAAAAAGTCCTCCATTGGTACAACCTGCCATGTTCCATCGAAAACAGATGAAAAACAAAAGTTACAGCCTAAAATGTGTTTTCCATTTTTTTCCAATTAATTCATAATTTAAAAAATGAAATTTTCATTTTTTAATGTTCTTTCGTTTTCATTATTCGATAACAAAAACAAAAAAGCCATCTTTTGTTTTTGTTATTATAATAATGAAAACAAAATGCACATCCCTACTTTTTTCTTCCTTAGGACCACACAAAGCATCACTAAGTAAATGCAAATCATATAGAATAGTGTGGCAGGTAGGTTCTCTTTGCTCAGAGTAGCCTGGGTATTTGGCGAATTAGCTGCCTTCATCACAACACTAGGTCTCAGTCACTCTTTAAACAGGCTGCTAACCTGGCTACCTCTGGAAGAGCTTATCTTAAATTTAGATATGGACCTCCTCTACGCCCCTGACAGCTCACCTCTTAAAAATGTCCAATCTAGGGCTCGTCCTAACTCTGTAATCAGGTTTCCAAAATTACAACATAAAGATAGGCTCCTCTCCCCTTTATAAACAAGAAAGTTAGGACTTTATTAGTGTTCTGTAATCTCAGGCATTCTCCTAGGTCTGTGATGATCGTTGGCAGGCTTTCCTCCTGCAATTTAGGCAGCTTCTCTATCCACCCAGTCGCTTGACTTATTCAATCCTTTACTGCAAGAGTGCTCTATAGCATTGCTTTGGAGCCACTGCTCCTCACTCTGGCTCACTCTAGCCCCTATTGAGGGTACTCTTAGTCTCTTTATAACCAGCTGCAGCTTGTCAGCTGTTCACAGGATGGCTTTTTTTGGTAAAGCCTTAATGGGCCAGTGTCCTGATTACCTGTAGCAGGTAACCCTTTCATAACTCCTGCTTCCCACTACAAATAGTGTAATTAATTTATTTTTATTATTTATATAGTGCCAGCAGGGTACCTGTCACAGTACAATCAATAGTTATAGACAAGTCCCTACCCCAGGGGGTAATCTGAGACAAGGGAGGAGGAGGACAGGGGAGAGTAAACATTGGGAGAGAGAAGGCTACATCCATGAGATTGAGAAGTTGTAGGTGCACGTGCTTAGCTTAGTTACAGGGAACTAACTTAGCAGCTTAGGCTACGTTCCCATCTGTGGCGGCAGTGGCGGCAGAGAGAGGGTCAGGGAAGACGTGGCAGCGCGGAAGAGCTGGGTGACAGGAAAAGAGCCCATGCAAATGGGGATCTGCCGCGGCTTCTCTCGCGCATATCAGGGCAGGATTTTGTGGCCTGACATGTGCAAGAGAAGCTGCGGCAGATCCCCATTTGCACCGGCTCTTTTCCTGTCAGCCGGCTCCTCTGTGCTGTCGCGTCTTCCCTGGCTCTTCTCTCTGCTGCCACCGCCGCCACAGATGGGAACGCAGCCTCTGTTACAGGTAAGAAATTCTGGGGGGAGGGGGGGAGAGGACACAATTTCACTCATGACAAGTTAGGGAAAGCCTAACGGAAGAGGTAGGTTTTCAGGAGGGATTTGAATATTGGGAGGAAGGGAACCGAATGAATGTGTCCAGGAAGAGAGTTCCACATGTGGGGGGCAGCAAGAGAGAATGGGTGAAGATGTTTAGAGGAACAAAGGGAGGGGGCGTGAGCAGGTGAGGGTGGGGGCAGAGGAGGAGCAAAGCTCCAGGGCAGGAAAAATCTCATTGTGTTTATGACATCGTGGTCTCTATAAACATAGGGTAGATGTGTAGGTTGGTAAACAAACTGATTCTCATTCCAATTTACAACTTGTTGAAAAAACCCCAAGGTTAATCGCAATGTCAGGTGAGAATTTATGGTAAAGAAGGGTAAATTACTTACCTGGAACATCGGTTTTTTGAGATGGGGCCTCTCCACATACACATTATAGGTAGTTGGGTGCCCTCTGGTGCTGAGACTGCAGATTAGGACTTCTTGCTTAGGAGGTGGGGAAAGAGTCAAAACAGCAATGCAGAACTGCTGGCTGAAAGTGGGTGCTGCTCCATAAGATGGGGTGTGCCTAAAAGCAGCCCATAAAGTTGCCACTTCTCTGAGGATATTAGGTCTGAAATTTTCAGGTGGTGTTTTGGAATGTAATTCATGAGCCAACCTTACCTACTTTCCAATTCACTTAGATAGGGGTTGTTTAGAAACCCTTTGTCCTAAAGTTCGAGGGCAAACAGAAACAAACAGGGAGTCTGTCTTCCTAATAGAGTGTGTATGTAAAAGGTAAGAGAGTGTGGCCCTTCTCATGTCCAGAGAGTGGAGGGCAGCTTCCCATGGTGATGAATGCAGTCTGGGGAAGAATACTGGCAAAATAATTGACTGATTATGGTGGAAATCTGAAGTTACTTTGGGAAGGCGGAACAGGTAGCACCTAAGGACTACCTTGTTCTAAGAGGTATTCGAGTAAACACCATTTCTAGAGCAACAGTTGCCATAGGTTTGAATTGAGGTCTTATTAAAGCAGAGAACAACAAATTTAGATCCCAGATGGGGAGTGGGATTTTTTTTTAATGGGAGGAAAAAGGTTCACTGCTCCTTTTAAAAACTTAGCTATAGCTCAATGCGCAAGCAAAGATTATGGGGTATGTGAAAGGCGGATATAGCTGCCATATGAACCTTAGCCATCTGAATAGACAAACCAGATTTATACAACATTAACAAGAAATTCAAAACTAGTGAAAACTCGGAATAGTTCAGTTTTGTAGCTTTTGACCCAGTTAGCAAATCTATTCCATTTCTTAAGATAATAGGCTCTAGTAACAGGTTTTTTCCACTGGCTATTAAGAGAAGTCTGAGTTCCTCTGAAAGCTGCCTCTCTGTTTCATCTAACAAAAGATTCTTGAGGCTGACAGGTGCAGAGATGACAAGTCCTCATGCCAGATTTTCCCTGAGTTTTTGGTGATGAGATCTGGGACAGCAAATAGATCCATAAAGGGAAACCCCCATTTTTGAATTAGCGTTTGAAATACCGAGTCCTTCAGCTCCCACTTGTGGGAGACCAAGAGTGTTCTGCTGAGGGCATTGGCTGTAGAGTCCAAATTGCGGGCCAAATTTGGGGATAATGGTGTTTGCTATACACCATTCCCATTTAGTGATCACCTCCACTGTTAGTTGGTGAGATGTGGAGCTCCTATAAACTGGACAGAGGTGTGTGGGGTGAGAGATGACTTATAAATATTAAAATATCCAGTGCAGTATATGGCATGCAAAGGAATTATTTGCCTGTAACTGATCAGCAGGGCAGGATTTAAACAGCCGGTAATCAAGATATGGAGGGAAAAAAAACACCTTTCCCCTCCTAAAAAGCAGCTATTGGGGCCAGACATTTGGTTAATTCTTTGGGGGCTCTAGAATGCCTGAAGGAGAGTGCTCTAAATTGGTAGCAATCCCCATCAAAAGTAAACCTTAGATAATGGGAGGATGCTACCCTATGATGTGGGTGGATGGCTACATGAAAATAGGCATCTTCCATGTCATTTGTTGCGCAGAAGTCCCTTCGTTTAAGTGAAGAAATTATCTGGGAATGAGTTAACATTCTGAATTTAAACTTTTTAATGTGTCTGTTTAGAGGCCTCAGATCCAAAATGGGGCAAAAACCTTTAGGTTTCTTGGGAATAACAAAATAGTTAGAGTAAATCCTGTGTTAGAACCAGTTCCTATAGGGGAAATTATCGCACCCTTATGGAGGAGTTCTGGTATTTTTTGCTTAAGCAAAGACATTGAGACCCAGTATGTAGGGATCAGAGTGGCTACTAGCCTAGTCTTTGGTCTGAAAGTGAACTTTATAGAGTAACCAGACTTTACTATTCCTAGGACCTTTCTGTCAGAAGTTATGATTTCCCATAAAGACAAGAAAGGAAGGAGTGTATCATTGGGCATTTTTACACACACGTTAAAGTTCAAGATTTTTCAGTCTTCTGGGTTCACAAGTAAGTTCTGGATTCATTTCTCTCTCTCTCTCTCTCTCTCTCTCTCTCTCTCTCTCTCTCACACACACACACACACACTGCCCTGAGGGAGTTCTTGAATTCATTCTTCACACAAACACTGCCCTGAGGCAGCCTAAAGTAACCGCAGCTGTAGATGTGACAGGCTGCCATGGAAACCAAGTGACCACAGCTGCCTGGAGCAAAGCAATTTACCAGGAGAACTTTTTACACACAAAAGGTCTGGGAGAAGTTCTACGCAGAAGTTTAAAGGTCCCGATGTTTAAGATCTGGGTGAGTGATTTAGACACACAGAAAGTTCAAGATGTAACAGCAAACATCCAGGAGAAATGTAGTGATTTAGACACACAGAAAGTTCAAGATGTAACAGCAAACATCCAGGAGAAATGTGTGTGTAAAAACACCCATAGACATATGATGAGTCTATTATTACAAGCTGAGAAGTGTTTGTGTCAAAAAGGCTTCTTCTGTGTGGGCTGGGCAGTTGGAGGAGTAGACTTCTTCTGCCTATGACCTCCCTGATAGTGTGGTTGCTTCGGTTCTGTATAGACCATGGGCTGTTTCAGTGATGGCAAACAGGAAGTCAATGCGGAATTTTGGACTGCCTTGCCCGCTTCGGCTGTGGCTTTCTCAAGGAAGAACTCTGCCGGTAGGTTGGTGCTGGGACATATAGTCCCATTGACTTGGCAATCATGCAATCATTGGTCTTGATTTGCGGAATCATTGAAGAGCTCGGCTCAATCAAATGGCAGCATAAGGAGGACAATCTGAGCCTCCTGAGAGGTACCAAAGATTCTGAAGTAATAATGGTGGCTAAGAGAAACAGCAGATGCCATGGTACGTCCTGCAGAGTTAGTCAAAAGCTACCCTAGATATGTTTTTAGATAGCTCCCTTCCATCCTGCATGGTAGGGAGTAGATGGTAATGAACATCTTCTGGCAGCTCAAAGAGAAAATTAAACACAGTGTCGAATAACATGTAATTATAACAGACTATAAGGTCAGGTAATTGCCGGCCCTGTTTCCCATAGTTGCTGATGAGTAAACTCTCTTGCCCATGGTGTCAAGGCATCTATCCTCTTTGTCAGTCGGCTTGGCTGGGATCTTACCTGATTTCGTGCGCTCTGATGCTGCTGATGCAATTAAAGAATTGAGCTCTGGGTGCTGGATAAGATTGTGCCCAGAGTTCAGCACTAGATACATCTGGAGTGATTTTGCTTCCACTGGTGGTACCACAGCTGGCTCCTCCCAAATTTCAGGGAGCCTGTCAGAAAGTGCTTTAGCTAAGGGAATAGCCACTCTCTTCCTAGCACCTATGGTCACTATGTCAAATAGTTGGGATGGCTCCTTCCTGTCTATGAAACCCAAGGGTATCCCCCTGCATTGCAACCATGTGGGCAAGAAGTTTCTGAAAGGTACAAAAAACTTCCAGGAACGAAAGGAACAGCCAATGTCTTCTTCATGAGTGGTTCAGGGTCAAGGGGTTCCTCAGGCTCTTCCTTCTTCTAGAGGTGGTGGGACCTGTCCAGTTTAGTCCTGATTGAACAAGGCAGGAAAATTTGCATTTAATTGGTTAGACATCCTGTGGAAATCTTCTTGGGGCTGTAAAGTGGGGCTGTCTCTGACAAGCAGTACTGGGTACGGCACCAAGTCCAGGACACATTACTGTGCTACCGTAGGCACTGGGAACGACTATCTGATAAGTGTGGTGCTGTGATCTGTGATGCCAAAGTTAATTCTGTGGGTGGCTTGAATCTTTACAGCAGTGGTGCTAGCTGTGTGACCAGAACCGGGGACTGGGGCGCCAGTGCTGACGCAGTTTGAGTATGCAAAGTCACTGCAGAGTGCACTGATTCCAGTATAAGGGGCCCAAAACATGTTGGAGGGGGGGCACAGGATCACCTCAAGGTCTCCTGGAGTTTGATCTTAAAAATATGGTGCTGGCGTACACTTTTGGGGGGTGCTCAGTGCTGTAGGAAATTCCAAGTCAAATGGAATGTCAGTGTTGATGGAAAAAGGGCAGCTCCTCAGTGTTGTGGGGTCAGGGTTGTGAGGGGGCAGGTCAGTGTGGAGAGGATAGGACAATGTGGGGAGTGCAGGAGTGGAGACTCCTGGGCTAGATATTTGAGCTTTTTCTTTTTCTTTCAGCTGCATCTGCTTCTGATGAGGTAGAAACTAGTCTCTCTCTCCTTTCAGAAGGCACATCTTTAGAAGCTCCCTTCTCTGGCAGTTCTCTTAGTTGGGAGTGGTGGAGGCGCTGGTGCAGGCTTTGCTGGGGCTGCTTGTGGTGCCACCATAAAAATAGGTTGAGACGGCTGTGATGTTGATGCAGGGGAAGCTGATGTGGGGACCGTGGGCTGAGTAGTAGACTTCATAGCGGTCTCTGGTCTCTTTGAGAAACTCAACCAGTCTGAAGACCCCTTCTTTCCTCGTTCAAGGCTTGAATGAACAGCAAACTGGACAAACGGCCACATTACATTTGATGCCTCAGCAGAAAAGAGCTGGGGCTCAAATGAGAATCGGGCTAAGGCGAAAGCCAATGGCAAAAAATAAACTAACGAAATGAGAATCAATTTGATTCTCATGAGAATATCACAAGAACCGAGAACCGTTCGCTAATGGTGAGAAATCTTATGAAATATCTAAAAAAAAATCACTATGCATGCACAATGGGTGTGAGTGCTGTTCTGTGCATGCCTGCAGCCCTTTTCCAAAATTGCTTTAACAGTGTTGTCTCCATTTTGAAAAAGGGCAGCCATTCTGCACATGCATGGCAACGTTCATGCATGCACAGAATAGCTGCCTTTTTTCAAAATGGCAGAGATGCTGCCGGCACCATTTTGTAAAGGGGGGGGTGCATGCACAAAGCATCCCCAATGGTCATTTTGCACATGCGTAGTGATATTTTTGATTTCGCCTTCCTCCAAAGACGGAAAGTGGCCTTTGCGCTTTCACTCTCCACCTCCATAGAGAAGTGGAACATGGAGAGCAGTCCCAGAGCAGCCCTTGACTCAGACAGGCAGCCAGGTTAATTAGCTGGTGTTTGGGTGTGGGAGAATGAGAAAGTTAGAATCGAGTTTCAGCCCTAGTGCACATCCGAGTCTGGAAGCTTCACTGAACTGGCTAGACAGTGCTTGAAATCCCTTTGTACCATGCACCAAAAAAGAGGGGTTTAGAGGTTGGCCAACAACTCTTGCCCCATAGTACGTCTGTTTATTTTTTAAGGTTACCAATTAAAAGGGATGAAGAGAAATTGTCAAAAGCCAGTCTAGTGGTCAAAATAAGTGTCACGCTGAGATAAGTACTGCTATATGGAGAACACCAAATCTCTGTTGCAGCGCAGAAAGGACTGCTATTTATAAGGAAGCGTGACGATGTCATCTTTCTGCTCCCTGTCTAGATGCTGCTTGGAGAATCTGCCCGGCCTCGACGCCAGAGGGCACCCAAATACCCACTCTGTGTGTGTGTGTGTGTGTGTGTGTGTGTGTGTGTGTGTGTGTGTGTGTGTGTGTGTGTATAAAGGCTACTTGAAAAAGAATGCTCTTTTTGTTCAGATTTTAAATGACAATTATGCTTTTTATTTGTGTGCATAATAAAAGTTAATTACAGCATACACGCTTTTATTTCAGCTAAAAAAGTAGTGTGGACTTTCACATGTGTCCAGACCGAAATACAGCATGGTTCAGTTTGATGTCCTGACTGTAAATTTCCTAAAAGTAGTACAATGGAGGGAAGCAGCATAACCAATGAGCTCTTGTATGCCAAGAGCATGAAATGGAAAGGCTGTCATTACCTACTACATTAATTACTGAATTACCATGCTTTTATGTTTTGAAATACATATTTTTAATGTGAAGTATTAATGTAATCTTATGCATGCTTAATGACACACAAAACATTGCTAAGTAAATGCAAATAAAATAGAATAGCATAATTTGTATTTTTTATTCAACTTCTAACATGGAAAAACAATCCTGCTGTTATTTATGAAGGTTATGGTCTAGCATAATTAAGAGCTCTTCTTGAGGAACAGCTGATCAGAACTTGTGCTGATCTGTTGTAAAATGATATAAACCAAGGTTTATCAAGTATACATGAAGGAGTGATTCCCTTCTATACTGCCTGGTTTCATTCACAAAGACATCCATCACAAATTAAATACTGTGTTTTTTAAGAGGGTGATTTGTTCTTGTATAGCAACATACATTCAAAAGCCCAAGCAGACTTTTTAATGGTGACTACATCATGAAAGTGCAATGATCCTCTTTTTCAGCATGGCTACCCTTAGAGTCTTGCATATTTGCCACTGAGGAAAATCCCATACACTCCTACCTAGCTGGGTTTTGAGATCTCTAGTTGTAGGAAGAAATTGGGAAGAGACATGATGCCACAGATAGCACTTCCACACCTTCCTCTGTGCATATTTTGGCTGTGGGACGGAATGCGTAAGCCAGAATATGCATGGTGTTTGGCCAGTCTGAAAGATCCCCTGTCCAGCTTTGCTGGAAAACACACACAGCGATAAAGAACAGTAAATCCAGCTCTGTAACTCTGTGTGTGTTTACCGGCACAGCCGCGTAGGTGTGTCTGTGTGTGTGCGCTTTCAGAGCGGCCGAAACCCATGCAGATTCTGGTTTGCGTATTCCCTCCTGCAGGCAAAATATGCGCGGGGGGAAGGTGTGAAAGTGATCTAAGCAGCAATGAGCTGTGGGGACTCAGAACTATATTAATGAAACAGCAGCTACACATTTGTTCCCACTACACAGGACTTGTTGCTGCTGGGAGAGAAATAAAAAGGAGAGGAAAAATAAGGGGGAATGGAATTCTGTACTCTCATGGAGAATCCTACCACAAACCAGCCACTTGTTTGGATATTTGAGCTCAAGATTTCTAAACTGAGACACATTCAAGGAAACATGACTGACTTCTATGTCAGCCAGTAACTATAATAAATATAATCCTGAATTCTATAATTCTACAGATAAAAAGGCAGATAATAAAGAGATTTGGAAATACAATCAAGGGAAGATATTATGACATAGTAGGTACTGAAGAACTACGTGCATGAAAGAAATCCAGGAAACAGTCATATGAACAGAGTCCTCGTCTTTGTAAACAAGCAGTGCTTGAATGGAATCATCACAAGAGAGCTTCATCAAAGGCAAGATAATAGCTCAATATAATTTATGTTTTAGATTTCAATCATACATAAGTCACAAAATTCAGAAGTTAGAAAGTGAGAAGGCAGTCATTAATCTAGCTCGTTTGATTAAAGGCAGTGTTTTCCATTTAAGCACTGTATGTTAGGATTCCACAAACAAGGGACATTAGAATTTAGAAGGACATGGAAAATATTATATATAACAGACTGACTACATTTGTGAAAGAATAGTTGAATCTGAAAATCTCAATCTCTTGGTGAGTGTTCTGTGTGTAATAAAGGTTTGGGAAGAATGGCCAAATAATATTTTGTATTCCTCACTTGCTGCTGTCCTTTCCAGATTGAAAGGAGGGAAAATTGGCACCATTATGAGGCATGAAAAAGACTAAACGAATCACCAAAATATAGTGACAACAGAAAAAAAGAGTATTGGCATGAGTGAAAAAACATTCTTTTTAAAAAAAAGAGAATTAAAGACAAGAACTTCTTGAAGACAGTTGTGGACAAATCATGACAAATGAGCATAGAAAGAACAGTTTTTGACCTTTCAAGCAAGGCCTAGCTTGCTCCTGTATCTCATAGTGGTGCTGACAATAGTACCTTCTTCTCACCTGCTTTTTTCCTGCTTGCGTAACGTAGCTTGGCAACGTTACAGAGGCACTGCCAGAGAGAGACATTACATTTAAGGACACATTCTTCACTATTCGGTAATATCATGGACCTTATGAGCTAATGTCTCCACTAATGCTGGTTCAGGTGTCTTCAGCCTCCCCTTAGATCATCATGATTTAATCATGTTAATGCCACAAAGCTGGTTTATTGCTATCGAGACACCAGTTATAAAGAATGGAGCTATCACTTGCTACCTAAGCAAAAGAGAACTGATTAACCACATTTTCAACTCTTTCTTCAACTTTCTGTACTCTTCTCTGTACCCATTCCATTAATGGACTAGAACTATCCTGTTTCTCAATGGTTTTTCACAATATGAAGTAACGTTGATTGTTGCAACAACTGAACAATCACTAATAAATCACTGAATTGCATTTCAAATAATAAATAGACTATACTATTCATTCAAATCTAAAAAGATAATAAGTATTCCTTTATCACAAGACTCTACAGTATTGCCATTTCCTTCTACAGATTTATTTAGCTCATATTCTTTGGTATTTGTTTAAGGTCCAGATTATTTTGGGTCACAAAGTATTTGCCATTCTGCCTTGCTATCCTCAGCAGCCAGATCTCAAAGTCTGGGGAATTTAGCTAAGTTTCCAACAAGAAATACTGCTTAAACTACTTGTTCAGATGTTTAAGTTTTACATCTTCTTTATGTGAAAGAAAAGAATGTCCAAAAATAAGCAGATCTGCTTTTGTGGCATGTGTGCATCACAGCAAATAAAGAAAGTCTATGGAAAATTAGAATATCAATGCAGAACCTAATTCATTAAAGGGGATTAAGGAAGCAAATTTGGGAATAAGTTTCTGAAACATTTTACTGCCTATCTAGAAAGACATATCTACAAAATAATCTTTCAAAAATGAATTGATTTACATTGACCGTATATTGTCCAGGTCTCAACGTACAACTGCTTCTCAATAGGTGATTGCTCTTAATTTAGCTTCTCATTTTCACAGAGGGCAAGGTGTACCAAAATATAATGCCTGTATGAGTTATACAATACATAGACATACTTGGGCCATTTTTACACAGATGCCCCTCCCCCAACCACTTGGTGTTTGGGCAGGTGTGCAGCGGGGGGGGGGCAGTCCGTGTACACAGCCGGTGTTGGGATGGGTGTGCACCCATGTAAACACCACGGGCAGTGGGTGTTTGTTCGTGCGCACTCCCGGCGCACACCCACCTCCACCCACGGAGCGCTCCGCGAAAATGGTGGAGGCTCCGTGGGTGGAGGTGGGGGGGTGTCCATGTAAACGGACACACACCCACCTCCACCAGCCCAGCCAACCCCCCCCGTCCGTGTATTAACAGCCGTAGTCACTTCTCTGATGACTTCTGAAACACCATTTAGAAGGCTTAAATTATTATTATTTTTGTCTGCAGAAAGTTTCTCCTCAGAGAAAAAGAAAAGATCTACACTATACAAGATTTATTCAATGTGTACTAAGGAACCATCACAAAACTGAATCTCTGAGACCAATGTGCTCGTTCCGAAAGAGATGACATTTCATTGCTTGGTCTTCAGAATTCCCTTAACAAGTTAATTCATTATATCATGTTATATATAATATTATAATAAAATGTAACAAAATGTCTGTGTAATATTATTATTTGTTGATTCTAAGTAATTTTGAAACTATTTCTGTTCCTTGATTTAAAGAACAAAAGAGGGAGCAGTATTGCTGTTCTTGTTTTTGAAGATCTGGAAATTTCTACATTCTGAGGATTTAGCTTCTCATCATTTTCAGTTATTGAATGAAATCTGCAATTAAAACTGAACCAAACTTGCGCTCTTTCCATGTGATCTTACCGAGTAATCCACAGAAGATGTCTTTTAATTGGCAAACTATTTGCCATCATCTAAAGACACTTGAAAGCAAGATAATTTATTATACCCTACACAAAGGTAATCTAAGGGAAGTAAAAAGAGCTGTACAAATCTTGCTCAGTAGTAGTTTGGAAAATTCAATGCAAGAAAAGTTTTTTCTTTCACATGCAGCCTGGCCATAGACCCTGTCTTCTCTCTTTGGCCTGGGCCACTGCTGCCTCCTTTCCCATCCTTCACCCAGACCCATGAGATCAGGCTTCTGGAGCTGTTTTCCTTTCCTCTGCCTGCTGTCAGGTATGTGTGTGCGTGTGTGTGTATGCATGAACAAATAAAAGATATGTGTGTGCATGAAATGGGTGTGGGGAATGTTGTCACCCTGTGTTTGTGTGGAGTGCGAGTATGAGAGAGAAGCAGAGTGAGCCAGTCTTTCTATGTACGTGCATGGGAGAATAAAAGTGAGCATTTTTACAAGTAAGTGTGCAAAGGAGTGGCTGAGCATATTGGCTGACAGGGAGGAGTATGTCCCTTTTCAGCTGTTTCTGATGTTATAAGGTATGAAAATACTAGGGTTGCACCAAATAGGTGATCTGAGTACTTGGATCGAATTCTGAAGTTCCGATTACCAGGACCGGGTCCTCTGTTGGAGCTTGGAGTACCTGGAATTCAGAACTCCAGACTGAACTTTGGAATTTGGAAACATTTTAATTAAACTTACATTTAGGAAAAGTGCAATGGGAAGCTTGTCAAAAGTGCAATAGCTAAGCTTTTTCCTCTCTAAAGAGATGAATGTCCAAAAGGACAGATTGAAAAAACTGTGTTATCAGGTAGGGCAACATAAATGGTATCTAGGGCTGTACTGAATGGTACTTCTGGGTTTTTGAACTGAGTTCCGAAGTTCCAAGTCCCTGGTCTGAGTACCCAGTCTAAGTACTCGGCTGAACTTCGGAACTCTGGAACTCCAAAATCCTTGGAACTGGGAACTTTGGAACTCTTTTTAAAGTGCACCTGCTTTAAAATGATTATGCCAAGCAGTGCCCAGAAAAGCAGGCTAGCAAGAGTGAGACAATCACTCAAGAAGACAAAGGCAAACAGTGCAAGTGTGTGAAGAAATAAAAAAAAGTCTCCAATACCGATCAGCAGTGCACCCGCTTTAAAATCATTATGCCAACCAAGCAGTGCCCAAAAATAGGCTAGCAAGACAGAGTGAGACAATCACTGAAGAAGACAAAGCCAAACACTGCAACTGTGTGCAGAAATAATAATAAAAAAGCCAGCAGTACCTACAGCATGGCCTATCATCAGTAGTACACCCACTTTGATATCGTACCCAAAAGCCTCCATTGTGCTTGCCCAGTGCCCACCTATGCAATGAAAGCCCCCTCCCCACATACACTATTATTATTTTAACTAGAAAGTATATTATCTCCCCAATGCCCCAGTGGCCAGTCACACCTTGGCAAAATTGAATCCACAAAGTACAGTCACAGTGCCCACAAAAACCACAGCAAAAGTGATCCTTCTCTGGCCTCTAGGGTGCTGCCAACTTGCCAACAGGCAGTGCAAGCGCAGCAGCACCCAAACTTTAAGTATATGTAGCACTGGTGGCAACCTCAGGCATTGTCCCCTAGTATGTGGACAGCCCAAGCCAGGGGAAGTATAGCTAGGCAGATCTCTCTGGCCACCATGGTGCCAAGCAGTGTAAGCAGCAGGCAGCAGTGGCACCAGCTTATTTTTTTAAAAGGGCATAGCATTGGTGTGGCACTAGATACTGGGACAGCCCAGGCCAGGGGAAATGGACCGAGGCAGAGATCCGTCTGGCCTCCATGGTGCCAAGCAGCAGGCAGCAGCAGTGTGGCACCCAGTTATTTTTTTTAAAAAAATCATGGCATGGTGGAAAGAACTAACTCTCATCTCCCAGCACTGTCCCTATGGACAGGTCAGGCCAAAGAACCATGCCATAACATACCATGAATCCCTCCCCCAAGCCGATTACTCACAGATTAGCAGTGTAGCACACAGCCAAATTCACCATAGAATGGAAAACGGTTGTGTGTACAGCCACTTTTATTACCCCCACCCCCTGCAAGGCTGCAGCTTGCAAGCCAATCAAAACTTGCCATCTGGCTTGGCCAACCAATCAAAACATGCCATCTGGCTTACCATCACTTAACTGTCCCCTCCCAAACCCCTCTTACCAAATATGGCACTAAGTTTCATTTCCAGAAAGCTAGCTCAACTCCAGCCCAGCCCAGCCCTTCTGAAGTTTTCCAAAGTTTTCTGGGGAATGACCTTGCTCCCCGGAACTTTGGAAACCACTGATGCCGAAACAAAGTCCGGAATTCTGGGTGAATTTCAAAGATTTAATTTCAGCACTACCAATATCTTTTCAGGTCATGGGGAGTGACACCAAAAAATCAATAACTCAGCTCCAGTGTTCACTGCTTTATTATCCTATTTAATGGGGGATGTGGGTGGTGGTGCTGGATATGGGGCTGTTTTAAATTTATTGATGAAGTTGTTTTTTAAATATTGTTTTTATGAATTTTATTGTATTGTTGTAAGCCGCCCCGAGATGCCGTAGGTGTGAGGGGATGGCTAAAAAATACTTATAAATAAAATAAATAAAAATAAATTAAGGGATCATTGTTTCCCAAGGGAAACAAATTCTCTATTTCTGGGGAGCTGAAAATTGCTTACAAATAGCTTACAAATTGCATGCAAAGAGCTAGTTGCATGCTTGCATTCAAATTAGAGCTGATTAATCCCTGGCGTGAAATTAATGTTTCAGATACATGCTCTGGAGGAAAAGGGACAATTCGTAAGCAATTTTCAGCTCCCTGGACAATAGAGAATTTATTTCCCTAGGGAAACAAGTGTTCCTGACAATTGGAAAACAAAACAGTGAACACTAGAGCCGAGTTATTGAACTTTTGGATCACTCACCATGACTTTTAAAGAAGTAGATCATGTTGTCATTACACTGTTTTTAAAGTCTAAAAATGCTAACACTGTTTTTACAATCTGTCCATTCACCTCTTTAGGGAAGGGGAAAAATATAATGGGAAGCTCCACATTGCACTTTCCCAAAATGTAAATTTAATAACACAAAGCTCACTCTGGACATGCATACAATGGTGCCTCCATTACTCAATTGAGGTTTCTGAACTTTTCCAGGAACCAAACTAGGAACTTGGAAATTAGGAACTGGGGAATAGAATGACGAGTGAATTCTGAATAAAACAGGGTACCGAGTTTCAGCACTAGAAAATACCATTTTATGATAATAATTTACAAAGTGGGGTAAAGTTAATGGATCTAAAATAATCAAAAGTATCAAGTTTAATTTAAATACTATGAAGCATGGGGGTTATCCAGTCTTTTCACTGAGTGTCACATGTATGACTATTTTCCTGTTGGAGAGAGGTCATATGTATGTACCCAGTGCAAAGAGCTCCTAGCTCTCAGAGAGAATGTGTACAGTCTCTGGAGGGTAGAGTGGCAGAGCTGGAGGAGCTGAGGCAGACAGATATGTTTATTGAGGAGTCCTTCAGGGACACAGTAGAACGGTCCCTCCTCTACTCTGGCAGCCCCTGTGCTGCTTTGTAGGGGCAAGGTCTCCAGAAAGGAAAGCATCAGACTGGAATGGTGGGAAGTGAACCTATAGCTGGGACCTGCGTTCCAGGTGATGCGTTATCCTTTCGCACTGAGGATATTTCTCCAGAGGTGTGTGCCCAGAAGGTTGGGAATAGGATAGCTGTGGTAGTTGGGCATTTGATTATTAGGAATGTAGACAGCTGGGTTGCTGGTGGCCGTGAGGATCGCATAGTAATTTGCCTGCCTGGTGCAAAGGTTGTGGACCTCATGCGACACATAGGCCCTTTTTACACAGACACTCAACACCCATTAAAAGGGTGTTACATTTTATTATACAAGCTGCAGGGCACCACTGCAGTCAATCACCATGGGCCCTGTGCACACATGATGCCTCCACCCAGTTCCTCTTGGTGGAGATGGGTGTTGGCCGGTGGGTGGGGAGCATTTTCCTGGGTGGAGATGGGTGGGGGGCGTCTGTGCAAACGCCACTTTCGGTGGGTGTTGGTGAGTGTTTGCTCCCAGCCAGCACCCATCTCCACCCACACCCACCTCGGAACACCCATCTCCACCCACACACCCCTGACCAGAATAGAGAGACTGATTATGTAATGCTAACAGAGATTAAACAGGTTACTAAAACTGGGAACATAATAATAATGGGTGACTTCAACTACCCCAATATTGACTGAGTGAATGCCTCCTTGGGGCGGAATGTGGAGGTAAAATTTCTGGATGCCATAAATGATTGCTTTTTAGAGCAATTGGTTCTGCAATTAATGAGAGGAGGAACTACTTTAGATCTAGTCCTAAGTGGAACACAAGAACTAGTGCAAGGAGTAATTGTGGCCGAGCCACTAGGCAATAGTGATCTTAACATAATCAAATTTGACATAGTTGCTGGAGGGAGGTACAGCACTGGCTTTTAACTTTAAAAAGGGAGACTATGCCAAAATGAGGAAGCTAGTTAGAAAGAAACTAAAAGGCACAGTTGAAAGGACTCCATGTTTGCAAGAGGCATGGAGGCTGTTGAAAAGCAACATATTGGAAGCCCAGATTACATGCATCCCACAAGTTAAAAAAGGTAGCAGGAGGACTAAACGTCTACCACTGTTGCTAAATGGAGATGCAAAGGAGGCTATTAGAGCCAAAAAGGCATCTTTTAAGAACTGGAAAGCTAGCCCCAATGAGGAAAATCCTAAGGAGCATAAACATTGGCAATGTAACTGTAAGGTGCTAATAAGGCAGGCAAAGAAAGAATTTGAAAGGAGACTTGCTAAAGAGGCAAAAACAAATAATAAAACCTTTTTCAAGTATATCAGAGGCAAGAAACCTGCTAGGGAGTCGGTTGGGTCATTAGATGACCAGGGAGTAAAAAGGGCACTCAGGGAGGACAAGGACATTGCAGAGAAGGTGATGAATTGGATGAACTGTCACAAATCAGCGTGACCATGGAAAAGGTTCTAGAGAAAATTGACAAGCTTAATGCGAACAAATCACCAGGGCCAGATGGTATTCACCGCAGAGTTCTGAAGGAACTCAAATGTGAAATTGCAAACCTACTAGTAGTAATTTGTAACCTAACATTGGCATCTGGCATTGTACCTGAGGACTGGAGGGTGCCAAATGTAACCCCAATATTTAAAAAGGGATCCAGAGGTGAACCTGGAAACTACATATCGATAAGCTCTGGGCCCCTCGTATCTCGAGTACCGCCTTGCCCTCCGCGCCTCAGAGCAATCCCTTCGGTCCACTGGGGGCGCCTTTCTGGAGGTCCCCTGCATAAGACGGGGGGGCCACAATGGCGAGGGCATTCTCGGTGGCCGGGCCACAGTTATGGAACCTCCCGGAGGAGGCTCGCCTGGCTCCGGGCCTGTTGGCCTTTCGACGTGTCTGTAAGACTTGGCTGTTCACCCAGGCCTTCAGTGGGGGGGGTTGGCTTTTAGTGATGTTTTTAAATTGCTGGGGGTTGATTTATTGTTGTTTTTTATTGTTATATTGGGTTTTATAATATTGTACGTCGCCCTGAGATGCTGTGGGCATGAGGGGGCGGCGAACAAATGGAATGAAATAAATAAATAAATAAGCTTGACGTCTGTGCCAGGCAAAATCGTGGAAACTATCATTAAGAACAGAATCACTGGGCATATTGATAAACATGGCTTAATGGCAAAGAGTCAGCAGGGATATAGCAAAGGGAAGTCATGTCTCACTAATCTCTTGGAATTCTTTGAGGACGTAAACAAGCATGTGAACAGGGGAGACCCAACAGATATAGGGTACCTGGATTTCCAGAAAGCGTTCAATAATGTCCCACATAAACGACTCTTGAGAAAATTAAGAAGTCATGGGATAGGAGGTAGTGTTTTGCTATGGATTGGTAACTGGTTAAAGGACAGGAAGCAAAGAGTGGGACTAAATGGACAGTTTTCACAATGGAGGAATGTAAAAAGTGGTGTACCCCAAGGATCTGTACTGGGACCAGTTCTTTTCAGTGTATTCAGTAATGATCTGGGAAAGGGTGTTAAGAGTGAGGTGATCAAATTTGCAGATGACATCAAGTTATTCAGAGTAGTCAGAACACAAGCAGACTGTGAGGAGCTGCAGCAAGATCTTACAGGAGTGGGTGCCTGGGCATCTAAATGGCAGATGAGATGTAATGTGGACAAGTGCAAAGTGATGCACATTGGGAAAATTAATCCAAATTATGAGTACACAATGCTGGGTACTAGGAGTTAATACTCAGGAAAAGGATCTGTCTGAGAGTGATTGTGGATAATACACTGAAATCCTCAGCCCAGTGTGCCGCAGCGGTCAAAAAAGCAAATAGGATGTTAGGAATTATTTGCAAGGGAATGAGACTAGAACTGAGGATGTCATAATGCCTCTATAGAAATCAATGGTGCGACCGCACCTTGAATATTGTGTGCAGTTCTGGTCGCCCCATCTCAAAAAAAGACATAGCTGAACTAGAAAAGGTAAAGAGAAGGGCAACAAAAATGATCCAGGCTATGGAACAGCACCCGTATGAGGAGAGGCTTGATAGGCTGGGGCTCTTCAGCTTAGAAAAGCGACGGCAGAGGAGATATGATAGAGGTCTATAAAATCATGAGTGGTGTGGAACTTGTAAACAGGGAACGGTTATTTACCCTCTCAACTAGTACTAAAACTAGGGGACACTCCATGAAACTCACAGGTGGCAGAGTAAAAACAAACAAAAGAAAGTATTTTTTTACTCAGCGTACAATTAGTTTGTGGAATTCACTGCCAGAGGAGATGGTCAAGGCCGGCAGTATAGCTGAGTTTAAAAGAGGTTTGGACAAGTTTCTGGAAGACAGTTCCATTAGCAGCTATTAGCCAGATAGGATTGGGGAACAAAACCCTCAGACAGTGGCCAATCACGGGAGCCTGGGGATGACCCACAGGAAATGGATAGCATGGTGACCTGTTGGGTGCGTCTCCCAGGCTCCCATGATTGGCCACTGTCCGAGATAGGATGCTGGGCTCGATGGACCGTTGGTCTGACCCAGTATGGCACTTTTATGTTCTTATGACTTCAATTAAATCAATAAATCAATAAAAATTCAATTATAAATTTAAGGCCCTACCAGTAGGTCTTCTTCAGTAAAGAGCTGGAACCTGTAACCCCTTATTTTAATCAATAAAATCAATAATTAATCAATAATAATAAATTTTTAATAATTTAGTTAAATTAATTATTTATATTAAATAAGGGACTGGTGAGGTTGCAGCTCATCTGCATACTCTCCCAGCTGCCTCAGCTGTCATCACTTGAGGATGCCGCGACCCTCCTGGGGCTTGGCTTTTCTGCCACCCGAGCTCCACCAACCAGTGGGCTATAAGATCACTCTTGAAAAGGATAATCCAGCAACACCAGCCAAGGGTAAACCTAAGGGTACTTTGGCCATGTGTTGGCTCCTCGGTGGTCAGTAGGTCAGCCACTGAGGACACCCTAGGTTGTCTCCCTCCTATCCTCCCTGCCCTAATCTCTCGCCTTCCCTCTTCTTCCTTCCCCCGCCCCTCTTCCTCCCTCTACCTCTTTCCTCCCTTGCAGCCCATCACTTCTCTCCAACCTCCTCACACTTCCTCCTCCCCCTTGGCTACCTTCCCCCCTTGATCCTCCTCCACCCTCCCCATCTCTCATCTGCCCCCCTTCTCCCAATCTTATCCCCAGTCCCTGCCTTTCCCCTGATCAGCTCCCATTCTCCTGCTCCCTTTGGAACTGTCGCACCTCTGCCAATAAAGCCCCCTACATCCATGATCTCTTCCTCTCTCATTCACTCCAGCTCCTTGCCCTTAATGAAACTTGGATCTCCCCCTCAGACTCTGTCACCCCTGCTACCCTCTCCTTTGGGGTTTTTTCTCCTTTTCTCACAGCCCCGCCCCAAAGGTCAGGGCGGTGGCGTGGGCCTCCTCCTCACTAATTCATGTCAATTTCAACAGCTTTCTCCTCCCCCTCCCCCTTTTTTTTTTTTTTTGAGGCTCACTCTGTGCACTTCTACTCCACCCTCCATCTCTGTCGCTGTCATCTACAGTCCCGCTGACTCTCTCTCTTCCTCTCTCTCTGAACTGGAGACCTGACTCACTTTCTTCCTCTTCGATGATACCCTCATTCTCTCCTCAGTGACTTCAACGTTTACATTGATGTCCCTTCTCAGGCCTCCATCTCTTGCTTCCTCTCACTAGCCACCTCCTTCAGTCTCCACCTTTGGACCAACTCCCCCACCCATGCTAACAGCCATTCTGTTGACCTCGTCTTCTCTAGAAACTACTCTGTCTCTGATCTCTCCTTCAATCCTCATCCCATCTCTGACCACTTCTTTGCCTCTTTCAGTGTCTCCCACTGCCTCCCCTCCTCTTCCCGTGTCCATGCCCCTTCTCTGACCTGCAGGACATTAACCCCCTGGACTTTGCCTCCTCTCTCTCCCCCCTCTTTGTCCCCTCAGACTTCTCCTCCTCCCCTGACTCTGCCTTCTCGGCTTTCAATGCCTCTCTCTCCTCCACCCTTGAATCCCTTGCCCTCCTCTCCTCTTGCCCCGCCTATGTCTCACAACCTATGTCTTTAGCTCACCACCAGTATCCACCACCTCCGCTCCTGCACCCGTGTTGCTGAATGCCTCTGGTGCAAATCACAATCTCATGCTTACTTCCTTCACTTCAATCCCTCTCTCTGCTGCCCAGCTTCTGCTATCTCCCTCGCTAAACAGCATTACTATGCCTCCCACACTGAGTCCTGTTCTCGAGACCCTCGCTGCCTGTTCTCCACGTTTGACTCGCTCCTCAAGCTCCCCTGTCCTCCTCCTCCCTCTTCCCTTTCTGCTCAGGATCTTGCTTCCTTCTTCACCTCCAAGAAAGACAAGATCCGCCTCGACATCGGTTCCTGCTCCTCTCCTCTCCCTCCTCCCCTCCCACCACCCTTGAGGAAATCTCCTCCCTGCTCTCCTCCTCCAACCTTTCCACTTGACCCCATCCCCTCCCACCTCCTGACCCCCATTTCTTCCACTTGGCCCCTTCCCTCCTGCACATCATCAACCTCTCCCTCTCTACTGACTCCTTCCCCTCCACATTCAAGCACGCCACTGTCTCTCCTATCCTCAAAAAGTCCACTCTTGACCCCTCTGACCCTTCTAGCTACCATCCTGTCTCACTCCTTCCTTTTGCTTCCAAGCTTCTTGAAAGTGTTGTCAACTTCCTCTCTGCCAACTCCTCCCTTGACCCCCTTCAATCTGGCTTCCGCCCCCTTCACTCTACTGAAACTGCTCTCGCTAAGATCACCAACAATCTTCTTGTGGCTAAATCTAATCACCTCTACTCCATTCTTGTCCTCCTTGACCTCTCTGCTGCCTTCAATACTGTTGACCACTCATTCTTGCTGGACTCACTTCACTCCCTTGGTTTCTGTGGCTCCGTTCTCATCCTACCTCTTTGACTGCTCCTTCAATGGGTCTCTTGCCAACTCCACCTCCTCCTCACTTCCCCTCCCGGATGGTGTTCCCCAAGTCTCTGTCCTTGGCCCTCTCCTCTTCTCTATATACACCCTGTCCCTAGGCAAACTCATCGCCTCCCATGGCTTCCAATAACACCTCTATGCTGATGACACTCAACTCTATCTCTGTACACCCTCATTCTCTCGCCATCTGTTTAAGCTCGCCTCACCAGCTCTCTCTCTGATATCTCTACCTGGATATCTCAACGTCAATTCAAACTCAACATGACTAAAACTGAACTCCTTATCTTCCCCCTCATCCTTCCTCTCCCTCCTCCCTGTTGATCCTTATCATCGGGGTCACCATCCTTCCCGTCCCCCAAGCCCATAGCTTAGCTTCATCTTTGCCTCACCCCTTTCTTTTAAACCCTACATTGACTCTGTTGCCAAATCCTGTTGCTTCTTCCTCCATAACATTGCTAAGATTCACTCTTTTCTCTCTGTCTCTGCCTTGTTCACATCCTGGTCATTAAAATAAAAATTAAATAATTAAATAAAGACTGGGGGCAGGATAGTGGGTGGAATGGGGCAGGTCTGGGCACCTGCACATGTGGCCAGCTCCTCAGCCAACCTTGGGATGTTGTGGGACCTCTGACAGCGGCCGGCCTGCCCGGATTCCCCATGGGCGGTGGGGGGCAGTTTGTGTGGCCTGCTTCCCTCACCCACCCGAAGTGTGGCAGCTGCAATTGCCTGTCTGAGGTGGGTGGGGGGGGTCAGGCCAGCCCTATCTCATGTGGCTGCACCCATTCACTCTTAAAATAGATTGAGTAAGACAATAACCCCAAGAAAGAGCCCCTCTCCTTTTTAAAAAAAAAAAGACACGACTAAAGGAAGTTTTATCCCATCATCCTGCATGTCTCTGTTGTTTAAATTAATTTAAAATAGGTTATCCTGAATAGTCTAATATTATTCCAGATGCAATATGCTGGTTTTATTCTATAAAATTATTTATAGCTTTGGAGACACTAGTCTCCTTACACTAAGATTCATAAACGGACAAGATTCATAAACGGACAATCTCTAGGTTTCTCAAGGGCAGTGATTTACACATAACTTTTATTCCCTCTGTCTGTTGGTCTGCCAAAGTTCATGTTTGTTCATTTTCCAGAGGATACTAAAAAACCCAGTATTCCAGAGAATACTAAAAAATTAGTATTACAGAGAATACTGATTTAGTATTCTCTGGAATTCTCTGGAATTTAGTATTCCAGAGAATACTAAAAAATTAGAGAATACTAAATTCACACATATCTTTCTATAATGGGTAGATTCCCTTGTCTCTCCCTATGTCCCCTTTCTTTGCGTCCCCCCTCCGTATCTATTAGATTGTAAGCCGTAGGCAGGGACCGCGTCATTCTTATTGTTCTGTAAAGCACCAGGTACACAGCTGGTGCTACACAAATGCTTATAATAATAATAAATAATAACTAAAATGATCTAGAACAGGAATAAAGTCATTCAGCAGAAGTGGAGACAAAGTAGTTCAGTCAATATCTTGTATTAGATGTGGGATGTTATTTTGTATTTGTTTCCATTTCTTATGTTTGGAACCAACATAGAAACTTCACTCTCTATCTAGACTGTAATTCATCAGACATTCTGGCAACAAACCCATATTTCTATGCTGTTCTCATGGAGTAGGAAGTAGCGAAAGTGGAAAGGGAAAACAATCTTTGTAAGGTTAATTCCCAAACTTAGTAAAACGAGGCCTGTTAAGCCTATTTTTCAATTAAACATCTTGGCTTTGTACTAGGAATACATTAGTAATATAAAACTTGGATGAAAGGAGCATAGTGACACTGAGAAACTGAGGTTTATTTGAGTTCTTTTGAATTATGTATGCAGTTACTGCATTGCCTCATTGGAACTGAGCTGCAGGTGATACCATAGTGCATCATGGGAACTGTAACCTACAAGGAAGCAAGGTCTATGTAGTGGAATTATATATTAAGAATACAAATAAAAACAGTGTTTTTATGAGTTAGATGAGTTAGCATTTTTTAGGAAAATGTCCCTTAACTATTTTGAGGGAATTTTCCATCAGAATTTAGGGAACTGTGCTAGCTCATACTATTGTAGTTCTATGTCCTTGTAAACGAATTATGGTGTAAGTTTTCCACCTAACATACTAGGTTTTTCCACAAGATTCCTGACCCATTTCTTGTACAGGATAGGTACACAAGCAGGGAGAATTAAGATTCTATGTGCAACTGTAAATATAGCATTTCTAGATACCTTGCTAGAATCCACAACACGAATGACTTGCATAAGAAAAACCCAACATATTTTTGTGTGTGTTGGTGTACACACACACGTACAGATAAGAATTATGGAAATCCATACAAACTTCCCCTTCCCTCAAAAAAGGGAATAAAAATCTTTCTACTTGGCCTTCCCATCTGTTCGCCCCCCTCCCCAATTCCAAAGGTAGAATATCAAGCAGTGTGTATAGCTATTCAGTTACACAGGACAAATATGAAATAAAATACAATATATTGTCCTCCAAAACTCATGGAAACTTCTAACACAAAAGTCTCTTTTTTTTTTCTTTGCTTAAAATTTCTTTAAAAATAAAGAAATAAAAAAATTCTTCATGTGTGTTAACATGTATCTTAATTCTCATGTATTTGAACATAAAGTAGTACCATACTGGATCAGACCAATGATTCATCAAGCCCAGCACCTGTCTCCAGGAGTGGCCAATCTCGATCACTTGGAAGTACCACCCAGCAGGTCCTAATGGGGCTGTCCGTTCTCTGTTGTTCACTCCTAGCTCCTGACTGTTGATGGTTACGTTCCCCTAAACCTACCTGGCTAATAGCAGCTAATGGACCTATCTTCCAGAAATTCATCCAATCCTTTTTTTAAACCCAGCTATATTCCTGGCCATGACCACATCTTCTGACAACAAATTCCACAACTTAATTGAGTGTTGAGTGAAAAAAATACGTTATTTGTTTTAAATCTGCTACTTGTTATGTTTCATGGAGCGTTCCTTAGTTCTAGTACTATCTGAGAGGGTAAATAACCGTTCTCTATTTGCCTGTTCCACACCACTCATGATTTTATAAACTTCTATCATATCCCCTCTCAGTCCTCTCTTCTCCAAGTTGAAGAACCATAGCCTACCTAGCCTCTCTTCACAGGAGAGCCATTCCATACAGTATCATCATTGTTGACCTTCTCTGTACCTTTTCTACTTCTACTATATCTTTTTTGAGATGGGGTGACCAGAACTGCATAAAATACTCAAGGTGCGGTCGTACTATAGATTTATATAGGGGCATTATATTTTCAGCTCTATTCTCTATCCCTTTACAAATAATTCCCACACACTGAGTTGAAGATTTCAATGTATTGTCCACAGTTACTCCAAGGTCCTTTTCCTTATGAATGGTAAGTCATAACTGCATTTATTATTATTATTATTAGTAGTATTATCAAACATTTATATAGCACAAGCAATGTACCTGGTGCTTTACAAAGTAATTGAGTATACACGGTCCCTGCCCTAGGGCTTACAATCTGAGAGACAGGGGTGGGGAGACAAAGGAAGGGGAACAGAGGGAGAGACAAGGAGTGTAACATTCACGAGGATGCGAGGTCCCAGGTGCACGCGCTTGACTTGGTTACATCGAGAATGATGGCTGGTTGGTCCATGTGGTGAGGATATGAGTACACAGACCTTAGGTAACAGATTGTACTAGATGGAGGGTATCAGCAGGAGTTAGGTGAGGGGAGCGAGGAGTCGGGGAGGGCAGAGGTGGGTCTTGAGGAGGGATTTGAAGGTACGAAGGGAGGGGGCAAGGCGGATGTGGGCAGGGAGGGAGTTCCAGGCATGGGGGGCAGCTAGGGAGAAGGGATGAAGGCAGTTAGGGGATCAGGGGAGGTGTGCGAGGGCGAGAGAGGGGACAGAGGAGGAGTGGAGTTCACAGCATTGTTTAAATATAGTTAAGATTAATTTTTCCCTATATGCATCACTTTGCACTTGTCCATATTAAATTTCATCTAACATTTAGATGCCCAGTCACCTAGTCTCTCACTTGGTTTTGGGCATGGACTATTTGGGTTAAACAGCAATCTGTCTCAGGGACCATGGGCTGAGGCATGGCACGAGGCACAGTACAGATGAGATGAGGCACGGCATGGATGAGAAAAGGCAAGGCAAGGTAGGACTGGATGAGACAAGGTGAGACAAAGCAGGACTGGATGAGGTAAAACAAGGCAAAGCTGGTGCCGAGCTGAGTGAGCTCACTGGGAAGCCATGTAGGGGGTACATCTCACAGATGCTGGGCCTGCATTGAAGCAGACGCAGGATCCGCATCAAAGCAGATGCAGAGCCCCATTATCCAGATGGCCAGACTATCCAGCAGGATCAGAAGGAATAGGTTCTCAAGAGGAAAAGTCAGAAGGGCCAGCCTTCAGCTTGCCCAAAGGACAGATGAGGTTCTGGGAGTGCAGAGTCGTTTCAAGGTGCATGGATCCATGAGGAAGACACACATAAGGTAAAAGGAAGTACAACAGATGATCTTTTTGTGGCTAATGGTTGGCCTAATATACAGGCCAGACGCCAACCCGGAATCTGGGGGCATGGAGTGAAGCTGAGGACGGGTGTGGCTTGACCGGCACTGGATGAGGTCTTCTAATCAATACTGGGCATTGGTCAGCAGGAACTAGTCCTGCTTCAGAGCCAGCCACTGTACCCAGGGCCCCAAGGGCGCCAGTTCAACCCCAAGTCCTAGTCCCCTACTTTCGTAAACTGCAGATATGTTGCAATAAACATCTGGAAGTCATTGTAAGATTTAATGATGATCTTTTTCCATAAAAAGATTGCAATCAGGAGAAGCAACGCTCCTTATCTCTGGCTTTTTTTAGTTCTGCTCCTACTGCTTTCTCAGCTGGGTGGCAGCCTGGCTCTTTAAATCTGGCCCGCACCTCCCCTACAACCAGCCCTGTTGTCCGTGCAAGGGCGTCTCCCATTGTCTGGTGGGTTCCCTAGGGTTTCCACCCCTTACATAAACACACAGCCCTCCTGGGCTTTCGCTCTCAATTGCAGAACGAGCCCACCTGTGCCCAGATGCCTGTGGGTGCAACTTGACCCTGCCTCAGTGCTTCTTCCTCAGGGCTCCACTCAGCCACCCTCCCTCCAAGTATCCTCAGCTCCGTGTTCCCTCTCCTCCAGGGCTTCTGGCATTTAAACGCGCTGTCAAGCCCAGGAGTTGCCACTCAGACACTCCAGCGAGCTCAGTGCTCCAGTCCTTAAAGGGCCAACAGCCCCTTACTACTCCCCCCTGCCATACTTGTAGTCTCTAATTTATTATTGTTAGAGCTACTGACACTATAAAAATACTATCTGGTTATGTTTTGGCATGGCAATAGGAGTTAGCACCCCTTCCACCCAGTTTTAACAGGGCTTGTCCAGAGTTCTTAAATTTACAGAAGAGGAGTTGTAAACTGATAAAGGTCAGCAGCAAACAGAACTGTTAATCAGCACTGCCCTTGCAACAGGTTATTACTAGAGCCTCTAGATATTACCGGAGGAAGCAGCAAATGTCTACAAGAGATAATTATCAGATGCAAAGAAATTTGCAAAGAAGACTTTAATGGCTATGGATATTTGTCTTGTGAACAAATGCGACAACAATCTGAAATTACTCCAGCTGATACGGTAGCTTAAAATACGCAAAGCAATGTTGCCCACTCTACATTTTTTCTTAGATTCCTCTAAGGTATATGGAACAAATTTAAACCATAGATTCTTTATTACACACAGAGCTTGGGGCACCAATCTGTCACAACCATTACATTTAAGGAAGAACCTGGCTATTTCAACAATGGGGAATTATTAACGGATCTGCAAAGTAGTGTTTATAAGCCCAACTGCACACTTCTAGCTAGCAAAGCTGACCCAGACACTGCATATACATCTGCCTCCAATCTGAAGCAAATTCAACAGGAAATATCTGTTTGTCGAAATTGTCTTTCATAATAAGCATCAAACTAGCATAATTTTGGGAAGAAAATTCAAGTATCAGCATAAAAATATATATTTCCCCTTAATTTACATTCTGAAAGAGAAACTAAGAAACAACATGTCTCTCTAACATCACACTCATGTTTCTTAAAGCCTGCAACCCCGTACCAGCCAAACACAATTTTTTCATGAATGTATTTAATATAAGTGTGTGGTATTTCTTATTCCCTGATATTAACCTTAACATACGAAGTACCTTGATGGAATTTGGCATTTGGCTGATCCTAACTTAAATTCTTTGTCTTCATTTGCTGTAAAATGCATGAATTCTAATAGGCAGGGACAGTTACATAACTACACTTCAAAGCAGCCTGCAATCCAAGCAGCTACAAAGCAACATCTTTGCCTTCAGCAATCACACTCCAGTGACTCATTCAAGTGACCTTATTTGCTCATTAGAAGCTCTAGGTGCAGGTTGCAAATGTCAGGGAACTTGAATTTACATTTTTAAAAAGTACATCTAGCAGCATTTTAATGACAATATTTCCAATATCTCAGGTCACTTCTAACTTTATTTACTAAGCTATACCTTTGACTTCAATCATGTTTATTCATCTTAAATCCATTCCCACAATAAATGTGTTACATTCCACTATTAATTCACCTGAACTTATAACTGTGTTGTTACTTGGTGCCGCACGGAAATGAAAGGTTTGTAATTAAAACCCATTTCTACCGGCAATATTGAAATTACCTTTTTTACATATGCTCCAGCTGTAAATGAGAATTTGCTATGACAGAAACACGCAAATCAACAAAATATTTCTTTACAAATAGATAAACCAGCAGAGATTCAAATGCCATGACATTTCACCATCTAGTGGCAATGTCACTGATAAAATTAAAGCTCAGATTCCTCGACAACCTCCATTCCCCTATGAACAGCTTACTGCAGGTTTATGGCTGACCAAAGATTCCTATTGGTATGAAACTTATTATCCAAGGGCAAGGAAGCTTCCTTTGTAATGTAAGGAAGCAAATGTTCTACTATAGTCTCCATACCAGTGAGAATCTCCCTATATTCTTTCGCAGCCAAGAGTGTGTCCCTCTGGGCTATAAACAATAGGAGAATATAGTAGCTGCACTATTTGGGCAGAAACCAAGGGGGTCCACTTAACAGTATCAGAAGGAAAGGGATCCTGACCCTATGGGATATCCAAATTATTCAAAATCAGCTGCAAGGGGTAATGGCTCCCTTCTGGTCTCTGCAGCACCTTAAGATCTTTGACAACAGGGAACTGCAATGATGGAATCATCATATTATATATGATGTTGGCCCCCAATACCAAATCGAATGTATTTTTCCCAAAATAATCCAAAGGGAGCCTGCCATTGAGAACCAAAAGACCTTGATCTGCTATAAGCTGAAGTAACTTTCTCCCATGGGCATTTACAGTGGTATCCAAAGATCCTCTAGAAAGGATTTTAAGATATGATTGAAGATGGAAATCAACATGATCCAGCGTCTGGTTGTCTATCCTTGCGTTAAAATCTCCCATTATGAGGAGCACATTAGTGGGGTATTCTTGTGTTAAATGGTCCAATATACTCTTCAGCTGATCCCATAAGGAAAGAGTATAGCAACGGGAAGTCTCTGGGGGAATATAAACATTTATAATAAAAAATGCGTGGATACCCCAAATTTTAATTTGGAGAACCAAACAATTCCTCAGGTCAACTGTGATCTGTCTGCTAAGGGATCGGGTTCTGTTGGAAATCAGCGTGATTACCCCACCCGAGCATCGTCCCTTCCTTGGCTCTTTTGTTCATGGGGCAGCAAAGGTCTGGAATCCTTCAAGATACAAGGAATTAGACATCTCCTGGGAAAGCCAGGATTCCTGCAAGCAAATGATATCGTACCCAGAGATAAAATCTAGCCAATCTCTAGCCAACAACTTATTCCTGATACCTTCGATGTTCCAGGACAAGCAAAAAATATTAGAATTCTGTGGTTGTCATAGGGAAGGAGAGGCACAGCGATCTGGTGGGTGTTGGATCTCATCTACAGGGGGATGAAGGAATAGCTTGGAGCCAGGGTCTTCACAACCTAGATAAAAATCTAGAGACTCCTGTCCCTGCAGACGGTCCTGTACCTTATCAGCGAAATATGTGGAAGCCAAGGGCAGAGGTAATGCTGGGGAGCAGACGTAATCCCCTGGGGAGCAGATCTCAACGTGACCAGCGGTTCAGAAGAGCAAATCACTGTCCCTAGATCACATCGATCATGATGAAACGCCCCATGGCATCTAATAAGTCCCATTCTGACACCGCATCTGGTTCTAAGGTGGCATAGGACCTGCAGGCTGAAGTCTCCGCTGGAATGGTGTCCTCAGTTTGCTTATACATAGTGGCTGAGGAAAAGTAAATGGCACGGGCCAAAGTATTCTCCACTCTCAATATAAAAATCCCTAAGGCTTTCAGTAATCTCTGTGCCCTCCACAACGTGACTGGAGTCTTCTCATTCTTAAATACTAATTCTCATAGATAGAAACGGTCTCTACTAAGAAGAGGGACCAAATCTGCCACCTGCCCAGGTTGAACATTCATTCCCATTATATGATTAATATAATCCAGCAATCTAGAAAGGTTCAAAGAGCCCAGCCTCTGGTACCTAAATCTCTTGTTCTTATTAAAATGGAAAATGATGGCTGACGCCCATCGCTGACTGCTATCTTGTGGCCAAACTCGGCCCATAGTAGGTGCCAATTTACTTTTAACTATAGGAGATTTAACTGTGCCCTGCTTACACCCAGTCACCATAAGAGAAAGAGCAGCAGCTGATTTTCCCAGTTGAATTTTACTGGGCTGGGAGGGGCACTGGGGGCCTCCCTGTGCACTATTAAGAGAGCTCTCCCTATAGGCTAATACAGAGAAATCACCCATTGGTTCAGGGCGAAACTCTAACAGCGACTTTCCAGACGGGTCTTGATTTCTACCCTCACATGAAGGAACCTGAAGTCTCCCTTCTGGCATGCTTCCTGATTAAACAAAGAGCCGCCATCCCTTAAATGAAGGGAAAGAGGAATACCCTTCACCAGAGGGCCTTAATGATCAGCAGAAAGCCAGTGATCTGTTTGCGTAGCTGCCACGCAAGTTTGATGTGGGAGAAGGCATTAAATGTGTTAAACTCCAGCCACAACCCTCCCACCAATATCTTCATAGAAAACAGGAGCTCATATGCCTGGGTCAAACGCTCCTCCACCTCCTTAAATTTGGTATCTAAATCTAGCTCTTGTCTTGCCATGAAATCCTCAAATTTCTTACTAAGGGATAGCACATGCCAGTGCAGATCTACAAGCCTAAGCGGAGGGTCTGGAGCAGTATGTTCTTGGTCCAGCCCAGCGGCCTGGTTGTCCAGTGGAGATGCCACAGCGGCATTTAACCTGGAATTAGCATTAGAGTCTTCTATCCGGTCACCCAGCTGGGGGGAGGGGAAGAAAAAATGAGTCAGTTTCAATTGAGTAGCAACAAAAGTTTTTGTTGACTTACAACTCCTCTCAGCGCAGTCAATTTCTTCTGCTAAGCTGATATGTGAACACTTCCCATGAGATCTCAGCTCCATGGCACAATCCGCTCGAGTCGAAAACCCTTCAAAAGTGATCTAGCCTAGCAGCAAACTCAACCTGCAGTCACTCCTCCCACTCCACTCCCTTGTCTCCTGCCAGTTCTTGAGGGTGTACAGCTCATGGTTGCTACTCCACAGTGCAGGACCGAACTCCTCGGTTCTCCCGCTCACTCGTCCTGCACATCCCACTGTCCCGATCGCCACACCTCAATGGCAACAAACTCTTTCCATCAACAGTAGTCTCCTGGTTAGGACAGGGGGTAGGGTACTGCCACTGCAGCCCCAGGAAATGGGCCCAGCCAACGAGCGACACCCTTTGGATGTCTCCCTTCGGCTGGCACCCAAGGGCTGATGCCCAAAGGGGCCCCAGATCCTGAATATGTATCTGGGGATTGAAGGAAACAGCCAATGAGCTCTGGGGACTTCAGGCAACACTCTTCCCCCAGCTCAGCCTAGCTGCAGATACACCACCAAGTTGCCCGGATGTGTTTTCATCTGTTTTCTTTGGGTGTGCGTGTGTGTGTGTGATTTTTTAGAGCACCTTTTTGGAGCTCTCCAAAAGTGAAAGTAAACAGTTAAAGCTCCAGTGACAGCAGGAGTGGAGAGTGTGCTCACTCCTTGGACTGTTCTAGGTGCTGTGTCCAAGGGCCTTTATGGTCCTAGTGGACCTGTATTTATTTATTTTTATTTATTTTATAGATTTGTATCCCGTCCCCTCCTGCAATGCAGCTCAGGGCGGCTAACAACACTAATAAAAACAGTTAAAATCAGTTAAAACATAAATATAAAATTCAACAATAAAACAGGGCTAAAAAACAATAGTAAATAAATAAATGGGTGGGGGATTAAAATCACCCCCCCCACCCTCACTCCCAAAGGCCTGGGCAAACAGCCAGGTCTTACAGTTCCGCCGAAATGTCAAAAGGCTTGGGGCCAGGCGAGCTTCCTCCGGAAGGGAGTTCCACAGCCGCGGCCCTACCACCGAGAATGCTCGCTCCATCGTGGCCCCCCGCTTAACACGGGGGACCTCCAGGAGGGCACCCCCGGCAGACCGCAGGAGCCGTTCCGGGGCGCGAAGGGCGAGGCGGTCCCTAAGGTAAGAGGGGCCAAGGCCGTATAGGGCTTTATAGATCATTACTAGGACCTTGAACTTGGCCCGGCACACTATCGGCAGCCAGTGCAGCGCTCGGAGCACCGGTGTAATGTGCTCCCGGCGACCCGTCCCCGTAAGAAGACGGGCCGCCGCATTCTGCACCAGCTGCAGCCTCCGGGCCAAGAACAAGGGAAGCCCCACGTAGAGCGCGTTACAGTAGTCGAGCCGCGAGGTGACGAAGGCATGGATGAGGGAGGCCAGGTCCGGGCCAGAGACATACGGACGCAGCCTACGTACCAGATAAAGCTGGCGGAAGGCAGCCTTAGCGACTGCCTCCACCTGCCGCTCCAGCCGCAGGTCTGCGTCCAATATGACCCCCAGACTCCGGACCTGCTGAGCTACAGGGGGGCAAACCCCCCCAATCAGGGGGGCCACCACCCCCTTCGCCCTCCCCACCACCATCACCTCCGTCTTATCTGGGTTGAGCTTCAGTCTGCTCCGCCGCATCCAATCCGCCACGGCCTCCAAACATTGGGATAGCACCGAGACAGCAGGGTCTGGGTCGGTAGAAAACGAGAGGTACAGCTGAGTATCATCAGCATACTGGTGACATCGCACCCCGAACCCTCTCACGACCTCCCCCAAGGGCTGCATATAGATGTTAAATAATAATGGAGACAAGATCGATCCCTGCGGAACGCCACACGGTAAGGCGCGGGGGCTCGATGTTTCCTCCCCCAACACCACCCGCTGGCTCCTCCCCGAGAGGAATGAACGGAACCATTCAAGAACAGTCCCGTCCAGACCCCCCCGGTCACGCAGTCGTCTCAACAGCAGCCCATGGTCCACGGTGTCAAAAGCGGCCGAGAGATCGAGCAGGATGAGAAATGTCGAACATCCCGCATCCATCTCCCGGCGGAGGTCGTCCACCAAGGCCACCAACGCCGTCTCGGTGCCATAGCCGGGGCGGAACCCAGATTGAAACGGGTCAAGGAGCCCGATATTATCTAGATGACCCTGGAGCTGGAGCGCCACTGCCCGCTCAATAACCTTCCCTAAAAAGGGAAGGTTAGAGACAGGTCGGTAGCTGGCGAGCGCGTCTACGTCCAACGATGGTTTTTTCAGCAGGGGGCGCACCACAGCCTCTTTTAAGCAAGGCGACAACCTCCCCTGCCGAAGGGACGCATTCACCACCCTCGCCAGCACCGTCCCCAACGTCTCCCCGGAAGCTTTTATTAACCAGGACGGGCATGGATCTAGTTGACAACACGTGGCCCTCACAGACCCCAGGACATCCACCACATCGGCTGGCGTCACTTCCTGAAACTCACCCCATAAAGATGGACCAGACGGACCCTCCGCCCCCCCGCGCTCTTCCCCTACTGCTATCAACCCAGCGTCGAAATCGGCCTGAATCCGAGCGATCTTGTCTGCGAAGTAGATGACAAACTCCTCACAGCGGGCCCGGGACAAGTCCCCATCCAGGCGGAGGGAGGCCGGACTAACCAGCCCCCGCACCACCCGAAACAGCTCCGCTGGACGCGACTTCGCAGACGCTATGAGGACGGCGAGGAATTCCTTCCTCGCCGTCCTCACAGCCTCCACATAGGACCGCAAATGGGCCCTATGGAGAAGACGATCGGAGACAGACCGAGTCCGACGCCAGCGTCGCTCTAGCCTCCTGCCCACACGCTTCATACACCGCAGCCCCTCAGTAAACCAAGGGGTCCTGCGGTGACGAGACCGAGGCAGAAGGCGCCTCGGAGCCACCCTGTCAATGGCCTCCTCCAGCAAGATGTTCCAATGCCGGACCAGCTCATCCACAGAGTGACCGTCCACATCCAGGGTAAGCTCCCTCAGGACCTCCTGGAACCGCTGGGGTTCCATCAGCCTCCGAGGGCGGACCATCCTAACTGGTCCCTTCCCCTTCTGGAGGGGGCGCGCTAAAAGACCGGCCTGAAGGAGGTAATGGTCCGTCCACGACAAGGGCACCGCTGTCACCTCCCCCACAACCGGACCCCCCGCCTCAAGGCCAGAGCCGAAGATCAGGTCGAGGATATGTCCCCCCACGTGGGTCGGGCAGATCACCTCCTGGGACAAGTTCATAGTTGCCATGGCGGCCATGAACTCCCGCTCCGCCCCAACAAGGCCGGCATCGGCGTGGACGTTGAAGTCCCCCAGAACCAAAGTCCTGGGGGAGCCCAACACCACCTCCGAGGCCAGCTCCGCTAGAGCGGTAAGGGATGCCGCCGGGCATGAAGGGGCCCGGTACACCAGCAGCACCCCTAGCTTGCCCCCAGCCAAATCGATCACCACGTGCAGAGCCTCTACACCCACAATCTCCGGCACTGGATACCTCCTAACAGGCCAGTCTTCCCTAAAAACAATAGCTACGCCTCCTCCCCGGCCGCTCATGCGGGGCTGATGCTGCACGGCATACCCAGCTGGAACCAGATCCGCCAAAGTTGGACCGGCCAGATCATCCAGCCAGGTCTCCGTGATGCATGCGAGGTCCACGGCCCCATCCACGATCAAATCGTGGATAATCGGGGCCTTGTTGACCACGGACCTCGCATTCATCAGCACCAGCCCCCCACGCGCGGACCCTGGACCCGGCACCTCCCTCCCCCTTAGTGGGGGGGTGATGACCTCCACCTCCCTCAGGCACCGTGGACCCCTAGGGGCCCGTGCCTTCCCACCCCATGGACCATACCGTCCGCGCCCCATCACGACCCCAATGGCCATGCCCTCCCCTCCGTCCACCCAATCCCGGCCCTTCAGACCCGGCTGCTTGCCCCCCGGCCCTCCCTCCCCCCCTCCCCCCCATAACCCTCCCCCCCCAACCATACCCTCCCCATTCTCCCTCGGTCTCCCCCTCTCACGGGGAGACTGAGCCACCCCCTCCCCCCAACCCTCCCGGTCCTCCCCCTGCTCTCACCAGGGGGAGTCCCTGGGTCCTCCTGCTCCCCCCAAAGACCAGAACCAGTCATACCCTCCCCATTCTCCCTCGGTCTCCCCCTCTCACGGGGAGACCGAGCCACCCCCTCCCCCCCAACCCTCCCGGTCCTCCGGGCAGAGGCTGTGTGTACCACAGCAGACAGGAAGTGGCCCCATTGGTATACATTAACCAGGATTAGCCAGCATTCGCCCACATTCTCTGAGACACCATGGTGAGTGGGGGCTAGGTGTTGCAACGTGTCTGGTGGGGGTGAACATCTGACAAACACCTAATAAATGGTGTGTTCTAATGTGGGATATTACTTAATATAGTCTCATTTGTTTTCACCCAATGTTTTATTTGTTAACCCCCTATGAGAGCAGTCTGAGTCAGGCAGTGCTCCATTTATGTGATTAGTGGGAGAAGAATATGTACACAACCTGAAGTGGCGGAGTTCAGTGGGAGTGACCTAAAGCTGAAGTGTCAGGTGGAAGAGATTTCAAAGCTGGAAGAGTTGTGACAAGATTTTCTGTGTATGCTGGGGATGTGTAATAGGATGGCGGGAAGGGGATGGAATAAATGGAGCGAGCTTGGGAAGGGTCTTTGCTTCAGATATACATCCGGCATGCAAGGGTCAAAGGTTGGAAGCAAACTAGATCTAGTTGACTGATGCTGGCTAACTTTCTGGACTTGCTCTTGGGTTTTCTATGCTTCTTTACAATGGAAGAGTAGGGAACAAAGAAGTGGAAATTTACCAAGATGAGCTGCACTGAGAAACCTCAGATGGCATCAAAACAGAGGTGGCAGAGATAGAAGGCGAATGACAGTTGGATTTAAAAAAATAAAAAAATCTCCCAAATGTCCCAAAATAGTAAAAAGAAAAAAAAGAGAAGAAAATAAATAAATAATTCAACAAGGAAATCATTGCCAAAGTAATTCAACCCAAGAGAAGCAGAACGTGCAGTAAATGGAAATGAAAAATGGGATAGTTGTGCAGCCAAGTGCTCAGAACTTCCTAGCAGAGAAGGAAGAGTCCCTTTATCCACAGGCTTGGGTAATGTTTTCAATCAGAATAATCAGTGTACATAAATTACGATGCTTTTATAAAAGAAAACACACATATCAAAAACATGTAACAAAATGGGCTTAATTTCAGCAGACAGACTGGTATTAGGCTATGGTGTGTAAAGGTTTTCCTGTGTAATCTTAACAAGAGACTCACTTTGATCACAAAAGTCTTTTGGTAATGAGGCTCAACTGCCACACACACACACACACACACACACACACACACACAATATTTCCTGTGCAGTTGGATTCTTGTACCTAATAATACATCATATCGGAGAGAATATCTATGTTTTATCTTTTTCATAAGAAGTTGTTTGTTTTGAATATGCCTGTGTTATTCTCACTTCATTAAACCCTAATATGATTTCCACTGAGTTAAAATAAGTGTGGAAGGCCAGCAAAAACAGAAGAAAATGCTACCACTGGGTGAATATTTCACATCTTTCATAAACATTTGCTTGAATAAAAATTCAAATTTGGTTTTGTTTTGATATTCAAACAAAATATAGTACTGAGACTGCATGGATCTCCAAGACAAAAATATCAATCAACCAATTTATTGAACACCACCTGGCCTTCGACTTGTTAATTAAAACCAGTGAATGGAAGCTGTAGAATTTGTTTCAGAACTAGTGCATGATCCAATAGCCCAGCAGAATCAAAAGCAAATCACCCCGGATTCTACAAGTATTAAATCAATGTCATATTCATAAACAGAAATGGGATTCTATTACAAGGATACTTGAAATGTATTTGAGAAGATTGGAAACTTACATTCAGTTTATAAAGCAAAGAACATTGGCAAGGAGAAAAGCAAAATAACTGTTTATATTAAAACACTAATACAGTGAAAGATTGCCCATAAAAATACAATTTTAAGTTTAAGGAAGCTGGGGTAGTATATAATAAGCTCCTGTTGGTGCCTATCCAACCACTATAGGGAGAACCATGACAGCAACATGGAGGGGCAGAAACTAGGAATCCTGGAAGCAGGTTCATTCTGCAAATCTGGGTCAGCAAGCAGTGACAGCAAAGGATGCCTGATCACAGAATTATGGCATTTTAAGGAACTACACAATAGGTTTGATTCAAGTTTTTAAAGCAAACCTGTTGAAAATACCTGAAGGTAATGATTTTACACAGTGAACATCTTGGTAGTTCTCCAAACAGTGACTGGATTTAAAAAAAAGAAAAAAGAGTCAAATCTGATTTGAGGGGGGTGGGGAGAGGATGGAATGCGTTTGGAATACTGAACTTTTGGAATTTGACAAAGAAGCTTTGGAAGTAAAGGGGATAAACTAACAATGGGTTTGGATTTATTTGTGGGTTAAAAGTTGCATGACAGATATCAGAATAAAAAACTAGCTTGCAAGCTGCCTGGCTCTCAGGCCTAACCCCTTTATACTACAGTGTCAGCCACGCAAATCACAATGTCTTTTTTTTAATTATAGTGTCACCATTTGTAAAAAAAAGGCCTTATTTATTTGTACTTTACCAAGTGTAGATTTTGAAGTGCTTTAGGCTTAAGCATCACTTTACAGAGACAGATAAAGTGAGGAAAACGGAAATTGTGACAAATAGGTATCTGACTCAGGAAATGAATTCTGAACAAGACCTAGGCAGTACTGGAAGTCCCTTAAGTTTCCAATCCCTCAGTTTACAGATACATAAAATGGTCTACTCACTAAAACAGGGAGATGGTGACAATGGGTAAAAATAGACATATCGGTGGCCTGCTCTGTCCTGCTGTGGCCTGGGAGTCACCAGCATGTCTGGTTTGGTCTTCCACATCCAAATCCAAATCCAGTCTATGCTATATCTAAATAAATTAAGTTCACACTAGTGAAATAAAACAGTAAAACCACCACCTTTATTTCTTACCTTTCCATTAAAGTTTGCATTCAAGATAAAAATGCATACATGGCGTTCAGCTTATATGAATAAACATAACAGTGAAAAAGGATATTTTCCAGGTGTTTTGGTACCCACTCTGTAATCTGGAAAGCTTTTATGCGGGTGGAAATTGAATATAAAAAGAAGATTTGCCCTCTCAAAAACAATAATCTTATTATCCTCATGTTTTTCACTCACATGAGCCTAGAAAGGATAAAATAGATGGTTATTACATTTTTAAGAAATATACTCTCTTTGAAATTAAAGTGTACAAAACACAAAGACATATTTACAGCCTCTCTCGGAATCTACTGAAACCAAAACCAGTAAAGAAGAAAAGGAGGAGGGGAAAAAATATTAAAGTAGCATTTCTGGTGGAGTTAAGGTATAGCCTGAGATTCTGTCATGGAGTATGTAACTTCATATAAGATTTCAGATCAAAAAACTATAATTTAAATTTTTGAAGAGCTGGGAAAGCTGTAAAAGAAAAAAGGGAATAAAAGTCAGCTATACATTTTACTTTGGCAACATAACAAAAAAAACACCCCACCACAGTGATATCTGACAGGATTATTCTTTCTAAGCAAAGATAAATTATGTATCGGTGTCCATACTTTTCTTCACAAAAATTGATTTTTTAAAAACTGAAATAAGTTTGTTTCCCATTTAGATCAATAGCTTTATTGCTGGTGAACTGGAAACTGGGAAAAAAAGATTCAAACTAGGAAGCTTTCTGTGTTCTAATATTCTTCATAGAATTACAAGGCTAAAAGGAACCTTAAGGGGCAGTTAGTCTAACCACCTACACTTATGCAAAATTTATTGGGAAGAAACTCCAATTTACGCTTTATGTTGTAAACATCAGGCCCTTTTCACACAGACACGCTAACTCTGATAAAATGGGTGTTACATTTTATTATACATGTTGCAGGGCACTCATTACACACACATGCAGCCCTGTAACATGTATAATAAAATGTAACACCCATTTTATCAGTGTTAGAGTGTTTGTGTGAAAAGGGCCATCTATGCTGATAAGAGAACACCCCCATGCTCTCAGCAGGGGTGTGTGTTTGTGCATGCCTTCCCAGAACAGGGGGCAGTGCAGGGGGTGGGAAAGTGCTCCTTTTGCCCCTCCCCTGTAGCTCAGGAGGCTTGGCACCGTGGCCAGTGGGAAGAGAGGAGATGCACCTGGGTGGGCGGAGACCTGGCAAGGTATACGTACATGGGCTGGCCAGGTGCATCTTCCTCTCTCCACTGGTGAAGGAACACGCACAAGGATTTTCCTGGATCTCTTACCTGGATTACTGGATCTCTTCATCAGGTGAGTAAAGGGCTCCCGGTAAACCATGGGGGGCACCGGCTAGCGGGGATTAAGCTCCCTTTGGGAAGCCCGGGGGGGGGCGGTGCAAGCCCACGGAAAGCCCTCGGTGGCACAGAAATTTCAATTATTAAACCCCAGAGGAGGGAGCTGGGGGGACCCCACACGGAGGGCCGCTGCCTCAGTCAGTGTGGCGGCGCTCAACTTTCAGTAATTTAAACACCTGGGGGGGAGCTGGGGAAGCCCACGTGGAGAGCTGCCGCCTCAGTCAGTGCGGCGGCGCTCAACTTGCGGGCAGCCCATGTGGAGCGCCGCCACCTTGATCAGTACGGCAGTGCTCAACTTTCAGTAAATGTAAACCCCTGGGGGGGGAGCCAGGTGAGCCCACGTGGAGCACCGCTGCCTCCGTCAGTGCAGCGGCGCTCAACTTTCAGTTAACTTTAAACCCCAGAGAGGGGGAGCAGGCTGGGCCCTCCTGGAGCACTGCTACCTCGGTCAGTGCAGCAGCATGAATACTCTCAATTGTTTTGGGCCTCAGGGCAGCATGGGTGAGACCACGGGGAGGGGGGGAGGTCGCGAGTTCCCACGTGGAGCGCTGCAGCTTGGGATAGCGCGGCGGTGCTCAAGTTTATTTAGATTAAACCCCAGCGGGAGGAGGGAGACGGGTGAGATCCCTTGGAGCGCCACTGGCTAGCCTGGAAGGGGGGGAGGTGGCGTGCCCACGTGGAGCGCCGCTGCCTGGGACAGCCTGGCAGTGTTCAAAGTTGATGTAATGCAAACTCGAGGGTAGAGTCCAGGAGGGGTGGGGAACCAGGTGAGCCACGTGGAGCACTGTCTGCAGTGCTCAGTGTTAATCAAATTCAAAACCCAGAAAGGGGGGGGGGACCATGCAAGCCCATGGTGAGCGCCACCGTCTGACACAGCATGGCGGCCTTCAAATTTAATTTAATTTAAAGGCCCAGGTTTTGGGGGGGGGGGGGGGGGGG